>BSBK01000719.1:602500-887500 GCA_027943335.1 Chamaecyparis obtusa | reverse complement strand
CTGTGGTGAGATTTGTACAACAACAAGACCTGCGACATTAGGCAAAGAAAATGGCAAAGGAAGACAACATTGTAAGCATTCTAACTCTACCATGTATGTCATTCCTAATTATGAGATGGCTAAAGGGTTACATACCAAAAAATCAAGGCTTGGAAATGTTGCAATCTTCTTGGCTGCATTAGACCCCTCTAGGGTTTCATCTAGGGATTTTCTTAACAATTGGTTGCATACTACTTGGGTTTAGAAACTAGGGTTTACATTTTCTTACTAACATATGATAAAAAAAAAGGATTGTTCATTATATTTTTTAATGATGGAAGAAGTCAATCAGAAGTGTTAAAAATGAATTTGGGTGCTTCATTCCAAGCCATAGGATGGACACCCGAGTCTAATAGCCAATAAATTGTAGCACTATCATGTCCTAGATGGGTGACTACAAAGAATTTTCCTCTCATTCTATGAAGGTGGTTACCATAAACCCTTGAATCTATTGGTAATGTCCTCGTAATGGATGAGTCCCCCTCCATTCTTCCGCATTTGGATGTTTGTTTCCTTCTGGCTATCAAACTAGGTATTAAACTTCCTAGCATGCTTTGTGTTAAACTCGAAGAGCAATAAATCAAGTGCTATGTGGAGCTCCTCGGAAGTCTTAACACTTGCTTTCATTGTAGAAGAGAGGAGCATGTGAGGAAGAATTGTCCAATGTTAAGGAAAAATGTGATTAACCTTTAAAGGTTGGAGTCTAGGGTGAATGTTAATTGAAATACTATGAAACACCATGCCAAGAGCCTAGTTTATCCCCTCTCCTTGGGTCCTCCTCTTAATACTAGTCAACCCTCATTGTATTTTTCCCCCACTCCTAAAGTTTTATCCCCATCTTCTCCTCCCTCTCTTCCCCCCACAAATCTATCTCTTCTAATCTTGATGCCTCTCATTTTTCTATTAGAGAATCTCTCTGATCTTGTCCCCCCCCCCATTACTTCTATTTCTCAAACTGTGGTTGACCCTCCCTCTAAGTCATGTGAGTTCTCTAATGGACAATGTAGAAAGCTAAATTCTCAACAACTAGTTATTGAAAAATTACTATGGAAAGGACCAAGGCCACAAAAAATGTTCAGGACCAAAACCCTTAGTCACCATTAAATAATAAAAATGTCAAAAATATTGATAACACAGAAAATATTGACAATATTGAAAAAGTTAATAATGGTAAAAATGTTGGCAATGTGGAAAATGGTGTACATGTTGAAAATGTAGATAAGATAGAAAATGGTGATAACGCAAAAAATGTTGATAATGTTGATACTATAGGATATGTTGAAAATATTGAAAACGTTGAAAATGTTGAAAATGTAGAAAAATGTGTTAATGTTGAAAATAATGGTAAACCACCCCTTAAATCTCTTCTTATTGGGATAAGGCCCTCAAAAATGGAACATAAATCCATTAATCCTGACCTTATCCAGGGTCAGGATGGTAAGGAGGAGGTACTCCCTTCTCTACCTCTGCAGTTCAAGAATGATTTTAATGATCCATCTCGTGTTGAGGGACCCAATGATGGAATGGTTTATGACCCCCCTCTTATCATCCCTAACTCATATGAGACCATGATTAATTCATGCTCAATTTCTGATGATGGGGTGGATCCCAATAGTGAAGTGACAAAAAGGTAGAGGCTCAAAATGATAGCAATGGGGTCCCTTTGGCAATTTTCTTCTTCAACCCATTCATGGAGTGCAATGAACAATGTATAATTGAAAACATCAAGCCTAAGGAACAAGACAAACCTAAAAAGAAGAAGAGAGTGAGAAGGGATAGTGCCTCCTCTAATGGTTCTGAACATGTGTTCCTAATTAAGAAAAGAAGAGGGAGACCCTCGAGCTCTACCTCCTCCAAAAATAGCCCTAGAGGCTCTAAAGGTCAGCTCCCTAAGTGTTACCAAAACTTCCACCCCCCTATAAATTCACATTCTTAATCATTATCATGGAACTTAATTGCATATCATAGAATATTAGGGTTCTTGAATCCCTATATAGAAAGTATGTTATAAAGAGGTTTCTGAGAACACATTTGAACACTAGTTTTTTTAAGCTACAAGAGTCTAAGGTTGTCAATTCTACCCTTGAAATCAACCTTAGATGCACTTAGAGAGAGGCTTTGTCCTTCAAAACTAGTCACCCTAAAGGAAAAGGGGGCACAACTATCCTTGCTAACAATAAATGGCACAAGAACATTCAAAATTGGGGATGCTCACCTTGTAACCAATTGGTATGGATTATTCTAAAAATCAAGGATGCTAAAGTGGTGATTGCATTAGTATATGCATCCAATGATTATAAGGAAAGAACTGATTTGTGGAAATGGATGGCACAACTAGATGATGTACCTTGGGTGATTGGACAAGATTTTAATATGATTGAATCCTCTACTGAAAAATCAGGTGGGTCTAAAATAGAGTGGAATGGAGAATAATTTTTTTTTAGAGCGGGATGGTTAATAAGTTAAGATTGTTTGATCTCATGACATGTAAGAGAGTTGAACATAAAGGCTTTGGTTTTCTTGTTGCAATTACCAACAAGGCTCTAAAATAATCTACTATAGACTAGATAGATTCTAAGTCAACAAGGATATAATTTAATTCAAAAACTATATACATGATGGTACTGTCCAAATCACTCCCTACACTTTATCAGATCACCATCCTATCATCACCACCTATGTGGTGGGTACATCGCTAAATAAATAAAAACTCAAAAGGGATGTATTTTTCACTTAACACCCAACTCCTCATGGATGAGGATGTGATGAATGCTAGTGGTATTATTTGACTTTTTAACCTCAACAATCCCAAATTGAAAAGTAACAGAGAAAGATGGAATCAGAATGTAGATGCTTGGAGGGGGTTGTTTCAAATTATTGGTAGGAAAAAAGCCAAAGACATGAAAAGATTGGAAATTGAATTACACAGTGAACTTGTTAGAGTTGAGGGGGTCTTGCAATCTAAGCCCTCAAGAAGTGAAGCCAATCTTGTCCTTTTTTATGCTGAAAATAACCTAAGGAAAATTTAGAACATTAGAATTATGGGGATGAAGACAAGAGCTAGACTTAACTATCTATAACATGTTGATATGGGGTCTAAACTCTTTTTTCATATTCTCAAAGCTAAAGAGGCTAAAGAGCACATTGACAATATTTGGGTCAATAATAATAATATTACCAATCAGGAAGATATCTTAAATGCCTTTAAGGAATTTTATAAATATCTCTTTATTGTTGAAAGTAATGAGGCTAAGAATGAAATAACTAGGGAAAAAATAAAATCTATCATCCCAAATAAGCTTAAAAATATGGATAGGGAAGTGTTGAGTCAAGAGATCTCATTGGAAGAGGTTAACAAGGCTATTCTAGACTTGAATAATGATAAAGCCCCCAATCTAGATGGAATCCTGACTGAGTTCTACAAAAAGAATATTGAATGGATAGGAGGTGACTTGTTGGAAGTGTACAAGGAGGAAATTGACTATGGAACATTGGGGGGATAGATTAATATAGGTCTAATGAAACTCATCCCAAAGGATGGGGTTAAAACACTCATTAAAAATTGGCACCTTATTACTCTTCTCAATGTTTCCTACAAAGTCCTTGCCAAAGTGCTTGCAAAAAGAGTGAAAATTTTTCTTCCTAAGATTGTGAATCCTACTAAAGCAAGATTTGTGAAGGGAAGATACATTATTTAGAATATTCTCACTTGCTGGGAAACTACAAATTGGGAAGTGGAATCTAATCGAAAAGTAGCCATGTTGTTGATTGAATTTGAAAAATCTTATGATCGAGTTGAGTGGAAATTTATACTCATGATGCTAGAAGGTTTGGGACTACTACCATAGTTTTGCACTATGGTTGAAACTCTCATGAGATATGCTCATGTAATGGTTAAAGTTAATGGTATGAGTTCATAATCCTTTAACTTCCCTAGATCCATAAGGCAAGGTTGTCCACTCGCTCCTACTATATTTGTATTGGTAGTTGATGCATTGTTCTACTTGCTTAGGGATGAGAAATTTCCTCCTAAAGTTAATGGTGTGATCCTACCCAACAAGGATGAAATATCCAATGTTCAATTTGTTGATGACACAACAATATTTATCCAATTAGGGGAGGACAACTTTGAAGCCCTAACGACTAAGTTGAGCTTGTTCTACTCTACTTTTGGTAGCAAGATTTCCTTATCTAAATTTGCATTACTTGGATGGGATGACAGACCTCCTAATTAGTTCAGCAAATACTCTATTAAGTGGGGTGGACCTAGTCACCAGGTAAGATATCTAAGCATCCCTTTTTCCATCAACCCAAACCTCAAAGATATGTGGAATTAGATTAAGGAGAAGATTGACAAAAAAAATCAAAAGATGGAATAAAAATTATCTCACAATGGCAGGAATAATTAAGGTATGTCAGCAGATAATGTCTTCATACAATATATACTATTCCTTTGTCTGGATATTTAGTCAATATCAATTCAATATTGTCGAGAATCAAATCAAGGACTTCCTATGGTCTAACAAAAGAGGTAATAAAAACATACATGTTATCTGATGGGAATGGTGTGTTATGAGTAAAAAGAAGGGAGGTTTGAGCCTTAAAGAACTTAGCTTGCAAGGTATTTATCTAACATCTAAATGGATCTTTAAGGCACTAAAAGGTGAAGAACCTTAGAAGGTCTTGATCAAACATAATATATCTAAGCATATCCCCAAACATAATCAACGTAATAGAAAGATGTTCCTTTTGTAGACACCATAGCAAGGTATTTTCCTATCAAGACATCTTGGTCCATGGTATTTAAGTCCATTTGGAAGGCTTGGGAGGCTATAAGGGGTCATGTAACACATAATGAGGTTATGGATACAGATGGAAGACTTCATGGTGATAGATCTATTTGGTAAAATTTATAATATAAGGGTAAGTAGTTTGCACTCCTACAAGGTTGTTCTACTAAAGCACGGGTCAATAAAGGTATTAGGGTTTTCAATGAAATTATCAAAGATGGAAAACTCAAATCCTGGGATGAGATCACCACATGTTGTGGCATTCCCCATTGGAGAACCTATTCCATATTGAGATCAACATGTGTATCCTTTCCCTTTCTTAAACCATGTATCGATGACCCCCTCATCATATCCACCTTTCAATAGTCAAATGGTACTCCTCTTCCCCACATGAAAGCTAAATTGAATTATACTATACTCATTGATTTTGAGGACATTTCCCAACATATTAGTGTTGTCTAGAAAATCAAACTTGATAGTAGTAAATGACACTCTTTCTTTGAACATTTATGGTCCAG
This sequence comes from Chamaecyparis obtusa, assembly GCA_027943335.1. NCBI lineage: Eukaryota > Viridiplantae > Streptophyta > Pinopsida > Cupressales > Cupressaceae > Chamaecyparis > Chamaecyparis obtusa. Next base: position 882,153 of record BSBK01000719.1, on the reverse strand, counting down.
ACCTATTGAACCCAAGATTAAATGTTTTACATGGAGTTTTCTTCTTTAGAAACTCCCCATTACTACTACTAATGGAGAACTTAATACCTAGCCACTTTGTAGGCTGGTTGAAAACACCATGCATATATTTTTTTACTTATTTATTTACAAAGTAAATTTGGAACATCTTTGGCACTAAAATAGGTGTTCCTAGTAGTCCCTAGGAGGGAGGTCGTAGGGGGTTTTGTCCAATGCAGCAAGAAGTATGCTAATGTTTTTTGGTCTACTTTTTCTAGTGAAATTCTTTGGTTTATTTGGAAAGCTAGTATTGATGATATATTTAATGGTTGTGTTAGATTGCTACTGAGTCTCTCAGGAGACTCATTTTAGATAACATTTCATGACAGGTTACTATGACTATGAGGCTATCTAAGGAGAATTTTGAAAGGCCTCTCAAAGATGGACAAGTGAGGGTATACAAAAATGAGATATATTGTGGTCGTACTTGGTCAATAAGAACTGTAGTTAGGACATTGTTTGAGATAGGCTTGAAAAACTTTATGGAGAAGGTGGAAGAACAAAGGTGCAAGGAAATAGTAGAAGTACCAAATGAGGCTCTCCCGATCACTATTGTTGTACTAGAAGGTTTTGTTTTATAATATAATGTGGATGCAATGATCTTGATATACAAGAACACATAAATCCCTCTTCCTTGGGCTGCTTAGTTCAAGGATAATTTGATTAGTTCTACCTTTTTGAGTAGTTATATATTTTATACAACTATAGTACGATGATATTAACTCTTGATATATATATATATATATATATATATATATATATATATATATATATATATATATATATATATATATATATATATATATATATATATATATATATATATATATATATATATATATATATATATATATATATATATATATATATATATATAGTGTGTGAAATCTGATGTAAAAACATGATATATGATGTAATCTTTCCATGTGGCCTCTAGTAGGACTTTAGGGATGCTTTTTGGGCTTGAATGGCATGAAAAATCAGACATTGTTTAATGGGATCTCTTTATAATTAATAGAAAAAATATTATAAAAAATAAGAAGAAAAATTACTCTTGAAACATTTTTATTTATAACCTTAAAATATTTGCATGGGAACAAGAATGCATTGTTGGAAACTGCAATTGAAACAATTGTTGTATTGTCATTGATGTCAAACCTCAACTGGTAAGATTGTTGCTACTTAGGAAAGTACTATATCTATTATGAGAAGGGAAAGAAAGGTTGGTAACAATAGCACCTAGGGAGAGGTTGAGTTATCTTGATACTACAAAGTGTACTTGACTATGTTGTACAATGATGAGACAATGTATTGTTTATCTTAGTAAGATTGAAGACTAAACTGGTAGGCTTAACCAAGCAAAAATAGATAAATCATGTTTAAGCCGAGTTATGTTAGTGTCGACCGAGTTAGTGTATGCCGAGCAAAATCTAGTGTCGACCAAGTATCAGTTTATGCCGAGGAAACAGTTTTAGTAGTGACCGATCATTTTACATAGAGACCGAGTGGATGATCACAGTATTGACCAAGCATCAACATTTTTATATTTGAAGAGAATTCAGATTTATAGCCGACATTGTTGAATTCTTGGATTATGTAAAACATGATGACTTTATTTATTGATTGTATGGAAGCATTTAATGCTTTGTAAAACATTTTATTGTAAATCTTTATGAGATTTGAGATGATTCTAGGAGAGAAGCTGAAGAACATGAAGCAAGTCAATTCAATGAATCTGACCTAACCCTAAGATCTATGAAGGAGATTAAGCAACAAAAGATAAGTTAACCTAATAGAGGAAAGTATTAAGGGAACCAAAACATAAGGTATGAAAATGTATGGGTGAAGTAGATGCTGGAAGAACAGTAAGTTTTATTGACTGTATAAGTGAAAAGGCTAAAGGAGAAGTGTGGTGATTGCTTGAAGAAAAGTTTCAAGCATATCAGAGATGGAGATGGCAAAGTTTCAAAGTTAGTAAACCAGCATTTGTGTACGAAATTGGATCTGATATTTGCAAAGTGAGTTGTATGTTTTCAGATCAATACTACTACTACTTTCTAACCATTGTAATAGTAAAAATCCTTTTAACAGAGGTTGACCAAATAGTCATATGTTAAATCTTTTGAACAAGGTTGCATTCTAATGGAGTATGTAAGTCCTGTAACTAGGCTCACTTTTAACAAGGTGATTGAAATCCTTTAATCGGGTCACACCTGACAGTGTGTATTGTAACCTTTGACAGGGTTGGCTTTTAACCGAGCTGACTTCAGAAGAGTGAAAATAATAGTAGCATGTTACAAAGTGGTTTTTCCCACATTGGGTTTCCACTATAAATCTTGGTGTTAATACTTGTGTGAATGTTTTGGTTTGAACATTTCTGTGCTTTACAAGTTAGTTACAACTGGGTAGTGGACTGCAATGTTATATGTTTCTATTATTGAATTAGTGATGACTGAGTTTGTTTTGGTTGCTTGATCTGATTTAAGGAAAAAAATTTGAAGTTATGTTATACATTAGGACCTGAGAACAACTGATTCACCCCCCCTCTCTGTTGTTCTAAATCATATTAACAATTGGTATCAGAGCTGTGTTGCTTATTGGTGTTTACAGAAATCAAGTTTAAAGGGACTTGAAGCAAATGATCAAGATGTATAAGAAGGAGGTACCGAAGCTAAATAAGGAAAACTTCCCTGCATGGCAAAGCTTGATGAAGCTGCATCTGGCTGGTATTGGTGATTCTGCAAAGTACTACATTGAGCATGACTATATCACACATGTTGTACCTTTGACTGCCGAGGAAATGAGAGCTAAGCAAGAACACAATCAGGCAATACTGGAAATTGCATCTACCCTAAGCTATCCAGAATTTGAGGATGTTAAGGACTGCACAACTACTAAAGATATGTGGGACACTCTTGCAAAGATCTATGGTGGTGATCTATATGTACTGAAGGCTAAAGCTGAGAGTCTTAGAGGTAAGTTTGATGAAATGAGAATGAAAGAAGATGAAAACATTGCACAATATTGTGGTAGAATAAAAGAAGTTGTGAATGCTATTAGAGGAGCAAATGGAACTATTGATGATGAGACCATAATTGGAAAAGTGCTAAGAACTCTACGTCCTATATATTCTATTAAGATCTCAGCTATTTAGGAATCTAGATGTAACTCTGCAAATGTGCTTACCTTGGAAGGTTTGATTGGCAAGCTCATTGCTTTTGAACTGTCTAATTATGATAATTTCATTGTTGGTAATCTTGGAAATGTTGAAACTAGTTTTAAGTCACAGTTAGTTCTGAACAAGCCTAAGAAGGAAAAGGAAAGATGCGAAAGTGAAAGTGAAAGTGGAGATGACAGTGACACTTCTGATGAAGATCTTGAAGATCTAGAAGCTCTTATGGCTAGAAGATTGAGAAGAGGAAAATGAAGATATAAATGTAAACTCCCTATTATATGTTTTGCATGTAATAAAGTTGGTCATATAGCTGCTAGATGTCCTGACAGGAAGGATAAAGATGAAGAAAGAGACAACAAACACAAAGATAGAAGAGATGACAAAGGCTACCGAAGGTATAAAGACTATAAAGGAAAAGGTAAGAAATCCTGCTACATTGCTGACGAAGAGACTAACACTAATAGTGATGAATTTGAAATTGAGGTAGTCTATGTTGCAATGAAAGATGAATCTGATGAGGATGAGAAAACTGCATTGATTTCCTATGTGAACAAGAATGACAAATGGATTATAGATAGTGGTTGTTCACATCACATGACTGGTGACAAGAGTAAGTTTGAGACCTTACATCATTATAAAGGTAAAAGTGTAACATTTGGTAATGATGCACCATGTCCTGTTAGAGGAAAATGATTGATTAAACTGACTAATAAGATCTCTTGTGAAAATACTTATTGGGTTGAAGGATTGAATTATAATTTGTTAAGTGTTGCTCAGCTCAACAAAACTGGTTACCGAGTGGAATTTCATCACAAGAAAGCTAAGATATTTGATGCTACTGGTGAACTGATTGGAAGTGGAGAGCAGACTAGAGGTAATTTGTTCTATCTTGACCTTTCTAAAGAAATATGTATGATTACACAACTTGATGAAATTTGGTTATGGCATAAGAGGCTATGTTATGTTAGCTTTGACAATCTGGTAGAGATAAGTAAAAAGAAGAAAGTAAGAGGCCTACCTAGATTGAAAAAACATGAGAATGTGATGTGCAAAGAATGCCAGTTAGGAAAAATGACTAAGTCAAGTTTCAAGAGCAAATCCTTTACTTTTGAACATATTTTAGATTTGGTTCATATTGACCTTTGTGGACCTATGGGTGTACAAAGTTATTGTGGTGCTAGATATTTTATCTTGTTTGTTGATGATCATACCAGGATGATGCATGTAATGTTTCTAAAAGAAAAATCTGATGCTTTTCAATTTTTTAAGTGGTATTTGGCTAAGGTTGAGAAGGAGATAGGTAGGAACCTGAAATGTCTTAGATCTGATCGAGGTGGAGAATTTACATCAAATGAATTCAATCTATTTTGTAATGATAGAGGAATCAAAAGACAAATGTCTGCACCTAGGACACCTCCACAGAATGGTATAGTAGAAAGAAGGAACATATCTATTTTGGATTGTGCAAGGACATTATTGATTGAAAAGAATGTGGCACATAAATACTGGAAAGAAGCTATAAGTACAACTATTTACACTCTTAACCGGGTATAGATCAAGAAAGAAAGAAATGAAGCTGATAGTAAAAGAGAACTAGAAGATTACAGATCTTTTGTGTACATTGAGGAAATACAAGAGGCAAGTAACAAACTTGCGCCTGATGCCGAGTCTCAGGCAAGCAATGCCGAGTGACAGGAAATGGTTGCTGAGCGATAGGAAAATAGTGTCGAGAGAGAACAAGAACATGCTGAGCTACAAGATAATGCTACCAAGTATCAGGAAAGGGTTGCCGAGCATTTAGAAGTTGAATCTGACAATCTTATAGGGGAACTTGATGAAATAGAGGAGAAAAATGCTGAACCTATTTTGGAAAAATATGTAAGAAGACATCACAAGCTTGAACAAATAATTGGAGATAAGGACACTGGAATTCAGACCAGAAGCAAGATAAAGGATCCAACATGCTTACTATGTGAGTTTGAACCTAAGACAACTAAAGAGGCATTAGAAAATGAAGACCGAATACAAGCAATGAATGAAGAGATTGACCAGATTGAGAAGAATGATACTTGGACTCTGGTGCCGAGACCTGCAGATAAGAATGTTATAGGAACAAAGTGGGTGTTTCAAAACAAGTTGAATGAAAAAGGTGAAATCACTAGGAACAAAGCTAGACTGGTATGCAAAGGCTATGCACAAGAAGGAATAGATTATGGGGAGACATTTGCCCCTGTAGCTAGATTAGAAGGAGTAAGAACTCTGCTTGCATATGCTGCTTATAAAAATTTCAAGTATATCAAATGGATGTCAAGTCTGCATTTTTGAATGGTGTATTGGAAGAAGAAGTTTACATAGAACAACTAGAAGGTTTTATTGATCCAAACATAAAACACATGGTATGCAAACTGAACAAAGCACTATATGGATTAAAACAAGCTCCAAGAGCATGGTATGAGAGGTTGCATAACTATCTGATACAGATTGGATTTTCCAGAACAAATGACACAAGCAATTTGTACTTGAAAGATGAAGAAGGTAAAGGTATTCTGTTGGCCAAAAATTTTGTTGATGACATTATTTTTGGTGGACAAGATGTATTATGTAAAAGTTTTTCAAATGAAATGCAAATTGAATTTGAAATGAGTATGTTTGGTGAGATCAAATTCTTTGTTGGTTTAGAAGTATATCAGATGAAGAAAGGAATTTTCATTACACAGTCTAAGTATGTTAATGAAATATTGAAAACTTTTGGAATGGAAGATGCTAGACCAATGGGAACTCCTATGGTTACTGGACAAAAGTTATCTAAGAATGATGATGCTGCAGAAGTAAACCAGACTTTGTACAGATCCATGATTGGAAAACTGCAGTATGTTGTACATAGTAGACCGGATATTGCATTAGCTGTTGGGATTGTGGCAAGATTCTCTGCCAATCCTAAGGAAACACACATGATGGCACTTAAGAGAATTATGAGATACTTGAAAGGGATTGCTGACTATGGGTTATACTACAAAAAGAATGACAAATTTGAACTTAGAGTATATACTGATGTTGATTGGGCAAGATATGTAGATGACATAAAGAGCACTAGTGGTGGAGCTTTCTTTCTTGGATAGAGACTAGTCTCCTGGACAAGCAAGAAACAAAATTGCATTTCCCAATCTACTACTGAAGCCGAGTATGTTGCTGCTGCAGTAAACTGTTCAAATTTGATATGGATAAAACAGTTATTGGTAGGCATGAAAGAAGAAATCACTGAACCTGTTGTTATTTTCTATGACAACACAAGTGCTATCAATATTTTTAAGAATCCAGTGATGCACACTAAGACCAAGCATATAGCAATCAAGTATCACTATTTGAGGGAATTGGTACAAGACAAGGAAGTCCAAATGGAATATGTGAATACAAAAGAACAATTGGCAGACATATTCACTAAAGCTTTACCTAAAGAAGCTCATGAGTATTTGAGAAGTCAATTAGGGGTTCTTCCCCTAACTGAGGCTGCCTAGTCAAGCTAGGAGCACTGCATCAAATATGCTACAGTAGAATATTTGACAAATTGATGCAGAAGATTGTCACACTTTAGGATTGTCCTAGAGTTGTGAAGAAGAAGCAAAGACAACAAATCAGTCATAAGCAAGATGACAGAGGGAGAAACAATGAGCTGCACAGATATATCTACATTTGTTGGATGTAAGTTTGAGTTGCTACTTTGGCATTTTTGTCAAAGAGGGAGATTTTGAGAAATGATACTATAACACATGAACTGAAGAAAGGATGATGATGAACAGAAATGAAAGATCAGGATAGAGGGAGAACCAGATACTTCTGATGGTCACAGAAGTGAGATTTACAGATTCTGAATCAGAATGAAGCTAAGGATATTACAAATTTTCTCTGATGGACATATAAGTTTTTGGATTGGTTGGTAATCCATGTGTTATTCAGGTAATATCATATGGTGTTGCCATTAATGCCAAAGAGGGAGATTGTTGGAAACTGCAATTGAAACAATTGTTGTATTGTCATTGATGTCAAACCTCAACTGGTAAGACTGTTGCTACTTAGGAAAGTACTATATCTATTATGAGAAGGGAAAGAAAGGTTGGTAACAATAGCACCTAGGGAGAGGTTGAGTTATCTTGATACTACAAAGTGTACTTGACTATGTTGTACAATGTATTGTTTATCTTAGTAAGATTGAAGACTAAACTAGTAGGCTTAACCGAGCAAAAATGGATAAATCATGTTTAAGCTGAGTTATGTTAGTGTCGACCAAGTTAGTGTATGCCGAGAAAAATCTAGTGTCGACCGAGTATCAGTTTATGTCGAGGAAACAATTTTAGTAGTGACCGAGCATTTTACATAGAGACCGAGTGGATGATCACAGTATTGACTGAGCATCAACATTTTTATATTTGAAGAGAATTCAAATTTGGAGCTAACATTGTTGAATTCTTAGATTATGTAAAACGTGCTGACTTTATTTATTGATTATATGGAAGCATTTAATGCTTTGTAAAATGTTTTATTGTAAATCTTTATGAGATTTGAGATTATTCTAGGACAGAAGCCAAAAAACATGAAGTGGGTAGATTCAATGAATCTGACTTAACCCTAAGATCTATGAAGGAGATTAAGCGACAAAAAGATAAGTTAACCTAATAGAGGAAAGTATTAAGGGAACCAAAACATAAGGTATGAAAATGTATGGGTGAAGTAGATGCTGGAAGAACAGTAAATTTTATTGACTGTATAAGCGAAAAGACTAAAGGAGAAGTGTGGTGATTGCTTGAAGAAAAGTTCCGAGCAAATCAAAGATGGAGATGGTAAAGTTTCAAAGTTAGTAAACCAGCATTTGTGTAAGGAATTGGATCTAATATTTGCAAAGTGAGTTGTATGTTTTCAGATCAATACTACTGCTACTTTGTAACCATTGTAACAGTCAAAATCCTTTTAATAGAGGTTGACCTAACAGTCATATGTTAAATCCTTTAAACAAGGTTGCATTCTAATGGAGTGTACATAAGTCCTGTAACTAGGCTCACTTTTAATGGGGTGATTGAAATCCTTTAACCGGGTCACACCTGACAGTGTGTATTGTAACCTTTGACAGGGTTGGCTTTTAACCGAGCTCACTTCAGAAGAGTGAAAATAATAGTAGCATGTTACAAAGTGGTTTTTCCCACTTTGGGTTTCCACTATAAATCCTAGTGTCAATACTTGTGTGAATGTTTTGGTTTGAACATTTTTGTGTTTTACAAGTTAGTTACAACTGGGTAGTGGACTGCAGTGTTATATGTTTCTATTATTGAATCAGTGATGACCGAGTTTGTTTTGGTTGCTTGATCTGATTTAAGGAAATTTTTTTGAAGTTATTTTATACATTAGGACCTGAGAACAACCGATTCACCCCCCTCTTTGTTGTTCTAAATCATATTAAGATGCATCACATCTAGGACACTTATATGTTTAAGAGTGTTGTCTCTAGTATTCACCTAAAGCCATAAGGTTTGTTTATGAGGGAGTTGGCTAGGGATAATTTGAGTCATACAAGCTAGCAACTTTTAACTACCACAAATCTTTATGTACCGCCAAATGGAAAAGATTGTCTCAAAATATATTAGAAAATTCTAAAGACTAGTAGATAAAATTCACACCTTAAAGATTAGTTCTATATTGCACAAGATTGACACCAAGCCACTTGAGATTGTCCCATGCAAGATTCTAAGTCAATTATAATTTTGGGACACAAGCACATCTAAAAGTGTTAATTTCTTGATATTGATGAATTAATTCCATGTTAAATCAACATTATTCTATATTATTGTTTCAAGAGAAAAGTATCATAATCCTCTTGTATTTAATTTCTAGAGCATTTTTAATTATAACTCTTTAGTTCTATAACTAATGTAGGTTAATTTGTTCTATTATTATTATTATTATTATTATTATTATTAATTATTGATCAAAGTTGATTACAAAAATAATAATTGCAGGTCAAAAGGGACTACAAAGAGAGAAGAAATAAAATAAAGAACAATGCATCCCACAAAGCAACATTAATCATAGATGGGCCAAGTTTCAACAAATAAACATAGTATACAACAATTATTAAATATAACATATACATGAAGCTTAAAGAGAGAGAAGAAATAAAATAAAGAGTAATAGGTATCACAAGGCAACATTAATCATAGATGGGCCAAGTTTATATTAAAAAACATAGTATACAACAATTGAACATAGCATATAAATGAATCTTAGAGAGTTTGTGACATCTAAATATACCTTATACATGAAACTTACAAAGCATATGTAGCTTTCTAGAAAATATAACATCTCCATCATGCAATTACAAAATTTGGTACTTGATCTCTTCCAAAAGCCTATGTACATAGCATCCCTTTTTATCTGAGAACACAAATAAGCAAATTGTAACATAATGTTGTAGTAAAATTGTAGAATTTCTACTTCATGATGAGTAATGTGATTAGAAAATACAACAACTGCTCATTAAAATAGTTTGTCTCAATAAATCAACAACCACATTCTTATACAACCCAACACCCAAGACATCATCTTTCTAGCCTAAAAATGATATAAAAAATGAAAGAGAAATAAATAAAAACTACTTTCCATATTTTTCAGTCCAAGAACAATTTTTAAAAATGTGTTTGTGCTATTAAACAAGAAATGACACTTTGGTGGATCAATCTTTAGAAATTTTAAGTTATCCTTCATAGCCAGTTTAAAGTGTAGGATACATTTTAGCATTGTAAACACAAATATTCTATTTCAAATCTTGAGATATCTATTATAAACTTGAATTTAATGCATCTACAAAATTATTCTTGTCCATCGAAATTGAAAGTAAATGCAAATATGTAATGTCCAAAAATTTAATGCAAATGTTGGGCACAAAACCACATGATTTTTTTCTTAATCACTAATAAGTAAAATTTTCCCTAATTAATTAAATTTATTATGGAGATTGACATTGTTCTAAACTCATTCCCATGATGATTCAACTACCTGACATTATATTCATCCCATATCCAAGAGATTATGAATGTAATTAACTACTCCTTCTGTATGCAAGTATGGCACTTAATTTATATACAAAGATGAAAATCTTAGGTTTAGCCCTTGTATCATACACCTAATATTTTAGGGTTCACACTACTCTTTGGAAAAAATGATCATACTCTAGTATACATACCCAAATCTATCAATACTTACCCAAAATATACAAGGAGTATTGGTTATTTTTTCACTAAGTGTAATTATTCGAGGGGTTTTCTACCAATAGGTTCCATTACAAGGGATTCACTAGCTAAAATGCCCTAGTTAATGAAAGATGCATCCTCATCATGGATTAGGTGTCATGTCATGTGCATGAACAAGGCCATTTTACCAAATTAAGAGTAAGTCAAATAGAGTTTAACTTCCTACCTTAAAAGCTAAGGAAATAAAATGAGTTTTCTAAGCTCTTTCTCCAAACCAAGCCAATTTTATTTAAACTTTCTATATACATCAACATATCTATCTATTGAAGAAATTTCAATATAAGTTTAACGCATAGTTGAGAAAATGGGTTAAACATTTTTCATTATAAGTAAAAGATGTCAAGCCACATGATAATTCTCTTTGGAGCTAACAAAAAAAAATCCTTAACTCATTTTTATTAATAATTTAATCTTTAGAATGTTAATATTATTTAACAATCTTGGTCTTTAAATAAAATAAGATGACCATTTAATCATAATTTTGTGTTAGTTTTATAAACTAGCACACCTATCTTATATATAGTTTAATCTATGTAAAACAAGTCGAGATATATCGAGGCATTTATTTTTTACTTGAAGACATAAATTTCCAAAAATTAAATGCCTTGATACATCTTGACGTGTTTTACATAGATTAAATTATATTTAAGATAGGTGTGCTAGTAGAAGTGGGCGAAAGAAAAGACTAAATATGTATTTTAAGGAAAATATTTATATTAACTCCATAATTAAATGAAAAATTCTTTTTTAATTTTATTTAAATGAAAATATTTGTATTAACTAAATAATTAAATGAAAATTTTATATATTAAATTTTTATCTTTTTTAATTTAAATATAAAACTATATATTAATGTAATAATGAATTGAATATGTGGGTCAATGCACAAAGTTGGGTACCAATTCCGTAGAAGTCTTGTAGAAATGAGAGATGTTGCTCGAAATAGGCTCCTGTTTTAGGTTCGGGCACCCGATCCTAAATTCAAAAAATGGGCACCCGTTTTTTAATTCAAAAAATGGGTGCCCATTTCTATTTTTTTATTTTTTATTTTTTTTTAAAATAAAAAATGCATTTTATCACTTTATTTAAAAAAAAAAGGCGCCCGTTTCTTAAGACATGAGCGGGAAGCACACATTCACCTCGAATTTCATTCCAAAGTCAGTTTGGTTTAGGCTTGGTAGAACCAAGCCTATGCCTTGACCTCCAAAAATTTGGTTAAGGCACTGGAATGCTAGATTTTTGCCTTGCCATAATTTTTTTAGGGCCTTCCTAATTGTATCATTTTACGAAAAAAAAAACCCATTAGAGTTCTCACTGTCCTAATGTCAAAAATGTAAATTTCATAGTGATGTGATTATTTTTACTATTTTGTCATTATTTATTAGTTAAAAGTGGTACCTAAATGTAAAAGAGTGAGGTTCACTAAAAATTCATTTATTTAAGTCAAAATATGGTGTTCGTACACGACTATGGTATGGTCCTGAAATAGGCATTTTGAAAACATGGTTTTTAAACATTCCTACTAAAAAGAAATTTATACCATGTGGGTATTTAAATAAATTACATATTTGAAAAGTAGACTATGAGAACTACATTTTCTATTACTAAATTTTTTGAGATTCAATCTCTAAGTGTCTCAAATTTAGACATCAATTGACAGGAAATTTGAAAAAGAGGGAAAACACTTCCATTTTTTGCCCAAAAGTGGGACTCAACTTCTTGCAGCCACCCATGTAAAATTTTATATTTTATATTTTACATTTCATACTAGTAATTGTATATGTAATGTTTACTATTCGAGACATAATCAAATTGTGTAAATGACAATAATAATGATGAAGAACACAAATATATGGTTAAAGAACTTCGTTATTTGAATACATTAATAATATATTGCTGACTCATATTATGCTGAATTTATTTTATGAACATATATTCTTAGAGGTCGTTCAATGGCAACATTTCCCATAGGTGATTGAAAGAGATATTTTGTTACAAGGATTTAATTTTTTTGCAGATAATTGAGACATCGTTGTGAGAAGAATTTATGGAAACTAACTTTAGGTACAGGGTTAATGTATACATCTCGTCGACAATGATGGTGTGGGCTTTGCAATTGGGAACTCAAGAGAAGACTATGTGGATTATGAGAGTAATTATTAAACCTGAATGGATGGGAGTAATGGTTCATATGCTTTCATATATGGAACTAGGAGTTGGTTTCTTGATAGCTAAAGAAGGATGATGATTTATCATAGACTCAGGGGAGTCTTATCAACCATTTTTGGTTTGGAGTATGAGAATGATAAAAGAGCTAAGAATTAGTGAGGCTCGGGATGCTTGAAAACTATTAAAGGGCTATGTTAGAGAGAAAGAGTTGAAGGAGGCTGAGAGGGTTTGGAAATGGACAATGGGTAAGAGGATTGTGAGGAAGGTAGTGGGTGCTTATCCCAATCCAAGTCTTGGTGGGAAGTGGGAGATAAAAGGGAGGGATGATTGTCTCAGAGGGCTCAACTGTGGTGGAAGAAATCAAGAAAGGCAAAAGGGTGAGGATTTGTGGATTGGGGGATGGTGGATTTATGTAAGGTGCATGTACTAATTCTGGTATGTGATGACTATGAAAATTAGTGAATATGTCTTTATAAGATCCTTTAAGTATTAGCTAGTTTGAATTCGTCCAAATTTTGGATGTTGGACATTTTGAAATATGTAATGGCTATTAATAACATTGTCATATATAGTGGTAGATATTGATGTAGATGTCTCAAAATGATTGTGGTATACAAGGTAGGTAGATGCAGCTATCTCAAAAGAAACTGGTTTATGAAGAATGGTGTATGCATAATAGACTTTTGAAATATTAATAAAATAACATAATTACTAATAAAAAAAGCTATGAATTTGGGATTATGATTAAGCTTCTAAGGTATACATGATGGTTAGGGTTAAGGTTTGAGATATGGTTAGGTTAGGTCATAGAATTAGATCATTAAGGTTAGGATTTAAGTTAGAAGTACAATTAGGGTTAGAATTTGAATTATGGTTATAATTAAGATTAGGGTTAGGGTGAGGATTATTGGTACAATTAAGGTTTAGGGTTAGAGTTAGGATTATGGTTAGGGATCTAAGGTATATAATTAGGGTTATGGTTAGGATTTAGGGTTAGGGTTAGGATTAGGGTTTAGGATTTAAGGTTAGGATTGTAGTTAGGGTAAGGGTTTACATCATGGCTAGTATTATGGTTAGGTTAGGGCTTTTATTATGGTTAGGATATAGTGTCAGGTTCAGGGTTAGGATTAAGTTTAGGGTCACGTTTAGGCTTATGGTTAGACTAAGGGTTTACATTTAATAATTAGTTGTATCATCAAAAAATGGAATCACTTCCATTTAGGAATGGTTTAGCCCTCCAAGTAAGTGGTCTGGGGTCATGTCAAATGCCTTGAATGGGTCTTTGACTTGGATCTAGATTTTTCCCCTTATTCTGCTTCTCTTTCCACCTATTTTCAACCTATTTCTGGCACCTAATCCTGAGAATATGAGATTCTTGACCTCAGGGTCAAGGTTGACCTCGACCCTAACCCTAGGTCCAAATTTCAAGTTTTGGAAGTTTCTGGATGTTGGGCTTCAAAAAGTTTATTTTCCCACTTTCGGGTCGGCTGTTTCAGGCTTCGAAATGGTAAAATCTTAAATGATATTTAAATTGGGTCCATTTCCAAGAGTAAAGGATTAAAGTGGAATTTAATTCTCCTATATAGGCCTCTCTAGAAGTATGTGCCCTAACTTGTATAAAAAGAATCCTTCCTCTCTCATTTTCACATCACCATCTATTTAATTCAAGCATAAATTGAAATCAAGTGATCAAGCAATCATCAAGCAAGCAATAAGGAGAAAGAAAGCATTCAAGCATTCATTCATCTTCAAGCATCCAAGCATCCAATCATTCACGATCCAATTCATCAAGGAGATCCATTGGTAGCCATTGAAGGATTCAATCTCTATGGAGCCCCTTTGTTGAAGATTTCTCCATCCACATCCATTCAAGTTCCTTCCTATTCCAATATCCATTCAAGATTGGTGTTTAAGATCTAGTGAAATTGATTTGAGACATCCTACATACAATTCTACATTCATTTTGAGCATCTATACTTGTAGATTCAAGGATTTGAATCCTCCACAAGGATTTCAACATAAGCAAGGTGAATTGTTCCATTTACATTGTTTATTGTTGCAATTTCAATTACATTTCAAGGTTAATTCCAAAATTGGGGTTTGACCAAGGCAAACCCCTCATCCAACAAACAAAACCCTTTTTCTTACAAGTACAGGTGTGGAATTGTGAATCGCAAATAAGATCTGAGTACCCTTTTCGACAAACTTTCAGGATTCGCGAACAGATTTTTCATCGAAGCAATGTAGGTCAAGGTTGACATAAAGGGGTAAGATTGTGCCCCAAGGTAAGATCTTACCCCTATTTTTGGTCAAGGTCAACCTTTCTCAGAAAAGTAGAAGGTTTCTAGGTTTTCTCTATTTCTATGTTTCCAGGCCAGATCCAGTTGCAGAATTTCCCGAAACTGAGCACAGACACCACAAAATAGCATTTTTCAGATTTGTCATATTTAGAGGTTATAATTTGTCTTCAAATTCAATTAATATTTCAATACTTCATTTTCATAATAGAATATAAGGTTTTCTCCTTTCTTCATATTCTCCTTCAATTGATTCACTTATGTATTGACCATCTTCCTGTGGTTAATCAATTTGGATCTTTCCTTTGGGAATTTGGGGTTAAGAAGATCTTACCTTTCCCATCACATTTCCATGCATCATCTCCATTTTCCATACATTACATTTTGGTGAGCCCGCGATAGACAACTCTTTCTTTTATGGTGTTAGATCTTGCATGTATTAGCCTTCTTTTATGTGTTTGCATTTATATTTTATATAAAGAAAAAATACAAAAACATTTCTTTGTTCATGCTTTGTATTTTACTAGTTTAGTTCATTTGCATTGCATTGGTATATGATCTTTACTACCTCTAGTCCTACTTATAATATTTCAGTTAGACAAAGTCGTAGACTTATGGGTGCCTTTGATCCTGAGTCTTCCTTTCCTTTCCTTAGGATACCGGATGACAACTTGATTATTCATGATTCCAATCCTACTATGGAGCATAACTCTTCTCACTCATCTCATGATGAGGATGATTCTTTAAGAGTTCCTCCTAAACAAGTCCAAAAACTTTCAACTAAACTTGATAAAATTGGAAATTAGCACTCAAGAAAACCATAATCAAGATTTTATTCAAGCTATAGACACTCTTAAGAAAGTCCTTCGTGATAGTGATCAAGGTGTTAATCTCTTGCGTGGTATTACTCATCTTGTGGATTTAAATGTTAAACCTTTAGCTCAAGAAGCTCAAGATTTAGGATTCACTCCTCCTATCACTAGTGTAGAACCTTCTTCCATTCCTTTACCTAGCATTCCTACTTATACTCCTCCTTTAGTGACTACATCATCTCTTCCTATGAGTGTTCCTCATGTGTCCCTCCCTACTTCAAAACCTCCTTATCATAATGTTCCTTTTACTTATTCCAATCCTTTTCCAATTGTGGTTCCAAGTGTTCGCCTAGTTGTGTCTTCCATTCCTACCACTTCATACACTTTACCTAGTGTTTCTAGTGTGTCTATGCCTCCTATTTCATCTAATAATTCAAAAAACATCAGTTTGGCTCAAACTGTGTTCTCTTTACAATAACAACTTGCGTCTTTAACTCAATCCAAGTTTAGCATTCCTACATGTGACATGGGAAGTCCTTTATCCCTAGACATTATTTGTGCTCCTGTTCCTCAACAAGTCGATATGCCTTTTCTTGAGAATTATAATGGTAAGGGAGACCCTATTACTCATGTTAAAACATTCCAAATCCTTTGTAGTGACTATGCTCATGACCATAGGGTTTTAGCTAAATTATTTGCTAGAACTTTTCGTGACAAGGCCTTGCAATGGTATTGTTCCTTGCCACCTTCATCTATTGATTCCTTTCCAAAAATTTCCAATACCTTTATTCAACAATGTCAAAATAACATTGGTTCGGAAGTGTCCTTAACTGATTTGATGCATTGTAAACAAAATACTAAAGAAAAATTAACTAAATTTATTGGTAGATTTAAGCATTTGCATGCTCATATTTCCTATCCTATTCTTGATATTGATATTCAATGTATGTTTATTTCAAATTTACAAAAGGATATTAGAGATAAGATTATGCTTACTGCATTTACCTCTTTTCAACAACTTTGTGCAGCGCTTCATCATTATCAATTACAAGTGAGTTAATTTGAGAGAAACACTCCAATGGCTCTTGTTCTAGTTGATAAGAGTGATGCTGCTCCTAATCTTAACAAGTTTCAAAAACCTAACAACTATGTCCATATAAATAAACAAGTGAATGTAGTTGCTGATCAAGTTGTTGTTGCATCCCAGAATGCCACTTCTGCATCCACTACTTTTCGGTTGAGTCATATGATTACTCCTCTTTTTGAGTTGTTACATTTTATTATGAATAAATTGTTGACTGCTAATATGATTACATTACCTCCTTTACTTGCTATGGTGGCATCCAAATCTTTTGATTCCAAAGCCTTTTATCAATACCATCGTCAGAATGGCCATGATATTGAGAAGTGTTATTCTTTAAGACATAAGGTTCAAGATTTAATTGATTCTAATGCTTTATCTATTGATAATTTTGATGGTAGTGGGAACAAGTCTCTTTCTCCTCCTAATCAAAATCTCCAAATCTATAAGAATCCTTTGCCTACACATGATATTAATACCATTGTTCAACCATCTTCTATGGATATTGTTTATGATTCAAAGATGGATGATCTTAATCACATTTTTAACCATGTGGATCATGTTGTTTTGTCTCAATCTATATCTCCACTCTAGCACTCATCTCAAACTCAACTTTAAGTTCCACCTCAACCTCAAATTAAACCAAAATCTCAACCTAAACCTTGAAAATAGTCTAAGAATAGAAGACCTTGGGAACTCTTGATTACCTTTGATGATTCTGAGACTATTAAAGCTCCTAATGGTCCCCTCTACATTTATGCTAGGATTTCTAAGATACCTACATGCAGTTGTCTGGTTGATCCTACATCATTAGTCAATGTTATTACTGAAAAAATCTTTTTATGAAAAATATACAACATGATTCTTATGATACTTCGGATGTGTGGATTCAAACTTGTAATGGTTTTCTTTATCCATCATTTGGTTCTATTAACTTTCCTGTTGAACTTTGTGGTAAAATTATGGACACTACCTTTGTTGTCATTTCTACTTCTTATCAGTTTCAAGTTAAGCTTGGTTTTCCTTGGTTGAATGCCATGCATGCTGTTGCTTCTCCTATCTATAAATGCCTTAAATTCATTCATGATGAAGAAGTGAAGATGATTAATCATATTTTATATCAACCTTCTAGGCCCAAGGATTGTGCTACACTTGACTTGTTTTGGCCTTCATTACCTAATTCATGTCCTTCTTGATGTGATAATCTTTTTCACTCATATCAAGCCTATAAGCATCACAAGATTCTTGAGTTAAGCATGCCTTAGATGGATCTTAATCGTGGTCTTTTTCCTACACCTTCCATACCTCCTTTATTCATGGCTTCTAGTTCTGTTAATCAAGCTCCTAGTGTTGCTTTTCATCCTACTAAGAACTCTACTGATCCTCCTATAGAACCTGTGAAGGAACCGGTTGTTGTCCCTCCTAGTTCTCAACATATTTCAAACAAGACAAAATGTAATCGATCTGCTAATGAATGTCGTAAGAAGTGTTAGGCTCAAGCTAAGGCTTGTGCTGCTAGTCTTCCAAGTTCTTTACCTTCTTTTGACTAGCCTATGCATGATGTGTTAGAAGAAGTTCATACTAATAATGATGTTAAGATCCATGATTATGATGATTCTATTCATATCTTAGATCCCTTTTTGATTAATCTAGATGAAGAAGATACTCTTGATGATACTAATGATGTTAATGATGAATATGAAACTATTGACATTGATATTGATTTACCTAACATGCTTTCATCACAATTGATAATTAAACCTAGTACCGAACATTACAATTATCAAGAGGATCCTTGTTTGGAACTAGCTATTATTACTACTATATTGGATATAGTCCCTCTTGTGAGTTTCCCACGTTCCTGAAATGATATAGAACAAGATGGGCAGAGTAGGCAACGTGCTTGATTGGCTTGTCCTTCATGGTATCTTTTTGTGTGTTTGTCTGTCGTATTGTGCTTCTCCCATAATGTGTTTGCTAAATGTTGTTAGATTCTTTTATATGACCCTTGTTGCTTTGTTGGTGCAAGGTGATAAAGGAATCAGACTTGTTGTACAAATTCCTCTATATGTATCTCTATTCTTCTATATGTTCTTTTCATGTTATGTTGTACCTGTGCTATTGTTCGTAAATGTTGCCTTGTGTAGTCCGCTTGGATTTGCAACTTGGTAACACTAATTCTTTTTGGTCTCCATGTTGTGGTCTGAAAAGATACTTCTTCGTAACTCTTATGTGTTCTTTCCTCCATTGTGATTGTAGTTCTACTTTCTTTGGGGAATGATGTCAATTCATTTGCATACATATATTATCTTATGATCATACCGACCCCATGGCAACTACATCCCTTATGTGTTCTTTGTATGTTTATGTGATATTTCCCTTGATTTGTCTTCACTTGGGGGCATCTCATAGTGGAAATGTAATCAGTGGAGTTGTTTATGTTTCCGTTCAAGCCATTGCTCCTGTTAAAGTGTTAGCAATGACTTTAACTTGGGGGCATACACTCTGCTCACTTTTTGCACACACGCACTTGCAATACATATAATTTTCAAGGCACTTTTCTACCTTTATGGATTAGTGACTAATCCTTAAAGCATGGATTTTTATCTTATAGGATCTCTTGACCCCTCTAGTTTCAAATTTCAAAATTTTGATCCCTTAAGGTCGGAGGTGTCCTTAAGACTGGATCTCTTTTATTTTTGGCTTTTCTCTTTTGGAATAGAATATTCCTAAGGGTGAATCCTTGATGGGTTGACTAGTGAGTAGCCACATTCACTAGGCGGTTCAATTCCATCTTTCCAATTGCATTGTTTCCTTGTGTGGTTCACAATGAGACATAAGTTATCATTGGGCGAGGTAATCATACCCCTTCTCTCTCTTTTCAAAAGATGTCTCTCTTATTATAATCTTGGAGTTGATAAAGACTTGATTCCCTGGGGGCTTGATGATTCCTTTGTCCCCTTTATTTCAATAAGATTATATTTTTCATTGTGATCTACTTTACCAAGAGTTTGCATCGAGTCCATACTCTTGCTAAAGTGGGGGCTAAATGTATCATCAGAAAATGGAAGCACTTCCATTTAGGACCGGTTTAGCCCTCTGAGTAAGTGGTCTGGGGTCATGTCAAATGCCTTGAATGGGTTTTTGACTTGGATCTAGCTTTTCCCCCCTGTTCTGCTTCTCTTTCCACCTATTTCCTGCATGTTTCTGGCACTTGATCCTGAGAATCTGAGATTCTTGACCTCAAGGTCAAGGTCGACCTTGACCATAACCTAGGTCAGAGTCAACCTCAACCTTGACCTAGGTCAGAGTCAACCTTAACCCTGACCTTGGGTCCAGATTTCAAGTTCTGGTAGTTTCTGGATATCAGGCTTCAAAAAGTTTATTTTCCCGCTTCCGAGTCAGCTGTTTCAGGCTTCGAAATGTCAAAATCTTAAATGATATTTAAATTGGGTCCATTTCCAAGAGTAAAGCCTTAAATTGGAATTTAATTCTCTTATGTAGGCCTCTCTAGAAGTTTGTGCCCTAACTTGTATAAAAAGAAGCCTTCCTCTCTCATTTTCACATCCACCATCTATTAAATTCAAGCATAGAAATCAAGTGATCAAACAATCATCAAGTAGCAAGAAGGAGAAAGAAAGAATTCAAGAATTCATCCATCTTTAAGCATCCAAGCATCCAAGAATTCAAGCATTCAAGATCCAATTCATCAAGGAGATCCATTGGTAGCCATTGAAGGATTCAATCTCTATGGAGCCCCTTTGTTGAAGATTTTTCCATCCACATCCATTCAAACTTATTCCTATTCCAAGATCCATTAAAGATTGGTGTTGAAGATCTAGTGAAATTTATTTGAGACATCCTATATACAATTCTACATTCATTTGGAGCATCTATACTCGTGGATTCAAGGATTCGAATCCTCCACAAGGATTTCAACATAAGCAAGGTGAATTGTTCTATTTACTTTGTTTATTGCTACAATTTCAATTACATTTCAAGGTTAATTCCAAAATTGGGGTTTGACCAAGGCAAACCCCTCATCCAACAAACAAAACCCTTTTTCTTACAGGTACAAGTGCGGGATTGCGAATCACAAATCAGATCTAAGTACCCTTTTCAGCAAACTTTCGAGATCTACAAACAGATTTTTCGTTGAAGGAGTGTAGGTCAAGGTTGACATAAAGGGGTAAGATTGTGCCCTAGGGTAAGATCTTACCCCTGTTTTGGGTCAAGGTTGACCTTTCTTAGAAAAGTAGAAGGTTTCTGGGTTTTCTCTATTTCTATGTTTCCAAGCTAGATTTGGTTGCAGAATTTCTTGAAATTGAGTACAGACACCAGAAAATAGCATTTTTCAGATCTGTCATATTTTGAGGTTAGTATTTGTCTTCAAATTCAATTAAGATTTCAATACTTCCATTTCATCATAGAATATAAGGTTTTCTCCTTTCTTCATATTCTCCTTCAATTGATTCACTTATGTATTGACCATCTTCTTGTGGTTAATCAATTTGGATCTTTCCTTTGGGAATTTGGGGTTAAGAAGAAGATCTTACCTTTCCCATCACATTTTCATGCATCATCTCCATTTTCCATACATTACATTAGTATTATGGTTAAGGTTGGGGTTTTGATTAGGGTTGTGATTATGACTATGGGTTTAGGATTAAGATTATCATCAAGGTTAGGGTTTACATCATACTTTGTATTGTGGTTTGAGCTAGTGCATATTAGACTTTTGTTATGGTTCATATTAGGGAACTTGGTTAGGGTGAATATTAGGTTTAGGGTTAAGACTATAGTTATAGTTAGGATTAAATTATGGATAATATACATAATATAATTTGAAGACATTAATTAGAAATGTGATCACTTGATAAGACACTAATTAAGGTTGATTTTTATTTAAAAATTTCTAAGATAGTGTTAGCATTGAAGGAGAGGGAAAATGGGGATATAATCAATGCATGCAAAGGAAACCACAACCTATAAAAGCATACAAAATGAATCCTATCCTAACATAAGAGAAACGGAGACAAAGTGCATAAAATAAATCAAATGAATTCAAACTCTCCCTCAATTTGACTCCCATGTCCTTTCTTTCTTCTCAAAATTTATATATATTGCTCCCAATATGACAAGATGCACCTATAACATGAAAGTAATTTGGCACGATAACGAGAAGATTCAAAAGATGTGTTTAAATGATGAAGTCAATTTGGACTCAATTTATAGAGATTGGGAGAAAAAATGCAGAAATGGAAACAAGTGTGCAACTTGGAAGGATTATCATAACTATGACAAATTGGTGCACAAATTAGCATGCACAAATCAACGCACAATTAGGGGAAATATGGAAGAAGAAATATGAGGCTAATTAGTAGGAAATTAGGAAGTACAAATTAAGGGAAAAGGGATAGGAAAAAATGTAAGAATTTGGAGACAAATTAATAGGAAATCATGAAGCACAAATTAGGGAGATGGTGTTGGAAACTGCAATTGAAATAATTGTTGTATTGTCATTGATTTCAAACCTTAACTGGTAAGATAGTTGCTATCTAAGAAAGTACTATATCGATTGGTTGATGAAAAGGATTAGGGAAAGGGAAATAAAAATAGCACCTAAGGAAAGGTTGATCTATTTGATACTTCCATGAGTACTTGATTATTTGGCACTATGATGAGATAATATATTGTTTATCTAAGTAAGAAGAAAGACTGAAGAAGTAGGCTTAACTGAGAAAAATTCAAGAAATCTAATTTAAGCCAAGTGATGTTAGTGTCAACCGAGCACCAGTATATGCCGAGTAAATCTAGTGTTGACTGAACATCAGTTTATGCCGAGCGACAAGAAATTATCAAGCAAGACAGTGTTAGCCGAGGAAGATAATTTGTAGAGATGACTGAGTTACATAATGGTGACCGAGGAGATGAACACAGTATTGACCGAGCATTAGTAATTTACAGTTGGAGGAAGAATTCAGATTTCCAGCCAACTCAGTTGAATTCTTGGGTTATGTAAATCGTGTTGACTTTATTAATTGATTGTATGGAGAATTTAATGTATGGTAAATCATTTTATTATGGATTTAATGAGAAGATTGAAGATGTTTCTAGAAGGATGTATGAAGGACTTAAATGATGGAAGGATTTGTTTAATCTAACCTAACCTAAGATCTACGGAGGAGATTAAGAGGCAAAAGAAAGATCTATCTATTTGGAGGGGCATAAAGGAAACCTAATGGTGAGGTTACATAGTATGCTAGTGTTGTTGAAGTTATTGACTAATAAGTCTAAGCAGAAGGCTAAAGATGAAGATCAGAGTTGTGATTTCTTGAAGCAAATTTAGAGAAAATAAGAGATGGAGATGGAAATGATACTCAGTCAATAAATCGGCATATATGTGCGAATTGGATTTGATATCTGCAAAGTGAGTTGTATTTTTTATAGATCAGAAACTACTGCTACTTTCTAAACATTGTAACAGTAAAAATCCTTTAATCAAGGTTGATCTAATAGTCATTGATAAATCCTTTAATCAAGGTGGCATTCTAATGGAATGTACTCAAGTCCTTTGACCATGTCACTCCTAATAGGGTGATTGAAATACTTTAACAGGGTCACACCTAATAGTGTGTTTATAAACCTTTAACAAGGTTTTCTTTTCATAGAGCTCACTTTAGAAGAGTGAAAATATCAGTAACATGTTACAAAGTGGTTTTTCCCAAATTGGGTTTCCACTATAAATCCTGGTGTCATACTTGTTTGAATGTTTTGATATTCTGCAAGTTACATACTATTGGACAATGGACTGCATGTTATATGTTTTTTGATATATATTATTTAGAGACCGAGTTGAGTTGGTGATTAGATCTAAGTTTATTTAAGTATTTTAATGTTTAGTTAGTAAATCTGGACCTAAGAATAACTGATTCACCCCCCTCTCTATTGCTCTAAATCATATTAACAATTGGTATCAGAGATGTTGGTGCTTACAGAGAAAAAGTTTAAAGGTACTTGAAGCTAATGATCAAGATGTATAAAAAGGAGGTACCAAAGTTGAACAAGGAGAACTTCCCTGCATGGAAAAGACTGATGAAATTTCATCTAGCTGGTATTGGTGATTTGACAAAATACTATGTTGAACATGACTATGTTGCACCTGCTGCACCTATGACTGCTGAGGAGATGAAAGTAAAACATGAACATAATCAAGAAATATTGGAGATTGCATCTGCCTTAAGCTATCCTAAATTTGAAGACATCAAGGACTGCACTATTGCAAAGGTAATGTGGGATACTCTTGCAACCATCTATGGTGGTGATACAAATGTACTGAGGGCAAAAGCTAAAAGCTTGAGAGGTAAGTTTGATGAAATAAAAATGAAAGAACGTGAGAATATTGCTCAGTATTATGGAAGAATCAAAGAAATAGTGAATGATATTAGATGAGCTAATGAAATCATTGATGATGAGACTTTCATTAGAAAGGTATTAAGAACTCTTCTTCCTATATATGTGTATCATCTTAAAATGGAAGCACTTCCATCATAAGAGCATTTATCCCTCTAAGCAGGTGGTCTGGGGTCATGTTAAGCACCTTAATCGGGTCTTTGCATGTATTTGGCTTTCTCCCCACTTTCCACTTCTTTTCTGCACTTGATTTCTTCATTATAGGTGAAATTAGGGTTAGGATCTCAAGGATTTTCCTTAATTTCCCCCTTCCATGGCTTTATTTTTTTGGTAGGACTTAGAAATAGGTCCTCCTAACCTTCATCATGGTCATCATAGGATTTTATGCCTATCCCTAACATTCTGTCCTGTTCTGGTATCATTTCTAGGTCTCTGGGCATCCCCGAGACCTCTTGTCCTAATTCTAGTTGGATCTAGGCCCATAGGGTCAGAATCAAGGTTGATCCTAACTAGGTCAAGATCAAGCTTGATCCTGACTAGGTCAGTTACAAGCTCAATTTTGCCCCACTCTTTCAAATCTCCAAATTCCTTGATTTTCGAGTATCAGGTTTCAAGGATATTTATTTTCCCGCCTTCAGGTTGGCTATTTTGGGTTTCAAAATGGTAAATCCTTAAATTACATTTAATTTAGGTATATTTTCTAAAGGTCAAGACCTAATTGGGATTTAATTCTCCAAGGTGGCCCCTCTAGAGGATTGTGCCCTAGTTCACTATGAAAGGAGGCCTTCCTCTCTCATTTTCTCATCCATTGTTTACATCTTCTTTTGCCATCAAGCAATATCTCAAGCTCTCAAGTGCAAGATAGCATTCAAGAATTCAAGTGTTCAAGCATCCATCCCTCAAGGAGATCCATTGTTAGCTATTGAAGGATTCAATCTCTTTGGAGCCCCCTTGAAGATCCATCCTTCTACATTCATCCAAGCCTCCTCATATGCAAAGATCAAGTCAAGATTGGTGTTGAAGATCAAATGCCATTGATTGGAGACATCCTACATTCATTGAAGCATTCCTACTTATGGATTTGAGGATTCAAATCCTCTACAAGGACTTCAACATAAGCGAGGTGATTTATTTCAATTACTTTGTTTATGCACACTACATTTCAATTCTATTTCAAGGTTAATTCCTAAATTGGGGTTTGACCAAGGCAAACCCACCATACAACAAAAACCCCCATTTTATTGCAGGTATAGATGCAAGATTTCAGATCTAAGAGTGGATTTGGATACCCTTTTCGATGAACTTCTGAGATTTGCGAACAAGGTCAGAATCAACCTTCAAATAAAGAATCTAGCCTTTGACCTTTTATGAGGGTCAAAGTCGACCTGATCTCATCTTTGAAAAAGATTTCTGGGTTTTCTTTGTCTCGGCATTTTTAGTCCAAAATAAGTTGCAGAATTGCCCAAAAGTACACACAGACATCAGAAACTGACATTTTCTAGATCTTCCCTAATTCAAGGTTAGTATTTATATTTCATTATTTTAGATTTCAAGCATAATTCAACCATAGGGAAATATAGGGTTTCTCTCTCTTTTTTCCATATTCTTCATAGCTTGATTTGATTATGCATTAGCCTTTTGGTTGATCAAATTGGATCTCTCCTTTGGGAATTTGGATTTAGGAGTGGATCTCATATTTCCCCCATGCACATTACACATCTATCCATCTTATACATTTGAATAGGTGTGATGCCATTTTACCCGTATTCATTTTGGTGAACCCAACTAGCTTACTCTCTTTCTTTTTGGTGTTAGATTTCCCTTTGTCTTATTGTGTGTTTTCACCTTCACTATTCATTTTGGTGAACCCAACATACTTACTCTCTTTTCTTTTGTGGAATTGGATGCCTTATTGTGCTTTCCTTTTATCTTGTTAGTATTAGATTTTTCCTTTGTGTTAGATCTTGCATACTAATTAAATTTCAAAAATAAAAAAAAATTCATGCTTTATGTGTTCTTAGTTTAGTTCATTTGTATTACATTGGTTTATGAGCTTTACTACCACTAGTCCTACTTATAATATTCCAGTTAGAAGAAGACATAGACTCATGGGTGCCTTTGATCCTAAATCTTCCTCTCCTTTCCTTAGGATCCCAGATGATAACTTGATTCTTCATGATTCCAATCCTACTATGGAGCAAAACTCTTCTCACTCATCTCATGATGAGGATGACGCTTTAAGAGTTCCTCCTGAACAAGTCCAAAAACTTTTCACTAAACTTGATGAAATGGGTAATTGGCATATTCAAGAGAACCATAATCAAGATTCCATTCAAGCTATAGAGGCTCTTAAGAAAGTTCTCCATGATAGTGATCAAGGTGTTAATCTCTTGCATGGTATTACTCACCTTGTGCATTCAAATGTTAAACCTTTAGCTCAAGAGGCTCAAGATTTAGGGTTCATTCCTCCTATCACTAGTGTTGAACCTCCTAATCCTTTACCTAGTATTCCTACCTATACTCCTTTGGTCACTGTGACGGTGCCCTCTATTCCTATGAGTGTTCCTCCTGTGTCCCTTCCTACATCACAACCTTCATATCATAATATTTCTTTTACTTATTCCAATCCACTTCCAATTGTAGTTCCTAGTGTTCCTCCAGTTGTGTCATATATTCCTATAGCTTCTTACACTTTACCTAGTGTGTCTAATGTTGCTACTCCTATTTTCTATAATGATTCAACAATCATCAGTTTTGCTTGAACTGTGTCATCTTTACAACAACAACTCACTTCCTTAATTCAAAACAAGTTTAGTATTCCTACATGTGACATGGGAAGTCCCTTGTCCCGAGACATTATTCATACTCCTGTTCCTCAGCAAGGTGAGATGCCTCATCTTGAGAATTATAATGGAAAAGGAGATCCGGTTCATCATGTTAAAACATTCCAAATCCTTTGTAGTGATTATGCTCATGACCATAGGATTTTAGCCAAACTTTTTGCTAGAACCTTCCATGACAAGGCCTTACAATGGTATTGTTCCTTGCCTCCTTATTCTATTGATTCCTTTCCACAACTTGCTATTGCCTTTATTCAACAATTTCAAAACAACATTGGCCCACAAGTGTCTTTGACTGATTTGATGCATTGTAAACAAAGTGCTAAAGAAAAATTGACTAAATTTATTGGTAGATTTAAGCATTTGCATGCTCAGATTTCCTATCCTGTTCCTGATATGGATATTCAACGTATGTTTATTTCAAATTTGCAAAAGGATATTAGAGATAAGATTCTGCTTACTGAATTTACCTCTTTTCAACAAATTTGTGCAAGGCTTCATCATTATCAATTACAAGTGAGTCAATTTGAGAGAAACACTCCAATGGGTCCCGTTCTAGTTGATAAGAGTGATGCTGCTCCTAATCCAAACAAATTTAAAAAATTCAACAACTATGTCAAGATAAACAAACAAGTGAAATGCAATTGTTGATCAAGTTGTTGTTGCATCTCACAATGCCACTTGTGCATCCACTTCTTTTCGATTAAATTGTACATTTACTCCTCTTTTTGAATCTTTACATAATATTATGAATAGGTTGATAACTACTAATATGATTACTTTACCTCCCATTCAACCTCTTTTACTTGTTACGATTGCATCTAAATCTTTTGATCAAAATGATTTTTGTCAATATCATCGTCAGAATGGTCATGATACTGAGAAGTGTTATTCTTTAAAACATAAGGTTCAAGATTTAATTGATTCTAAAGCCTTATCTGTTGATAATCTTGATGGTAATCAAAACCTTCAAATCTATACGAACCCTTTACCTGCACATGATACTAATACCATTGCTCAACCATCTGCTATGGAAATTGTGTATGATTCAAAGATGGATGATCTCAATCATGTTGTTAATCAAGTGGAGCATGTTGGTCAATCTATATCTCCACCTCAACTTCAACCTCAACCTCAACTTCAACCTCAAATTCAACCTCAAGTTCAATCTCGACCAAAACCTAAGCCTAAATTGAAAACTCAACCTAAACCTCGACAAAAACCTAAGAATAAATGACCTTAGGAACTTTTGATTACCTTTGATGATTCTGAGTCTATTAGAGCTTCTAATGGTCCCCTTTACATTTCTGCTAGGATTTCTCAGAAACCTACTCGGGGTTGTCTTGTTGATCCTACATCTTTAGTCAATATTATTACTGAAGAAAATCTTTTTATGAAAAGCTTACAATGTGATTCTTATGATACATTAGATGTGTGGATTCAAATTTGCAATGGTTTTCTTTATCCATCATTTGGTTCTATTACTTTACCCGTTGAACTTTGTGGAAAAATTGTGAACACTACCTTTGTTGTGGTTCCTACTTCTGATCAATTTCAAGTTAAGCTAGATTTGCCTTGGTTGATTGCCATGCATGTTGTTGCCTCACTTATCCATAAGTGTCTTAAGTTTAATCATGATGATGAAATAAAGATGATTAATCATAGTATATATCAACCTTCAAGGCATAGAGATTGTGCTGCTCTTGATTTCTTTTGGCCTTCATTACCTAATTCATGTCCTCCTCGACCTGATAATCTTTTTCGATCATATCTAGCCTATAAACATCATAAGACTCTTGAATTAAGCATACCTCCTATGGATCTTAATCATGGTCTTTTACATACACCCTCTATACCTCCTTTAACTATGGCTTCTAGTTCTGTTAATCAAGTTCCCTCTATCGAAGATCTTGTGATTGTTTCTCCTATTGTTACTAATCCTATTAATCTTCCTAAAGAACCTGTGAAGGATCCTGAGATTGTTCCTCCTAGTTCTCAACCTACTTCAAATAAATCAAAACGTAATCAATCTGCTAATGAATGTCATAAAAAGCATCATGCTCATGCCAAAGCTCGTAATTATATTCTTCAAAGATCTCTACCTTCCTTGGATAAACCTATGCATGATGTGTTAGAAGAGGTTGTTACTAATAATGATGTTCACATGCATGATTATGATGATTCTATTCATATCTTAGATCCTATTTTGATTAATTTGGATGTAGAAGATACTCTTGATGATACTGATGATGTTAATGATGAATATGAGACTATTGACATTGACATTGATTTACCTAATATGCTTTCATCATAATTAACTCTTACACCTAGTGTCAAACATTGTGATTCTCAAGAGGATCCTTGTTTGGAATTGGCTATCATTCCTACTATTTTGGATATAGTCCCTCTTGTGAGTTACCCACCTTCCTTGAATGATATACAATGAGATGGGGAGAGTAGTTGACACGCTTGATCAGCTTGTCCTTCATGGTAGCTTTGTTGTGTATTTTCCTGCTGTATTGTGTTTCTCCCATAATGTGTTTGCTAAATGTTGTTAGATTCTTTTATATGATCCTTGTTACTCAGTTGGTGCAAGGTGATGAAGGAATCAAAACTATTGTTCAAATTCCTCTATATGTATCTCTAGTCTTCTATGCATTGTTCAATGTTATGTTGTAATTATGCTATTGTTCATAAATTTTTCCTTGTGTAATCTGCTTGGATTCGAGGTATGGTAGCACTAATTCTTTTTGGTCTCCATGTCATGGTCTGAAAAGATTCTCCTTCGTATATCTTATGTGATTGTAGTTCTACTTTCTTTGGGGAATGATGTCAATTCATTTGTAATAATATCATATATATATTATCTTATGATCATACTAACCCCACGGTAGTTAGATCCCTCTATGTTCTCTATATTTTTATGTGATATTTCCCTTGATTTGTCTTCATCTGGGGGCATCTTGACATGTAAATGTAATTAGTGAAGTTGTTTATGTTTCTGTTAAAGCCATTGCTCCTGTTAAATTGTCAGCAATGACTTTAACGTGGGGGCATACACTCTGCTCACCTATTGCACACACCCACTTTTCGATACACACATATTTTTCAAGATACTTTTATCCCTTTTTGGATTAGTAACTAATCCTAAAAGCATGGATTTATATTTTAGGATCTCTTGATCCCTCCAGTTTCAAATATACATCTATTTTGATCCCTTAAGGTTGAAAGTGTCCTTAAGAATGGATCTCTTTATTGTTTTTTTTGGTTTTATTCTTATGGAATAGAATATTCCTAAGGATGAATCCTTGATGGGTTGATTAGTGAGTAGCCATATTCACTAGGCGGTTCAATTCCATCTTTCCAATTGCGTTGTTCTCTTGTGTGGTTCACAATGAGACATAAGTTTTCATTAGGTGAGATAATCACACCTTCTTTCTCTCTCTAAGAGACGTCTCTCTTATTGTGATCTAGGAGTCAATGAAGACTTGAGTCTCTGGGAGCTTAAGGTTTCCCTTTGTCCCTTGGATTACGATAAGATTATCTTTTCATTCTGATCTCCTTTACCAAGAGTTTGCATCGAGTCCATACTCTTGCTAAAGTGGGGGCTTAATGTATCATCTTAAAATGGAAGCACTTCCATGATAAGAGCATTTAGCCATTCGAGTAAGTGGTTTGGGGTCATGTTAAGAGCCTTGATTAGGTCTTTGCATGTATTTGGCTTTTTCCCTGCTTTCCACTTCTTTTTTGCACTTGATTTCTTCATTATAGGTGAAATTAGGGTTAGGATCTCAAGGATTCTCCTTAATTTCCCCCTTTCATGGCTTTATTTTCTAGGTAGGACTTAGAAATATGTCCTCCTGGCCTTCATCATAGTCATCATAGGATTTTATGCCTATCCCTGGCATTTTGTCCTATTTTGGTATCATTTCCAGGTCTTTGGGCATCCCCGGGACCTCCTGTCCTGATTCTGGCTGGATCTGGGCCCACAGGGTCAGAATCGAGGTTGATCTTGACTAGGTCATGATTGAGATTGATCCTGACTAGGTCAGAATCAAGCTCGATCCTGACTAGGTCAGTTACAAGCTTGATTTTTCCCCCCTCTTTCAAATCTCCAAATTCCTTGATTTTCGGGTATCGGGTTTCGGGGATATTTGTTTTCCCACCTTCGGGTTGGCTATTTCGGGTTTAGAAATGGTAAATCCTTAAATTACATTTAGTCTAGGTATATTTTCTAAAGGTTAGGACCTAATTGAGATTTAATTCTCCAAGGTGGCCCCTCTAGAGGATTGTGCCCTAGTTTACTATAAAAGGAGGCATTCCTCTCTCATTTTCTCATCCATTGTTCACATCTTCTTTTGCCATCAAGAAATTTCTCAAGCTCTCAAGTGCAAGCAAGCATTCAAGTGTTCAAGCATCCATCCCTCAAGGAGATCCATTGTTAGCTATTGAAGGATTCAATCTCTTTGGACCCCCCTTGAAGATCCATCCTTCTACATTCATCCAAGCCTCCTCATATGCAAAGATCAAGTACACATAGACATTAGAAACTGGCATTTTCTAGATCTACCCTAATTCAAGGTTAGTATTTATATTTCAATTATTTTAGATTTCAAGTATAATTCAACCATAGGGAAATATAGGGTTTCTCTCTCTTTTTTCCATATTCTTCATAGCTTGATTTGATTGTGCATTAGCCTTTTGGTTGATCAAATTGGATCTCTACTTTGGGAATTTCAATTTAGGAGTGGATCTCATATTTATTCCATACACATTACACATCTATCGATCTTATACATTTGAATAGGTGTGATGCCATTTTACCCCTATTCAATATGCTATCAAAATTTGAGCAATTCAAGAATCAAGATGTAACCTTGGTAATGTTTTGACTCTAGAAAGCCTTGTTGGTAAACTTACTGTTTTTGAATTGTCTAACTATGATAGCTATTCTATTTCTAATGTTGAATTTGCATTCAAGTCACAAATGGTTTTGCATAAATCTAAAAGAGAGAAAGAAAAATGTGTACAAAGTGAAAGTGAAAGTGGAAGTGATAGTGACACTTCTGATGAGGAACTGTATGATCTTGAAGCACTCATGGCTAGAATATTGAAGAGAGGAAAAATAAAATTCAAAGGAAAACTTCCTATAATCTATTTTTCATGTAATAAAGTTGGCCATATTATTGCAAGGTGTCCTGACAGGAATGACAAGGATGAGGACAAAGAAAGCAAGTACAAAGACAAGAGAGATAACAAAGACCATTGTAGGTACAAAGATTACAAGGAAAAATGTAAGAAATCCTATTACATTGCAGAAGAGGAAACTGATAGTGATAGTGATAAATTTGATATTGAAGTAGTTTATGTTGCTATGAAAGATTATTCTGATGAGGATGAGAAAACTACACTTATTTCTTATGCGAGTAAAGGTGATAAATTGATTATTGATAGTGGTTGCTCACATCACATGACTAGTGATAAAAGTAAATTTGAAACCCTAGATCATTACAAAGGTAGAAGTGTTAAGTTTGGTAACGATGCACCATGTCCTGTGAGAGGTAAAGGATCAATTAAGCTAACTGATAAGATCAATTATGAAAATGCTTATTGGGTTGAAGGTCTTAACTATAATTTGCTGAGTGTTGCACAACTTAATAGCACTGGTTACTAAGTGGAATTTCACCATAGAAAGGCTAAAATATTTGATGCTACTGGTGAACTAATTAGAAGTGGTGAGTAGACTAAAGGTAATTTGTTCTATCTAGATCTATCTGAAGAGACGTGTTTGTTTGCACAATTTGATGATGTATGGTTATGGCATAAGAGGCTATGTTATGTTAACTTTGACAATCTAGTAAATATGAGTAAAAAGAAGAAAGTTAGAGGTTTTTTGAGATTGAAGAAACTGTATAATGTGATGTGTAAACAATGTCAGTTGGGAAAAATGACAAAGTCTAGTTTCAAGAGCAAGACATTTACTTCTGAGAACATTTTGGATTTGGTTCATACTAACCTTTGTGGACCTATGGGAATACAAAGCTATTATGGTGCTAGGTATTTTATTATGTTTGTCGATGACTACACTAGAATGATGACTGCAATGTTTTTGAAAGAAAAACCTGATGCATTTTAGTTGTTTAGGTGGTATTTGGCTAAGGTTGAAAAAGAAATAGGTAGAACCCTGAAATGTCTGAGATTTGACCAAGGTGGAGAGTTTATATCAAATGAGTTCAATATGTTCTGCAATGATAGAGGAATCAATAGACATATGTTTGCACCCAAAACATCTCCACCGAATAGTATAGCTGAGAGAAGAAATAGATCTATTATGGATTGTGCAAGGGCACTGATGATTGAGAAGAATGTTGCACATAAATATTGGAGAGAAGCTGTAACTACAACTATTTATACCTTGAACAAAGTACAAATCAAGAAAGGTACAAATGTTACACCCTATGAATTATGGGATGGATATGCACCTAATGTGAAATACTTTAGAATCTTTGGGAGTAAATGCTATATGTTGAAGGATAATAGAAATGGAAAGTTTGATGCTAAAAGTGATGAAGGCATATTCCTAGGCTACTCCACTAAGAGTAAAGCTTATAAGTGTTTGAATTCTAACCCTAACAAAATTGTGGAAAGTGCAAATGTGAGAGTTGATGAATATGTAGAGAAAATTGAAAAAGAAGGCAATAAAGAACCTTAAGACTAGATCTTTTATCTATATGGAAGAAGGAGAGACAAGTCACACACCTGCACCAGATGCAAAGTCCCAAGTAAGAAATTCCAAGTATCAGGAGGATGCTGCCAAGCATAAGGAGGATGTTGCCGAGAAATTAGAAGTAGAATCTAATAATTTTCATGATGAACCTGAGAAGAGATCTGAATCTACATTGGCACAGTATGTGAGAAGACATCATAAGACTAAACAAATCATTGGAGATAAAGAATTTGGAGTCTTGACCAGAAGTAAGTTGAAAGACACTACACATTTATTGTGTGAATTTGAGCCTAAGACAGTAAAAGATGCTTTGGAGAATGAAGACTAGATTCAAGCTATGAATGAAGAAATAGATCAAATTGAAAATAATGATACGTGGACTCTGGTGCCAAGACCAGAAAATAAGAATGTTATTGAAACAAAATGGGTATTCAAAAATAAGCTCAATGAACATGGACAAGTCACAAGGAACAATGCAAGACTAGCATGCAAAGGTTATGCACAAGAAGAAGGAATAGACTATGAAGAAACATTTTCCCCTGTAGCAAGATTAGGAGTGATAATTCTACTTGCATATGCTACTTACATATATTTTGAGATATACCAAATGGATGTCAAATCTACCATTTTGAATGGTATATTAGAAGAAGAGGTATATATTGAACAACCTAAAGGATTTGTTGATCCAAACAAGAAAAATATGGTTTACAAACTGAACAAAGCACTGTATGGATTGAAACAAGCCCCTAGAGCATGGTATGAGAGGTTGCACAATTATTTGATCAAGATTGGATTTGCAAGGACAAATGACAACAACAATTTGTACATGAAATCTACAGAAGGTGAAGGGATTTTGTTAGCAGAAATATTTGTCAATGATATCATATTTGGAGGACAAGATGCCCTATGTTAGAAAATTTCAAATGAAATGCCAACTGAGTTTGAGATGTCTATGTTTGGTGAGATAAAATTCTTTTTTGGTTTACAAATCTATCAGATGGAGAAAGGTATCTTTATCACACAATCTAAATATGTCAAAGAGATACTGAAAACTTTTGGAATGGAGGATTCAAGGCCAGTGAGTACTCCTATGGCTAATGTATAGAAACTGTATAAGACTGGTGATACTGCTGAAGTGAATCAAACCATGTATAGATCCATGATTGGAAAGCTATAATATGTTGTTCATTGTTAGGAATGGGAACACTGAGAGGGGGGGGGGGGGGGGTGAATCAATGTTCTACAATATTAATTTCTGATATCTTGAAACTTAACTCAATTACTTGTATACTGAATTAAATAAAAATGCAAGTAAAGTAAAGAACCATAACACATAACACCAGATATGATTATGGGTAAACCTTGTCCAAAGGAAAAACCTCGATGGGAATTAATACCCACTAATAATTGTACTTGTGTATTATGAACCTTTTAATGTTCCTTAGCCTTGTTAGGAGCTGTCATTACAATGCTTAAGTATAATGACCTTGTCAAGGGTTGGACCTTGTTAGGAGTCTTTTATGATTAACCCTATTAGGGGTGAGGACACACTATCCTAGAGCTCACTACTCAAATGGTGAAGGCTGCAACCTTATGAATATCAGATACACAATATATCTGCAATGGTGAACTGCTGCTATGACACTACTTGTCTGATCAATTTCTTATGTGCATTGATGCTTTAACCTCTTGTAAAGCTCTATATCATACCGATTGATCTTTACATACTTATGCTCTTCTTCTATCAACTCTATATATCATGCCATTTCTAAATACAAAGGCACATGTCTTATTTATATGCACAAACAAAACTATTCACTAAGTTGGCCTATAACCTATTACATACAATGCTTCCAAATGAATTGGCTCAAGCATGTTTACATACAATGATATTAACATGTCTATAACATAAATAAAATAGGCATATAGCCTTTACAAAAATATATTATACACACTAACCAAAATACTAACAGTCGGCTCCATGTTCTATTCTGTTCTGCCACTTACTGTCTATGTCACTTCAACTCACCGTAACTTCATCATACTAACTCATCTGATCATGCATTCTTAACCATACCTTAATAACATATCCAAAAACTTATCTTCAAGGGAACATACCAACACTCGGTCATACGCACATGCACTAATGCTTTGTTCCTTAGGCGCTTCACTGATTGTCCTGTCTTCCATAGCCATTTTTTTGATCTTCTAAGTGATGCACTGACTCCAAAACTTCATATGACTTTGTTTCCATAATAAAAACACTAAATCTTAGTCATATACGCCAGTATAGTCAACTTGTCAATAATCTCCCCCTTTTTCATTAATGACAACAAAGGAATATGGTGAAGTTACTAAACTGTATCTTACACAAAAACATTCTAACATATACTCTTATCTCTTTCTGTACATCATATACTCTATCTTATATCTCCCTTCTACTATATACTCTATTCCCCTTTACATCATATATAATACTCCATATTTCTCCCATATTTCTCTACTCCCCCTTTGACATTATTGACAAAGGTGCTTAAAAATGAAACTTCAAGTACTTACACAATGAGTACACCTGGATATGCAATCTTCAAGTTTTGGATCTCTTGCTGCCAAAATGCCTTGAGTGCATCTAGTGTTTGGAGATGGGTGCATAGTGCATAAGTTAACTTCTCCATCTTTTCCAATTATGTACAGGGGCCTTGATCATATGTCACAATAGTGGAGTCTATCTCTTTGATATTCTAATTGAGTATATCCAATGAGGGTGCAAGTGCATTTCTTAACTGAGTTTACCTAGCCCTTATCCTGGCTATCTCTTTCTCTGCCTTCTCAATCTTGTCTAACCAACCTTGATAGACATTATTACACATATTTACATCTTGTGAGGGATCTAGCACTGAATTTCTTATAGCTACCATCATTGATTCAACTTCCTGAATCTTCTTAGAAAGATTTGATGTAAGTTTATCTTTATCCATACAATTAGCTATTATCTTTCTTCCTTTAGCTACTAAATCTTTCAGCAAAGCTTGACCAATTTTTAGAGAACTAAGGTCAAGTGAAAAGTTACCTGTCAATTCATTTAGCCTCTTCATAAGATATTTCTCTTCTGCTATCTTGGATGATGATTCCTCAAGACTTGAGAAATTTGCTTTAAAGCATGTCATGATGGTGTTGGCATCATCCACTGAATGTACACTAGACACTTTCTTGTCTTTAGGCATTAAGCTATTTAGTATGCTTATTGTTTCAACAAATAATGGATTCATCACTACTTTTTTCTCCTTTTCTTTCTCCATTTCTAACACATTGATTTTCATCAGATCCTCTTCTCCCCATGAGTCTAAACTTGTTGTATCAGGGGTCAAACTTGACAATAATGACATTGAGGGCTTAGGAGTAAGGAGTGAACTTTGACTAACATCCATTACCTTAGTCTTTATATTTACTAGAATTTCAATAGAGGGCTCATTTACAGGTTCATCTACCTTCTCTTCTTCCTTCTCTCTTTTAGATTCATCTTCTTTTTCACTTTTATGTCTTGTTAGGTCTTCAACCTGAACTTCTTCTTGCTGCTTAGGTGAATCATCACCGCATAGGATCTCTACTTCCTTAGTGCTCATAAATGCTTCCTCAAACTTATCTAGATCCTTTTCTAATGTCGCCATGGATATCTCTACATTATCTATTATAATTGTTTCATCCTTAGCTTCAGACATGGGCACAAAATCTTGTGGACCTATCATCAGTGTATCGGGGATCTCTAACTTCTTGACTTTCTTAGAGGGAAATTGAGTTGTGGGTGCAGTAGCAGGTTACATGTGTCTATCCAAGAACACCTTCTCAAATGATTTCTTAGTCTCTTTGGCTACCAACTCATAGTCCTTATTCATAATATGCAGAGTTCTTAGCTTGGTTATTAGGTGAGGCTTCACCAAGTCTAACAATAGTGTTTTCTCTTCAACTAAACATACTGGGAGGCTTTCATTTAATATCTTTTACCTTATCCTGAAGTCCTCTTCTATAGCCTGTCTCTTTAAAGAATCAAGTATATTCCATACTTGATCAGGAATCAGTGTCTTAAGTTCCAAGATTGTCTTCTTGAACTTAATCATGTGTTTGATAATCATGGAATGGATCTCAGATTTATCAATCTCATGATACTTATCATATAACTTTTCTATTTGGTCTAACCTTCTTTCATCTACTACTCTTGTCCTCAATACTTCAAGATTCAGTATGAATCCTACCTCAGGAGGTGCTTATGTATTATTTCCTTTGCTTCTTGTTGTTCTAGAGGATAGGTGGCTTGTGCCGGTCTTCTTCTTCCTCTTAGGCATCCTGCTAGGCTCAGGAGGTGGTGTGGACTCTAGATCAATAGTATCTATGGGCGCAAGAGTGTTTTCTTCTATCTTTTTCTTCTTCTCCTTAGGGTCATCAGTATTCTCTATTTTCACTTTAGAAGAGGGTGTTCTCTCAAGTTGCATTGCAATCTTGGCTTCCCTAGCTTTATCTAGGTCTTCTTGTGTGACACCACATATTCTTAGCATGTCTGATGTTATCTTTGATGCTTTCCTTTTGGTCGCAGCACTATACAAGACTGAATCTACCTATCTTGTCTTCTCCTCATAAGTACCCCATCTTGGTTCATTGGGATCCTTAGGTGATGATAGAAGGACTTGTGCATAATCTTCCAAAATGTGTTCTTCCACTTCATAACCAAGTGGATGGATCCACTTAGTCCTTGGCTCCACTGCTTCCATGCATGTGATATCTGTCTCAACCATGAAACATATGCTATCCTTATATTTCTCTATAATACTCTTAGGTATCCTATACCTTCTCCGCATCTTAATTCTGAATTTTTTTATATCTAATTCCATGTAGTACTTCAAGGTACTCTCAGATGATGCCTTGAATAAATTTGTGGCATTGTGGATAGACTTCTGTCAAAATAAGGATCTAATACTTTACCAACTATATGAAAGTACATATAGATGATTAGTGATCCAAACCTAAATATCTTACTCTTGTCATGATTAATAGCCCTTATGTTATCCATCAGCTATGCGCGCAAGATCCCACACAAGTTGAACTCTCCATTTTCTCTTACTATTATGATAGTTGCTAAAATAGTGGTTGTAGACACACTATTCACTCTGTTTGCATGTTGGAAATTATACCCAAGTATCATAGACATAAGATTTATGTCTTTCTCTTCTATCGACTCAATTGTCATGCTGCGCTTATCACTACAGGATTTACAAGCTTGCTCCACTTGTTTCCTGACATCCTTGCTAGTAGGAAGAATGACACCTATCTTAGATAATCCCATCATCTCATAAATGAGATTTGAAGTGATGCGAATAGGAACTTCTCCTATCCAGAATAAGTCATCATGAATTCTTCTTAGTAGAATCTTAATCCATTTAGATTCATAGAATTCATATGTCATCGCATACTCAATAATAGAGTGATTTTCAAGGTATGTGAACTCATCAGTGAATGTCATGTCTAGTTTCATCATTATTTCCATGTGCAACCTAATTCTATCTAATCCTACAGGTTCCTTCTTGCAGTATATGTATGCATGTATGTCCTCTACGTGCATAACTCCCATTAGAGTCTTAGAGAATGCTCCTTCTAGGTCATCTAGGACTGACTTGAAAGGATGCTTCTTAAAGATATATCTCTTCCTTTTAGTAACATCAAACACAACTAGAGTGGCCATTACTTAATCACACAAATATATTTCCAAAGGGTTTCTGAATTGTCATGATTGAACTAGGGTTTAATAACAAACTTTCAAACTTCTTTATTGATAAACCAACTGCAATCTTCCAACACAAACTGCTTTGATCTCCTATGCTCTCAAAGGATTGCTCTTGAATGCAAATGTGCGGATAAAAGATCTCTGGAGAATTTACAAACAACTTTATGCCATTAATGCTTGCCGTGTAAACACAAATTGCAATAGAGAATTCCAATCTTCATTTCTACTAACAATTAGGTTATGCACTCTTACATACAACATTAACTAGTATCCAAATAGTCATAACCAAAGGTGCATACTTTGAGGGTGAGTATACCATCCATGCATGGGTCTAGAGCTAATCTAGCTCCCCCTATGACCATGAGGGTCATTCATCCAGAAGTAGAGGGTGTGTCTATTACGGATGCATCTAATACATATTCATCAACATTATCCTTCTTTACTTCTTTCCAAATCAAGCTAGCATCTTCTATGGCTTTCACAAACTTGACTTCTCCAGATTCATCCAGAATGGATCCTTGAGACTTATTAGGTATTTCTTGTCCTTGTACTTTTGATTTGCAAAACTTTGAGATGTGTCCAACCTTGTTACAAGTGTGACAAATAACTAGAGGCCTTTTATTCCTCAACACATTGATGTGAGTTACCATACTGCACTGTCTAGCTGTATGACCATTATAATTGCATATCTAACATGTAATGTTCTGAGGACTTCTAACATTTTTCTAAGGATGATTTCTCTGATCATGCCGAGTCTGATTTCTTTGATTTGATCTACAATTCATAGCTCTATGACCAAACTTATTGCATGAATAACAATAACCATTGAAAGGTCTTACCTCTTTACAATCTCTTGCTATGTGTCCATTCTTTTTACAGGCATAACAAGTTTTGTTTACTAGCTTGCACTCATCCTTAGCTGGTTCAGCTTTAGCTTCAGTATGATTTTCAGTCTTCTTAGATTCTATAGATTCTTTTGGTGCTTTCTTTCTTTCTCACATATCATTGATTTGATTTTGTGCTTCATTAAATCCAATACTAGTGGTATCTCCTTTAATCTTTTGTGCATACAACCACGACCCTATTATATCCTTGCTTGTGTGCAATTTTTCAATATAATTCTTTGCTTCAGTCAATTTAGATTCCACCCGCTTCTTAATGTTCTCTAACTCTAAGATTTTCATGTTTTCTTGCCTTTGTTCTTCATCCAACTGCTTATTTTCTTTAACCTGTTCTTCATAGGCTTCCTGATTGTTAAATAGCTTTTCATCCAACTCTTCAATCTGATCCTTTAGAGATGTGTTTTCCTCATTCATCTTTTTAACCATTTTTCCTAAATCACTTGTAGAACAATCTTTCAAATCTATTCTTAGTTTCTTGATGAATACTTGAGAACCACTAACCTTTAATTTTAGTTCTTCAATTTCTTTCTCAGATCTGTCAAGGTCTTCAAGAGCTGCTTTAAGATTCTTCTTTAGATGTTTCAATTATTCTAAACCCACGATCTCCTCAAGTGGTTAAACTTCTCTTCAGAGGACCAAAGCTCTGATACCAATTGTTAGGAATGGGAACACTAAGAGGGGGGGGGGGGGTGAATCAGCGTTCTATAATATTAATTTTTGATATCTTGAAACTTAACTCAATTGCTTATATATTGAATTGAATAAAAATGCAAGTAAAGTAAACAACCATAACACATAACACCATATATGATTATGAGGAAACCTTGGCCAAAGGAAAAACCCCGGTGGGAATTAATACCCACTAATAATTGTGCTTATGTATTATGAACTTGTTAATGTTCCTTAGCCCTATTAGGAGTTGTCATTACAATGCTTAAGAACAATGACCTTGCCAAGGGTTAGACCCAGTTAGGAGTATTTTATGATTAACCCTATTAGGGGTGTGGACACACTGTCCTAGAGCTCACTGCTCAAATGGTGAAGGCTACAACCTTCTGAATATCGGATACACACTATATCTACAATGGTGAACTACTGCTATGAGACTGCTTGTCTGATCAGTTCCTTATGTGCACTAATGCTTTAACCTATTGTAAATCTCTATATCATACTGACTTCTCTTCACATACTTCTTCTCTTCTTCTATCAACTCTATATATCATTCCATTTCTAAATACAAAGGCCCATGTCTTATTTATATGTGAAAACAAAACTATTCACTAAGTCGACCTATAACCTATTACATACAATGCTTCCAAATGAATTAGCTCAAGAATGTTTACATACATTGATATTAACATATATATAACATAAATAGAATAGGCACATAGCCTTTACAAAATAATATTATACACGCTAACCAAAATACTAATAGTCGACTCCATATTTTGTTCTATTCTACTGCTTACTATCTGTGTCACTTCAACTCGCTGTAACTTCATCATACTAACTCATCTGATCATATGTTCTTAACCATAGCTTAATAACATATCTAAAAGAT
Organism: Chamaecyparis obtusa; assembly: GCA_027943335.1. Classification (NCBI taxonomy): domain Eukaryota; kingdom Viridiplantae; phylum Streptophyta; class Pinopsida; order Cupressales; family Cupressaceae; genus Chamaecyparis; species Chamaecyparis obtusa. The sequence goes on along the minus strand of BSBK01000719.1, from coordinate 840,051 downwards.
TATATTCAAGGGTGCAAACCAAAACTTGGTCATATGCACATGCTCTGATGCTCTATTCCTCCTGTTCTTCACCAACTGTCTTGTCCTCCATACTTAGCCATTTTTCTAATCTTCTAAGTTATGCGCCGACTCCAAAACTTCATATGACTTTGTTTCCATAATGACAAAACTAAATCTTAGTCATATATGCTAGTATAGTCAACTTGCCAATAGTTCACAATAGACTAGATATTGCTTTAGCAGTTGGGATTGTGGCAAGATTCTCTACCAATCCTAAGGAAAATCATATGATGGCTGTGAAAAGAATACTAAGATATCTAAAAGGGACAGAAGAGTATGGATTGTACTATAAGAGAAATGACAAATTTGAACTGAGAGTTTACACTGATGCTGATTGGGTAGGAAATGTTGATGATAGGAAAAGTACAAGTGGAGGAGCTTACTTTCTTGGACTAAGATTAGTCTCCTGGACAAGCAAGAAACAAAATTGCATTTCCCAATCTATAGCAAAAGTTGAGTATGTAGCAGCTGCAATAAACTATTCAAATCTAGTATGGATCAAGCAGTTATTGAAAGGAATGAAAGAGGAAATTACTAAACCTATTGTTATCTTCTATGATAACACAAGTGCCATTAACATATCAAAGAACCCTATAATGCATACAAAGACCAAACACATTACCATTAAGTATCATTACTTAAGAGAATTGGTACATGAAAAATAAGTGAGAATGGAATATGTGAACACAAAGGAAAAACTAGCAGACATATTTACAAAAACTTTACCTAAGGATGATCATGAATATCTAAGAGGTAAATTAGGGGTGCTTCCCCTAACTGAGGCTGCCTAGTCAAGCTAGGAGCAATACATCAAATGTGCTACATAGAATATCTGACAAATTGATGCAAGAAATGTCACACTTTAGTAGTTGTCTAGAGTTGTGAAAAGAATAACAAAGCTGATAATCAATCATAAGCAAGATGAAAAAGGGAGAAATATTGTTACTAAACTGACAAGATGACATTTACATATGAAAGATGTAAGTTCTAGTTACTGCTTTAGCATTTTTGTTAAAGAGGGAGAGATTTCAGAGATGAATACACATCAAGAGGATACAATCAAAGAGGGAGAGATACATAAAAGATTCAGAGGGAGTTAATGTGTAAATGGTCAAGTAAGGATAAGTTATTAAGAATCAAAATGAAGCTAAGGATAATATAAATATTTTTGATGTAATGACAAAGTTTGGATTGGTTGGTATTCATGTGGTGTTTCCATCAATGCCAAAGAGGGAGATTGTTGGAAACTGCAATTGAAACAATTGTTGTATTGTCATTGATGTCAAACCTTAGCTGGTAAGACAATTGCTATCTAACAAAGTACTATATCTATTGGTTGATGAAAAGGATTAGGGCAAGGGAAATAACGATATCACCTAAGGAAAGGTTGAGTTATTTGATACTTCAATGAGTACTTGATTATTTGGCACTATGATGAGATAATGTACTATTTATCTAAGTAAGAAGAAAGACTGAAGAAGTAGGTTTAACTGAGCAAAAGTGAAGAAATCTAGTTTAAGCTGAGTGATGTTAGTGTCAACCGAGTTCCAGTATATGCCAAGTAAATCTAGTGTTGACTGAACATCAGTTTATGCCAAGCGATAGGAAATTATCAAGCAAGACAATGTTAGCCAAGGAAGATAGTTTATAGAGATGACCGAGTTACATAATGGTGACCGAGGAGATGAACATAGTATTGACTAAGTGTCAGTAATTTACATTTGGAGGAAGAATTCAGATTTCCATATGATTTAGTTGAATTATTGGGTTATGTAAATCGTGTTGACTTTATTAATTGATTGAATGGAGAATTTAATGCATGGTAAATCATTTAATTATGGATGCAACGAGGAGATTGAAGATATTTCTAGAAGGATGTATGAAGGACTTAAATGATGGAAGGATCCATTGGATCTGACTTAACCTAAGATCTACATAGGAGATTAAGAGGCAAAAGATAGATCTATCTATTTGGAGAGGTATACAGGAAACCTAATGGTGAGGTTACAGAGTATGTTGGTGTTGTTGATGTTATTGATTGATAAGTATAAGAAGGTTGAAGGTGAAGATTAGAGTTGTGATTACTTGAAGTGAATTCCAAGTAGATCAGAGATGGAGATGGAAATGATACTCAGTTAGTAAATCAACATATATGTACAAATTAGATATGATATCTGCAAAGTGAGCTATATGTTTTATAGATCAGAAACTACTGCTACTTTCTAACCATTGTAACAGTCAAAATTCTCTAATCAAGGTTGACCTAACAGTCATTGATAAATCCTTTAATCAAGGTGTCATTCTAATGGAATGTACTCAAGTCCTCTGACCAGGCCACTCCTAACAGGGTGATTGAAATCCTTTAACAGAGTCACACCTAATAGTGTGTTTGTAAACCTTTAACAAGGTTGGATTTTCACGGAGCTCACTTCAAAAGACTGAAAATATCAGTAACATGTTCCAAAGTTGTTTTTCCCAAATTGGGTTTCCACTATAAATCCCGGTGTCATACTTGTTTGAATGTTTTTTTATGAATATTTTGATATTCTGCAAGTTAATTACTATTGGATAGTGGACTGCATGTTATAGGTTTTTTGATATATATTCTTTAGAGACCGAGTTGAGTTGGTGATTAGATTTGAGTTTGTTGAAGTATTTGAAAGTTCAATTGGTATATCTGGACTTGAGAACAACTGATTCACCCCCCCTTCTCTATTGTTCTGAATCATATTAACAGATGAAGGCAAAATAGTAGGAGAAGAATTTTAAATATTTTAATTTAATTTATTCCCTCCACATGGAAAATTAGGAATTAAAAATCCCTTAATTTAACAAAAGGTGATAATTAATTAATATTAAATTAATTAATTAGGAGAGTTAGTAAAAGGGGATAATTAACATGATTAAATGATTAAGACCTAGGGATAGAGCATGGGTTATCTACCTCTAGAAGAGAATTAAGTAATGATTGATCAAATTGATGATGTGAACATGAAAGTGAATCAAATTTTATGATCTTAATGATGATTAGGAACAATCCCAATGATTACGAGGCATTGATGGATTTTGACAATGTGCTCAAATAATGATAAAAATGATTGATGATGAGAATCTGAAAACAACATTGATGATCTCTGAAAATGCCATTTAATTAATTTGGATTAGGTTGATGATAATGAGGTATCAATGATCTTTGAAAATGTACTCAAATTGATTGGTTTTAAATTGATTGATAAGGTTGATTGGAAACATCATTGATGATCTTTAACACTGCTATTAAATGAATTGATGATTGATGGAGCATTGATGAACTTTGACAATGCCTTGGATAGATGATGATGATTATGATGAGATTGATAAGACATGAAATAATTCGATAATGATTTTATAAGGATAAGGTTGACAAGGATTCAATAGGATTAGATTGATTTGAAAGAGATTCAATTAGGCATCGATGATCTTTGACAATGCACTAAAGTTGCTTTGAGAATGATTGAATGCACTTGAAATGATCATGGACTGATTAGGACTAATTTGGATGGATTTATGGAGGTGTGACATTGTTTAGGATTAATTTAAGAACGTTTAGGATTGATTTAGGGATATTTTGACGATAATTCAAAGTTGATCAATTCAACTAAAGAGATCGAGGTTATGATGCGGGATGAGAGAAACATTAGTAATAAATTAAATAATTTTCAATGTTCAATTAATGAAAAAAGATGCAACATTGACATGTAGTGAAAACTATATGTGCAACATAGAGGAATAATTAGAATGAAAAACAATGTTTCAATTGTAATGCCAAAAATGATAACACAGACTAGTAGGTTTGAATCATTTTTGAGCATCTACACGCATAAACCCAATTGAAGGTTTAGGATTAAGGTCAAATTTGATTGAGTGTTAAGGTAAGGTTCAACATGGTTTAATGTATAGCTCAATTAGATTTAACATTAGGGCTCAATCTAGTTTTATGTCTAATTTGTTTTTCGAAGTAGGTTTTTCTATTTATTCAATAGTTTTCTCCATGACCTAAAGATTTAGATCTAATTTAATTTAGGTTTTTGGCTCCATTTGGTCTATGTTAAGTTTGAATTTGATTTAGGATAGAATCTAGATTATGGCTAGAGTTATGGTTCCATTTGGTTTAGTGTTAGTGTTAGATTCAATTTAGTAGTAGGGTTAGGGTTCAATTCTATATTGAGTTAAGGTTACAAAGTGTTTTTGTGTTATGGTTAAATTTGATTTGATTAGGATCAAGTTTAAGGTTAAATTTGATTTATTGCTTAGTTAGGTTGGCAATTATGGTTTAGTTTGGTTTATATTAAGTTTATGGTAGATTTTAGTTTTTAATTAGAAGTTAAAGTTTGGTTTAATATTTAATTATGATTAGTGTAAGGGTTATAATTAAATTTATTTTAAGGTTGGGGTTCAATTTGGTTTAAGGCAATACTATGATTTGAAATATTAATTTAAATAATTATCAAATAATTAAATTTGAAATTTTTTCAAAATAATTATATAACATATTATGAATTAATATTTCCTAAAATTTATGATCCCTTTTTTAATGATAGAGTTCTATTAAATGTATATTTAAAAAATAATAGAGAAATTTAACCATCCTTCCTTAGTATTGAATTATTTGTATGTAACATTTATTGTTTATGCAAAGAATATGTACATTTATCCCCCTTTAATCATATTGGTTCACTTCCCAAGAATACATAAAAGATTATTTTTTTGCTTGATAATAGGCCTTAGCCTTGGAATTTTATTAAATACTATAAATAAATTTGTACATCTTAAATCTTCATTCAAACGGGTACTGGTAGGAAAGAATGGAGTCAAGAAAACCTCTAGTCTATCCTGAGGATCAATATCATTTACAATTAGAGATTACATTTATAGAGGGATAGGGGCATTCCCCTATTTAAAAAAACTAAAGGGTTTTCCTTCTAAACAATATAGTTTACAATATAACTTTTAATTCTATTTTTCTACTTCTGCAGTGTAGTATGAGGTATTCCTACCTTCTCAATTTATTTGGGATGTGATCATGTCCTTAAGCTTTGTGTTGTCCCAGATATTCTTCTAGTTCTTGAAAAATAGAACCATGCTCATGCCATTCTAAGATCTTTGTTAGTTGACTTTAGAAAATGGTATAATAAAATTAGTAAAATAGGTTTCCAAAGTAAAAGTTACCTTTTTTTTCTCTATTTTAAGAGGTCTTGTACATGGGGGTTAGTGGCAGTATATGCAACCTGAGTGCTAAATACAAGAAGTGATAAACCTATTATGAAGTACATGGATGGTGCAGGAATGAGATCCTTTGATAAGGTTCTAGTAAGTTAGAAGAGTGCTAGTAGGTTAATAAAATATGGATGAGGCCGCTTCCTTTTATTGAAATAGGAAAATAGATTATGCATTTGTTATATTTTGATTATTGAATTGCAACCTTAGCTTATCGTAAATGAGATAAGGATAGGTAATCATCGTAGAGGGATGATGTTGTGACTCAAGAGTGTATGGATGTGGATTTAGATTTCCAAAGGGTTGATTGTGGTTCCGTTTGTATCGAGGTTAGAAAGTTCATCCACCCTTTTGTTCCCTTCTCTATAAATGCGGTTAAAGGTGATTGATCTGAATTTCTCAACAATGGCTAGTGCTAGATCTTGTATGGTGAAAATGTGACCACACTTATATGAATCCTTATATGCAAGGAAACTCAAGAATGAGCCCTCACAAATTGATCCATAGCTCTCTAGGCATGGAGTTGCAAGATTTGTAAAATTTCTCTCAGCTAGAGCTATAAACTCATAACCTTGCTAGTCAACCACACAATGAGAGATTCCAAATCAAAGACAAGGGCAAGAGTGCTAATATCCCTAATGAAATCCAAATGAATGCAATGCAGTGCAACCTATATGAGTATGCAAATTATTCTATGAAAGTGAAAGAACAAATTATGCTATGAAAGGAAAGTACAAAGTGTAGAAACTGATGAAATATCAGATTCAACTCCAAGATCCAGCTGCATGCAATAAACCTGTTACAAAGAATGAAGCTAAGAACTTGAAAAAGCAAAACCCTCTTGTGCTCAAAAATGTTAGAGCTCAAAATGTATTAAGAGAGAATGAAAGAAATAATTACAAAAGCGGCTTATAAGAACAGAAACCCTAAAGCCACAAAAAACTAGGTTGTGCAATAATAATTAATAAAAATATTAATTATTATGCATCTAAAAGAGATAGCTTAAGTGAAAAAGAATAATATAGGACTTAAGTAATTAAATCGAAATGATTTAATTATAAAGTCAAATATATCTATTACTCTAACACCCTCCCTTAAGCGTAGCTCAGGAGGAAGCTAACCTAGCACAGCTAAGAAAGCAAAAAAAAATGGGTCCCGGCAACAAGGCCTGATCAGGTACCTAGAACAAGGAAATCTCTATAAATCGGAGTAAAGGAGAAAACCCAGTGGGAAAAACTCCTCTCCAAAAAGAGATGTAAAAGCAAGCAAAGACAAAAAGAATGACTTCAAGAGACTCTCTCAAAGGCATAAGTACAATGCGTGCTGCTAACCCCCCCGTGAGAGAGGGTCAAGGCTCCAAAGCCCCCCCTGGAATGAAGGAACCCCTGGATCAATGAACAAACCACTGTGACTCCAATGCAAAGGAGTGAAGGTCAGTGGACACTGGAGAGGGAACCTCGAAGGCTGAGGTGTCACTGGAAGGCCGAGCTGATGCTCAAAGGAGTAGACACGAGGATCCTGAAAGGGAATCCCCAATGTAAGTGGTATGACAGGCGTGCAGACACTGTCATCAAAGAGGAGATGAATGTCCTCTGTAGAATCCTCAACAACTGCACCTGGTGGCTCGATGAATGGAGCTGGAGGATCAGGCAGTGCTAAAGAAGAAACCTGCTGAATAGAAGAGAGCTGAACAGGAGGTGGCATGGCAGTCACAACAGTAGTCTCAGGAACCACACAGAGGTTCAAGTGACCTGACTATACCACAATATGTTCTCTCAAAGGAGGAGAGTCGTGCTCTGGCAAAGGTGGACCAAAGTGTGAAAAGGAGTAGAGACGGGTGGAATGAACAACTGTCCCTGTAGCAACAATACCTCCTGTCAAACTATCCTGGATGAAAACTGAATCTGGAGTGAACTCAACTGTTTTCCCTGACCCACTATGAGTAATCTGATAAACTGAGAGAAGGTTTGTAGACAGAGATGGAACATACAACACATCATTGAATATGCCATCCTGAATGCATACAGTGCCTTTCCCACAGACTGTCATAACAGTGTTATTCCCAATGATAATATGGGGAATAGGAGAATCTTCAAAAGAAGAGAAGATCTCTCGAGAAGATGCCATATGGTGAGAAGCACCTGAATCCAATATCCAAGGGACCTGTGAAGGGGATGCAACAGAAGCCCGTAATGCATGACCCTTTCCAAGATCCTGTCCAGCTGTAGAATAGATAGAGGAAGACTGATAAGCAGACCCCTGTGAGCCAGAAGAGGATGGAGAGGAAAGATTGCTCTTCTGAAGAAGAGCTTGCAAATCCACTATCTGTTTCTCGTAACCATCAAACTTCTTCTGATAGCAAAGTGACTCATCATGTGTTCCCTTCTGACAATAGGAGCATGAAGGGCTCTCAGTCTTCTGTTTCTCCTTCTTAGAAGAAGATGGTGGGCCAGTAGAGTGATGAGAAGAGGAATCAGATATCTGCTTCAGTTTCTACTTCTGAGAATCCTGAGGTGTCTTGGCAAGCAATGCCTATGATTGTGAACCTGCAAGTGAATCCATCTGAGTGATCTTGGACTGCTCACGAGTCAACCTGTCACAGAAATTCTCAAAAGAGGGCATAACATGTCTGGTACCCAAAGCATCCATGGTGGAGTAGAAAGTGGAAGAAAAGATCTGGTACTGTCCTCGCAACTTTGAGAGTATCAAATAGATACACTCATCATCTGTCTTAATTTTTCCACATCCCTGCAAAACTGTACGCAAAGACTTGAACTTTATCAAGAAGTCCTCTATAGTGGGGAAATCAGAAGGAGTCAAAGAGGTCAACTCTGCATCAATCTGAAGCTTCCAGAATTCATTGACTGTACCAAACAAGGTTGAAAACTTGCTCCAAATAGCCCTAGGAATGGTCAAACCTTCCAGGTGAAATAAGAGACTGTCAGAGATGTTCAGTGCAATCAAACCCATGGCTTCATCCATTTTGTTCCTGTGCTGAAGAACTTCAAAGGGACGCTGCAGAACAGGTTGGTGTTCATCCAGACATGACCATAAGCCACGTGACATGAGCAGCCTGGTCATGTGTGCTTTCCATGTATGGTAATTGTGCGGTGTCAGCCGGGCCACAGAGGGGTCTGACATTGAGAGAAGAAGAAGACAAAAGTAGAAGGGTCTTTTCTGAAGTAAATTACAAAAATGAGAAACACCCCCCCACAAAGTATAAATCAAACTCCCGTACAGTAAATAACTGAAAGCATAAAAAAAATGAGGAGAAAACCTGGACTCCAGATGCAGAGGAGGAGGAAAATAGAAGTTTCTACTTTGATGCAAAAAAAGAAGAAGTCAAATGGCTGAATCAGCAAACCAAACTAGCATCATTGCGTCCATCTCGGAAAGACCTTTCCGGCGATATATCATATGTTGATTTTCGAGTCCGTATGAACCCTGTAGGAGCAAAAACGCCCAAGTACCCCCAAATGCAAGCTCTCTGGAAAAAATCAGTGACGGCAAAAAATTTGATGGTCGTATGACCGTCACTGGGCCGTCGCTGATGTCAGCATTACATCATAACCATACAATTGCCAGAAAATTTTGAAATCCGCCGAAAATTTTTGAAGGTTGCCGAAAAATTTTCACTGCGCCGGAAAAAGGCGGTGACGTCACCTGCTGCAGTGGCCGGGCGGAGCTACGGCGGCGGCCGGGCGAGCCGGGTGTCGGCAGGGCGGAGCTGGGGCGGCGGCCGGGCCGGGAGGCGGCGGGGCGGGCCGCGGGCGGCGCGGTGGCGCAGGGGCCGGGCTCCGGTGGCGCCTGGGTGGCGCGGCGGCGGGGCGTTGGCGGTGCGCTCCGCAGCGCTCAAGAATGTAAAAAATGGCACTTTTTCAAGATTTTTTTAAATATTTTTTTTTTGAAATTCGTGTCGTACGGCCCTAATAGGGCAAATTTTTTTCTCAGATGTCTCGGAGGCCAAATAGGTCAAATTTTATATGAAAATAAGGGTTTTTGGGCCTTCTGGACGCAACCGTGAGGTTGGTTTTTACCCAAAGTGCTCCAAAAAAAGTAGCCCCTCAAATCCAATAAAAAATAACTGAAAAACTCCAGAAAGAAGGGGCTGGATCCACAGCTTCAGTAAACTTCGAACAAGCTGCAGTAGCAAGGCTCTGATACCATGTAGAAACTGATGAAATATCAGATTCAACTCCAAGATCCAGCTGCATGCAATAAACCTGTTACAAAGAATGAAGCTAAGAACTTGAAAAAGCAAAACCCTCTTGTGCTCAAAAATGTTAGAGCTCAAAATGTATTAAGAGAGAATGAAAGAAATAATTACAAAAGTGGCTTATAAGAACAGAAACCCTAAAGCCACAAAAAACTAGGTTGTGCAATAATAATTAATAGAAATATTAATTATTATGCATCTAAAAGAGATAGCTTAAGTGAAAAAGAATAATAGAGGACTTAAGTAATTAAATTGAAATGATTTAATTATAAAGTCAAATATATCTATTACTCTAACACAAAGGATTACAACCTTCATAATTAGGCTATGTGAGATTTAAACTAATGCATGAAAGGAAATCTACACTAAGAATGAAGCTATGAATGCTATGAAAATGCAAGAAAAGAACTATGAAAGCATGTAAATGTGATGCAACAATGGTCTCCAAAGTTTGAATGCAAGAATGTCTTCAAAGAGCTCTAAATGACTTAGAAAACCTGCAACATAACATTAGCATAAAAACATGATCTATATCAAAATGAAGAAGAGAGCTCTTCTTTTATAGGAAACGAGAATCAATGGACGATGGAGATTAAGAGGCAAAAGACTTAATCAACGGTGGAGAAAAATGGAAGCTTGATCTTTGTGCACAAATATTCTCCAATGGAAAAATAAGAGTTGACTTTTGTGTCTATATGAGACAAAACGTACTTTTTCTCTTTTTATAAAATAAGAATAATGCTTTATTTGTGCAACTTAGGATAAGAGGAAAAGTGGGGGCTTTTTTATTTAAATAAAAAGGGAGGAAATATTCCTTTTAAATAAATAAAGACTTAGGATAAAATGGTTAGCCCATAGAAAATAATCGAAAATGATAAAACAAGATTTGATCAAGGAAATTGATATAATTGAAAATATTGATTTTTGAAAATATTGATTCAGGGATTTGATAAATTGCAGAATGGGGGTCCAAAGTTCAGGCGACCATTTTAGGGTGCATACATTTGCCCCTCTTTGCCCCTCTTTGACTAATGTGAGATTGATCTGGGATCACAAAACAACTTAGATGTGAGGTCGATTCAGGATCACACCTGGACAAACATAGACAAAGGATTCTGGACATGAGGTCGATTCGGGATCATATCCAAAATAAGAGATAGGAATCTCAAGCTTGAGCGAAAGCTCATAGAAGGATAGCTGAATCAGGAAAATCAAGGAATCAAGGATTAAAATCTAATAGATACTGTCCCCTCGGAATCGAAATTGAAATCAAATAGAGGAGAACAAAAAATTGATAAACTTGATCAAGTCACAATAAATCATAATCGAAGGATGGAGCATGATAGGATAACTATCAAATAGTGAAGATATGACCCAGGTTGACTAGGTTTGACTGTGAAAGATGTAGGATAAAAATTAAGTCAAACCTCAGAGAAATGAAATGAAGGGAATGGATGAAAGACTAGAAGTTTGAAAAAGATGGGAATGAAGATGCCCCAGCGAAGATCGAAGGATCAGGCCTAAAATGGTCAGCCAACTGCACAAAAGAAGGGAAAATTTTGAAACATGATTTTGACTATCAAGATGACCTCATATTTTGATTTCGAGTCTGAAAATGGATCCAAGACATCGAAATTAGGTAGGGGTGCATTTTTACACAATTTTGAGGCGTTTTGAAAATTGGGTCAAAAAGTCAAAATGCTATAAAAGGGGTAAAAAGTGTAATTTTCAAAATCATTTGTCATTTAGTGATTTGAGAATTTCGAGAGCTCAGAGAGAGAAAATGGCCCAGCAAGTAGCAGTTCTAGTCTATAGACATCGATTTGAGCGCTCCCGATTGCACAACTGACCTCCACATTATGGTGCCCCGGTATGTTTTCGAAAAAACTTACTATTTTTGGGTCATTAATGAGCATTTAATGTATTAAACACATTTTTTTTTAAATTTCAAATTTTAGTCTAGGTGAAAAGTTGCGCGACACTTTACAAGTGTCACTCCCTTTGAGGAGAAATCTCGCACTGCTATAAGAGAAAGTGTCGCGCGACACTTAGTCAAAAAATAGTGTCACCTAGTTTAAAATTTTAGCATGTTTAAATGTTTTTATTTTTTTATTTTTGAGCAAAATGACATGGGTCTTAACAATGGTTGATTTTAAAATGCTTTGTACTGATATTGTACATCCTTTATGATATGTGCTAACATCTGGTATGGTTTCATGATGTGCAGGAGAACTTCCCTGCGCTCCAAATAAGAGCGCCCCATGTGACAGGATTGCGGTTTGTCTGAGATCTGGATGATCTGGGCAAGGCCGATATTAGAGCAATGGAATTCCATTATTTACTGTAGTTCCCCTACATCTAAGCTGATCATGGGTTGTTAACTGCACTTTTCGAGAGATGGCATAGTGAGCACAACACCTTCCACCTGCCTACTGGAGAGGCATCGATCACATTGGAGGATGTGTACAGGATACTGCGAGTTCCGTGCCATGGAGAGCCTGTAAGTATAATCATGTTTATAGATAGTCATAGTTGTAAAGTTTCCATAGGATAGAAACTGACATGATTGTTTGTTGGCACAGGTGTACTATGATCAGGATTCGATGGCGGGTCGACAGATTATCTAGGGGATGTTTCAAGATGTCACCATCTTAGACCGTTACGTTAGCTGGGATAGGTTGATGGATGATTTTGGTAGAGATTTCTTGGTGCCATGTATTGTGGCATCATTTATTGGATAGACCCTTATCCCTGACAGGAGTCAGAAGGGATTCCCACTGGGACGGGGGAGATTATTAGCAGATTTGGTGGCATGGCCATGACGGATGGCATGGGGTATGGCTATTCTAGCCAATATGTATTACGAGCTGCATGAGATCATTTATCAAGATGGTAGGACTTGGGCATGCAGGGCTATACTCGCTCAGATATGGGTGTGGGAGCATATTGCCGTAGTGCATCCATGAGTACAGCCTCAAGAGTGCATATATCCCTACATATCCAGGTATACATGTTTCATCCCACATACTCATAACGAGGATGTTACGTACTATCGCAGGGTACTGGATGAGCTCACCTCATTCACATGGAGACCGTATAGGTCATGTGAGTAGTGGGGGGATAGGTGGGAGTTGGATTACATGTTGTGCAGTCGGCCACTAGTAGGCCATCACCCAGATATTGTGGAGAGATTTTCTATTACTCGAGTCTAGAGGCAGTTCGGACGCCAACAGAGGGTGTCCATAGAGACCATGACACATGCATGATTCCGGGATGAGGATGGTCAGGTATGGCTGCCAATGCTAGACTACCAGCAGGTAGTACAAGATACAACTGCCATACGTCAGAAGCCATGAGAGTACCTACTAGACATGGCGGATGCAGGTGCATATGCGGCTTATAGGGCAGAGAGGTGCAGGACTCCATTTCCTAGATTCACAGTCCTAGATGCATAGCCACCAGTGGCACAGGGAGATGAGGGGGATGATAGAGGAGACAAGGGAGATAGAGGGATGGATAGAGGGGAGGGATCTAGATTAGGTGGCTAAAAATGGTCACGGGGATGGAGATCGGTGACCACAAAGGATGAGGCAAGACAAGCTTGCTAACAGGTAGCGGAGGGGCAGGATCCACCAGCAGGAGGAGAGGACCTGAGAGCCCAGATATAGGCTCTAGAGGTAGAGATGCAGTAGCTCTAGATCATGATAGTAGTGAGGGATCAATAGCTCACAGATCAAAGGGCTGAGATGGAGTGCAGGGAGAGGTAGCTACAGGTTGTCATTGCAGAGAGATAGAGGGAGGCCGCCCGGGCCGCATATTACCATGGTCTCTACATTTAGGCAGTCCCAGAGGGTTAGAGAGTGCTTTCATACTCTACAATAGTTGGTAGATCAAATGTAGTACCTGATCCAGCACCACCTTCACCTCCACCAGGACATGAGGGTGGCAGTCAGTCTTAGGTCTAGGATTAAGTTTTAGATGGTTATGCATATCATGAGACATTGATCCAAATTTTGGGATCACATATTATATTTTGTATAATGACATTGATTTATATATGAGATTACTGGATGTTTGATATATCATGTGTATTTGTCTCACTTGTGATGGACGTATCAGTTTATATATATTGTCTTGTCATATTGCTCAAAAATGTTTATGTAGATGCTCATGTAGATTCTCTCTCACAGATGTATGTTTAATTCTCATGTGTATGGTATAGACTCATGCTTTTGAAAATGACATTTTTTGATGATGAGATGATTAACCCCTTGTGATGAACAGGAATAGATTGTGATGTGAAAGAGGAGTGAAAGATATGATCGAGAAAAAGAAAGGTGAGCACAGTTGACTGACAAGTCTATGAAAGATGAAAAGGAGAGCTCTCTCCATATGCAAAAATGCAAAACTAGACTAACATGAACCTAAAAATGCAAGCTACTATGAAAAGTGGTTGACTTGCAAGGTCACAATGCTTATAGACATCTAATTATCATCATCGAGCATTATTGGTAGCGTCGTAAGATAATACAATACACACTAGTATAACTATGTGGATCTGAATATGATCTATATCAGATAGGAATGTGGAAATCCCACCTAGGCACCAAAGAAAATATAGGTTAAGATGACTAGTGCAGTGAGATTACCTAAGTTAACTATAGCGAGATTATGCTTGTATCGGGACACAAGAAGGTCAAGATAGCTATAAGCATGCACTAGCACAAACAGTCAAGGATAATACCTTGTAGGTCCTAAGTATCAAGTGGATCAAGCATAAATGCTAATGACAATTAGGACTAACAAAATATACCCACAAGCAGAAAAAGAAATAAAACATATCCTCATACCCTCAGTCTTCTAGCTCAGCATCATAAAAAATGATCATAGGGAGAGAACACTCATCAAATAAATCATCATAGATAGCTCACAAAGAAAACAAAGTCAAACAAGTCTTAATGAGTCGAGCATTTAAGTGCGTGTTGTGTGTGTAAATTTTGTACCTGATCTGTGGACACAACACTTCTGTAAAACATTAGAGGTTAGAAAAAATCAAAATCTTGCAATGAATTGAATCTAAACTAACTAGGTGATTTACTGCCTTCTAATAGGTGCGAGTATGATGCTCTTAGATTGAAATCGAGATCAGTGACCTTGACGACACCTAAATGAAGGATTTAAATACAATTGATCTAGATATGGAATGAATGCAATTAATCTATATTTTTGGTTTTTCCTATGCAATTATGAATGAAAACTTGATATGAAACTGATCTATATGAAAAACTTGATATGAAATCTATCTAACAATGATATGCAATGAAACTAGGATGAATGTAAAAAAAAAGATTGATCTCACAATAGCCTTGATTCGCAATAAGCTTTGATTCTTTAATTCCAATTCTCCAGCGTGATTGTGCAACTCTTGAATTGAATTTGATAGCGTAAGTATGCAATGATTATGGATATCGTGGATGAATTGTGAAGAGCTAAAGCCTTAATTTATAGAAATCTAGGGCTTTGGAGGTGCATGGGAAAAGCCATAAATCACTTAAATAACTCAAGTTGATTTTTGAGTTATCAAGAAATAACAGATAATTAATTCACAAAATCATGCAAAAGCAAAGTTCAACTCAAATTATAAGTTTTAGGTCAACTCTTGAACTCAAAAAGGATGTTGAGTTTCAAAAAGCTAACAACTTGCATTGATTTTCTAATTTGGAGTTTAACTGCTCTTTGATTGTGCACATGGATAATTATGAATTAATAAATAAATAAAGTGATTTATCTTCAACTTAACTGATTTTTGAAAATAAATAATTAATTTATGGGTTAATCAATCATTTAATCAAACTTTTATTAAAAATTATATTATTAAATAATGACAACTTTGCTTTAATTAATTAAATTTTGAATTTAATCAATTAATCATAGGATTCTGGATTTATTGTCAAAATTAAATAATACAATTTATAATAGATAGAATTAAATTTAATTAAATAATTAAGTGGCAGTATTAAATCTAATTAATTAAATATGAAAATATTCAATTAATCAAACTTTAGGATAAATATGATTTATCGCCAAATCATCATTAAATTAAAGATAATTATGATAATTAGGAATATTACTAGCAATATTCCCTGATGTAGAATTTAAGATAATCAATTAGGATTCGATGATGTTCAGATGTGCCTTTGGTTAGGACTTCGATGTCGATTTCATTCAATGTGTCGATATAGGAGGTTAATGAACCTATAGCCCATTTTTGGGGTATTACATTTTGCCCCTCTTTGAATTGCTGTGTGAAGCGCAGTGGTTCAAAGACAGTCTGTGTTTGATAAAGATATGGAACTGATATGAAAAGATAAACTGATTGAAAGATTTTAAGATATAGGTCCCGAATGACCAAAGATAGTGTTCACTATAGTAGCAATGAATCAATGAAACAAAAGTGTCAAAATGCCTGATTCTGAACCTTATGATTGCGAAGAAGTGAGTGACCGATTCCAGACTTGATTGTCCTTAGAAGAATCATATAGGTATCACATCTGAACCCTTCAATCACCGAAGAACCAAGGAAATAACACTAATGAATTGATAGTTGCGAAAAGATGATATAGTTTACAAGATTAGGAGAATATCAAATTGATATGGATCTTGATGAATCTGATATGCCCCAAGTGATGATAGATTTGCCCCGAGCGATGAGGTCTTTTGATGAATCAGCAACTAGACGTGGTTGTTGTCTTGATTGCTGATGAAAGATTTGATAGACAAAATTGATTCACAGACTTGAATGATGTGGAATACCATGCCCCCTTCGGGATTAAAATTGAAATCTGACAAGAAAAGTCAGTGTTGATAGTTCAGAAGCATGTTAATTGATTGGAGAAATGGTTATACACGTCCAAGAACGCATTCTGCATCATTTGGAGGTCCTAGAGACCAAGTTTGACTAGGTTAAACCATGAGTTGACCAAGTTGAAATTTTGATAGTTTGATGTAAGATAATCAGTTAAGTTGAATTCTAGATTTTTGTGATGATTGAAGGATGATTATGCAAGTAGTTAATAATATGAATGATCTCAAATTTTGATTTTGATTCTGAAAAAGGATGGTACTTGCTATTTTGTTGGAGGAACCTTCATGTGAGATTCAGCTCTTGTTAGATTTGAAGATGCGATTTAAAGAATCATTTTAAGCTTTGAAGTTTGTTTCAAACATTTGTGAGATCATGCAAAGTGTGAAATGCATAGAGACATGCAATATGAAATGTAACCTAAGACCTAGGACCTAATCATTGATCATGTGTCGATTTGTTGTCATCATTGAACTTTTAGGTAACCAGATAAATCAATACAATGCCCACTAGCTATGATACCATAGACATATGAATATCAATTTGTATGCGCAAGAATCAATACAACACCCACTGGTTAGTAACCATGGATATATGAATATTGATTTTATTTTTGGAATGTCAGATTAGATATAAGCACCAAGGCACAAATGCCAGGATGACCTGAATATCATGTCTATTTTGGTATAGCAATTTGTATAAGCATAAGAACATAAACATCATGATGACTTGAATACGCCTTGCATTTAACATACACATCAAATAGTCAAAAGATTATTCTAAATCCAGTGTGAATTACCCGTAGTGACCTTTTATCGTTCACATCCTTAGGCAAGATCACATTTCACAGTAGGACAAAGAACTCACTCAAAAAGACAATAGTTAGATCAAACTTCCTTGAATTTTATAGGTATCAATGGTCGAGGTACTCATGGCCATCCAATTCGAGTTAGAGGCTCTTACAGATGGACACCATTTCAATCCAAAATTTCCAAAGTTGTTAGATTTTCACATACAAGCATAAGACAAAGAAAAAGATTATGCCCCTGAGTCATCACTTTCTAAATCCTATAAAGGACATCATCAAGGAGCTCGAAGGGACACAATATGCAAAAATCTCAATGCGAATCAGTAAGCATACAAGGAGATAAAAGCATGTAAAAGAACATATTGTTTTCAATTTGTTTTGATGTTTGATTGTGTTGTTGTAGATGCAAAATCCTTTTTGGAGATGAAACTGATTGTTTTTGTGTTATGTAGGTCATATATCTAGATGTTTATGTACGCATCTCACATCTAGCCACTCAAAGACTATGTGTATCACTCCCTGACCCTATAAGGGTTCACCTTGCTTCCTGCAGCTTCGAGTATCTTATTCATTTACCCGAGATTAGGGTAAATCATGGACTTTTGACTGCTTTGATTGAGCGATTTCATTCAGAGACTCAAACCTTCCATTTACCGACTGGGGATATTACTGTGACCCTAGAGGATGTGTACCATATACTGCGCATTCCTTTTCATGTAGGGTGATGTCCAGAGTATGTGAGTTCGGGGAACTCGGGTCTATTAGCTTTCAGACATCTCTTTGGAGATGATACCTAGATGACAGCCTCTATTTCATGGGAGACCTTAGTACAGTGTTATGGATAGATGCATTGGCTGGAGTGTATTATTGTCAGGATGACAGGAGGGATTATCATGTCTGACCGTCAGCAGAATGGTCTTTTGATGGGCTGGGCCCTGATGCTTGCACGTCTGATGGTGACTCCCTCTGAGTTGGCTTGGGGTCAGTGCTTATTGGCCCACATGTTCTCTAAGATGCATGACGTAGTGTATTAGGAGAGAAAATATTTTGCAACTGGAGCTTTAGTTTTACAAATCTAGGCATAGGAGCATATCCTAGTTTTGAGACCAGTGTGCCAGGCATAGTGTCAGCCTCAAGAGCCTGTCATATATATATACATATGTATATATTTATGTATATATATATACATATATATACATATGTATATATATATGTATATATTTATGTATATATATATATATACATATATATATACATGTGTATATATATATGTATATATTTATGTATATATATATGCATATATATATACATATATATACATATACACATATATATATATGTATATACATATATATATATATACATATGTATATATATATGTATATATTTATGTATATATATATACATATATATACATATACATATACATATATATGTATATATATATGTATGTATATATATGTGTATGTATATATATATGTATATGTATATATATATGTGTATATATATATGTATATATATATGTGTGTATATATACATATATATATATATATATATATATATATATATATATATATATATATATATATATATATATATATATATATATATATGTATATATATGTATATGTATATATATATGTATATATATGTGTGTGTATATATATGTATGTCATTCACATGGAGACCGTATAGGTCATGTGAGTAGTGGGGGGATAGGTGGGAGTTGGATTACATGCTGTGCAGTCGGCCACTGGTAGGCCATCACCCAGATATTGTGGAGAGAATTTCTATTACTCGAGTCTAGAGGCAGTTCGGACGCCAACAAAGGGTGTCCATAGAGACCATGACACATGCATGATTCCGGGATGAGGATGGTCAGGGTTGGCTGCTGATGCTGGACTACTAGCAGGCAGTACAAGATACAATTGCCATACATCAGGAGCCATGAGAGTACCTACCAGACATGGCGGATGCAGGTGCATATGCGACTTACAGGGCAGAGAGGCGTAGGACTCCATTTCATAGATTCACAGTCCTAGATGCATAGCCACCAGTGGCACAGGGAGATGAGGGGGATGATAGAGGAGACAGGGGAGATGGAGGGATGGAGAGGGGGGAGGGATCTAGATTAGGTGGTTGAAAAAGGTCACGGGGACGGAGATCGGTGACCCCGGAGGATGAGGTGAGACAAGCTCGCCAACAGGCAGTGGAGGGGCAGGATCCACCAGCAGGAGGAGAGGACCTGAGAGCCCAGATATAGGCTCTAGAGGTAGAGATGCAGTAGCTCTGGATCATGATAGCAGTGAGGGATCAACAACTCACAAATCAAAGGGCTAAGACGGAGCGCAGGGAGAGATAGCTACAGGTTGTCATTGTAGAGAGATAGAGGGAGGTCGCCCGGGCCGCATATTACCATGGTCTCTACATTTAGGCAGTCCCAGAGGGTTAGAGAGCAGCGCTTTCATACTCTACAATAGTTGGTAGATCAAATGTAGTACCTAATCCAGCACCACCTTCACCTCCACTAGGACATGAGGGTGGCAGTCAGTCTTAGGTCTAGGATTAAGTTTTAGATGGTTATGCATATCATGAGACATTGATCCAAATTTTGGGATCACATATTATATTTTGTATAATGACATTGATTTATATATGAGATTACTGGATGTTCGATATATCATGTGTATTTGTCTCACTTGTGATGGACGTATCAGTTTATATATTATCTTGTCATATTGCTCAAAAATGTTTATGTAGATGCTCATGTAGATTCTCTCTCATATATGTATGTTTAATTCTCATGTGTATGGTATAGACTCATGTTTTTGAAAATGACATTTTTGATGATGAGATGATTAACCCCTTGTGATGAACATGAACAGATTGTGATGTGAAAGAGGAGTGAAAGATATGATCGAGAAAAGGAAAGGTGAGCACAGTTGACTGACAAGTCTATGAAAGATGAAAAGGAGAGCTCTCTCCATATGCAAAAATGCAAAACTAGACTAACATGAACCTAAAAATGCAAGCTACTATGAAAAGTGGTTGACTTGCAAGGTCACAATGCTTATAGACATTTAATTATCATCATCGAGCATTATTGGTAGCGTCGTAAGATCATACAATACACACTAGTATAACTATGTGGATCTGAATATGATCTATATCAGATAGGAATGTGGAAATCCCACCTAGGCACCAAAGACATATAGGTTAAGATGACTAGTGCAGTGAGATTACCTAAGTTAACTATAGCGAGATTATGCTTGTATCGGGACACAAGAAGGTCAAGATAGCTATAAGCATGCACTCGCACAAACAGTCAAGGATAATACCTTGTAGGTCCTAAGTATCAAGTGGATCAAGCATAAATGCTAATGACAATTAGGACTAACAAAATATACCCACAAGCAGAAAAAGAAATAAAACATATCCTCATACCCTCAGTCTTCTAGCTCAGCATCATAAAAAATGATCATAGGGAGAGAACACTCATCAAATAAATCATCATAGATAGCTCACAAAGAAAACAAAGTCAAACAAGTCTCAATGAGTCGAGCGTTTAAGTGCGTGTTGTGTGTGTAAATTTTGTACCTGATCTGCAGACACAACACTTCAGTAAAACATTCGAGGTTAGCAAAAATCAAAATCTTGCAATGAATTGAATCTAAACTAACCAGGTGATTTACTGCCTTCTAATAGGTGCGAGTATGATGCTCTTAGATTGAAATCGAGATCAGTGACCTTGACGACACCTAAATGAAGGATTTAAATACAATTGATCTAGATATGGAATGAATGCAATTAATTTATATTTTTGATTTTTCCTATGCAATTATGAATGAAAACTTGATATGAAACTGATCTATATGAAAAACTTGATATGAAATCTATCTAACAATGATATGCAATGAAACTAGGATGAATGTAAAAAAACAAGATTGATCTCACAATAGCCTTGATTCGCAATAAGCTTTGATTCTTTAATTCCAATTCTCCAGCGTGATTGTGCAACTCTTGAATTGAATTTGATAGCGTAAGTATGCAATGATTATGGATATTGTGGATGAATTGTGAAGAGCTAAAGCCTTAATTTATAGAAATCTAGGGCTTTGGAGGTGCATGGGAAAAGCCATAAATCACTTAAATAACTCAAGTTGATTTTTGAGTTATCAAGAAATAACATATAATTAATTCACAAAATCATGCAAAAGCAAAGTTCAACTCAAATTAGAAGTTTTAGGTCAACTCTTGAACTCAAAAAGGATGTTGAGTTTCAAAAAGCTAACAACTTGCATTGATTTTCTAATTTGGAGTTTAACTGCTCTTTGATTGTGCACATGGATAATTATGAATTAATAAATAAATAAAGTGATTTATCTTCAACTTAACTGATTTTTGAAAATAAATAATTAATTTATGGGTTAATCAATCATTTAATCAAATTTTTATTAAAAATTATATTATTAAATAATGACAACTTTGCTTTAATTAATTAAATTTTGAATTTAATCAATTAATCATAAGATTTTGGATTTATTGTCAAAATTAAATAATATAATTTATAATAGATAGAATTAAATTTAATTAAACAATTAAGTGGCAGTATTAAATCTAATTAATTAAATATGAAAATATTTAATTAATCAAACTTTAGGATAAATATGATTTATCACCAAATAATCATTAAATTAAAGATGATTATGATAATTAGGAATATTACTAGGAATATTCCTCGATGTAGAATTTAAGATAATCAATTAGGATTCAATGATGTTCAGATGTGCCTTTGGTTAGGACTTCGATCTTGATTTCATTCAATGTGTCGATATAAGAGGTTAATGAACCTATAGCCCATTTTTGGGGTATTACATTTTGCCCCTCTTTGAATTGCTGTGTGAAGCGCAGTGGTTCAAAGACAGTCTGTGTTTGATAAAGATATGGAACTGATATGAAAAGATAAACTAATTGAAAGATTTGAAGATATAGGTCACGAATGACCAAAGATAGTGTTCACTATAGCAGCAATGAATCAATGAAACAAAAGTGTCAAAACACCTGATTCCGAACCTTATGATTGCGAAGAAGTGAGTGACCGATTCCAGACTTGATTGTCCTTAGAAGAATCATATAGGTATCACATCTGAACCCTTCAATCACCGAAGAACCAAGGAAATAACACTAATGAATTGATAGTTGCGAAAAGCTGATATAGTTTACAAGATTAGGAGAATATCAGATTGATATGGATCTCGATGAATCTGATATGCCCCAAGCGATGATAGATTTGCCCCGAGCGATGAGGTCTTTTGATGAATCAGCAACTAGACGTGGTTGTTGTCTTGATTGCTAATGAAAGATTTGATAGACAAAATTGATTCACATACTTGAATGATGTGGAATACCATGCCCCCTTTGGGATTAAAATTGAAATCTGACAAGAAAAGTCAGTGTTGATAGTTCAGAAGCATGTTAATTGATTGGAGAAATGGTTATACACGTCCAAAAATGCATTCTGCATCATTTGGAGGTCCTAGAGACCAAGTTTGACTAGGTTAAACCATGAGTTGACCAAGTTGAAATTTTGATAGTTTGATGTAAGATAATCAGTTAAGTTGAATTCTAGATTTTTTTGATGATTGAAGGATGATTATGCAAGTAGTTAATAATATGAATGATCTCAAATTTTGATTTTGATTCTGAAAAAGGATGGTACTTGCTATTTTGTTGGAGGAACCTTCATGTGAGATTCAGCTCTTGTTAGATTTGAAGATGCGATTTAAAGAATCATTTTAAGCTTTGAAGTTTGTTTCAAACATTTGTGAGATCATGCAAAGTGTGAAATGCAAAGAGACATGCAATATGAAATGCAACCTAAAACCTAGGACCTAATCATTGATCATGTGTCAATTTGTTGTCATCATTGAACTTTTAGGTAACTAGATAAATCAATACAATGCCCACTAGCTATGATACCATAGACATATGAATATCAATTTGTATGCACAAGAATCAATACAACACCCACTGGTTAGTAACCATGGATATATGAATATTGATTTTATTTTTGGAATGTCAGATTAGATATAAGCACCAAGGCACAAATGCCAGGATGACCTGAATATCATGTCTATTTTGATATAGCAATTTGTATAAGCATAAGAACATAAACGTCATGATGACCTGAATACGCCTTGCATTTAACATACACATCAAACAGTCAAAAGATTATTTTAAATCCAGTGTGAATTACCCGTAGTGACCCTTTATCGTTCACATCCTTAGGCAAGATTGCATTTCACAGTAGGACAAATAATTCACTCAAAAAGACAATAGTTAGATCAAACT
Source organism: Chamaecyparis obtusa (assembly GCA_027943335.1). Lineage (NCBI taxonomy): Eukaryota > Viridiplantae > Streptophyta > Pinopsida > Cupressales > Cupressaceae > Chamaecyparis > Chamaecyparis obtusa. Next base: position 816,498 of record BSBK01000719.1, on the reverse strand, counting down.
TCCTTGAATTTTCTAGGTATCAATGGTCGAGGTACTCATGGCCATCCAATTCGAGTTAGAGGCTCTTACAGATGGACACCATTTCAATCTAGAATTTTCAAAGTTGTTAGATTTTCACATACAAGCAGAAGAAAAAGAAAAAGATTATGCCCCCAGTCATCACTCTCTAAATCCTGTAAAAGACATCATCAAGGAGCTCGAAGGGACACAATATGCAAAAATCTCAATGTGAATCAGTAAGCATACAAGGAGATAAAAGCATGTAAAAGCACAGATTGTTTTCAGTTTGTTTTGATGTTTGATTGTGTTGTTGTAGATACAAAATTCTTTTTGGAGACGAGACTAACTGACTAACTCAAATGAGGATTCAAAGGACTCTGACTGGATATGACTCTTCTAAGGTATACTAGAGACCATAGGATATGACATTGATTGCCCCCAAGTTTGAACATTGATAGGATTAGACACTTGAGCTGACTAATGTACTGTAGACATGAAAAATTGGCAAAAGGCTTAAATCAATAAAAAGGTGCAATAAATCATTAAAATAGCACGAAAAATCAATAAATGGAACAAAGGCAATTCAAATTAAAGGAAAATTCAATTAAATGATTAAATAAAGCTTGAAAAGGGGAAAAACACTACAAAATTGATTAAATTCAATTAATGACATAGTTGTTGAAAAGAAAAATCAAAATGAACCTCTTACCCTTCATGGCTAAATTTAATTACTTTAATTAATTAATAAATACTAATTTCTCTCAACAAAGCAAAAATGAGACAAAATGGATACAAATCACTCACTTTTATTGAAATGGTCCAGCCTTTTGAAACCATTTAAATGTTTGTCCTCCCATTTATGGACAAAGCAAAGCCAATTGACCTTACCCAAGCATGACCATGGTTATCTTACTCTACCCCCTACGCTTGGGAAAATCCTATATATTGAAGGCATTTAGAGGCATAAATCATCTACTCAATATCTTTGAATTGCAGCAAAGCTCTTGCAATTTGCATCCACACCACTCACTTAGCTATTTTCATTGATAATTAGCTTAATTGTTGATTGTTTTGTAGATTTCTTATCAAATAGAGCTAGAATTTGATAATTACATCTAGTTTTGCATATCATTCTTAGTTCAATTCTCATCTTTAGAGTGTCACTAGTGAGGATCATAGCTGAGAGCCTCATTTACCACTTTATTTTAGAGATCCATGAGATATTTAGATTAATTGTGCATTATTTAGATTAGTTTTCTTTGAATAGTGTAATTGTCTTTTAAATCTTGTTATTTCATGAAGGTGTAAAAATCACACACACAAATGGCGCCCACCGTGGGGCCCTAGGCCTCAAATTCATCATTATTTTCACGTTATTTACAAAATTTAGGCTAGAATTGCATGAATTTGCTTACTGTTTGCAGGTTACAGAGAAGAAATCACGCCTGCCAGTAAAGAAGTTACGCCTGAAGCAAAGAAATGTCGCGTCTGAGAAATTAAAAATTGCCTATAGTCTGGACTCTTACGCGTTTAGACCTGCAGAATCACGCTTTCACAGAAATAAATCACGCTTCTGCTGATTAAAGTGTCGCGTTCGTGACAAAGGTTGTATGCATTTTGTCATTTAAATGTCGTGTATTTGAATTTAAAAGCCGCGGCTAAGGAATCATTTTACGCTTGGTGTGAAGGGAGTACTTTGCCTTCTCAATTTGATTTTTTGCTTCTGTTATTTTAGATGTCGCGTTTTATAAAACAGTTTTCACTTTTATTACATCAGTTTGTCGCTTAATTGGAAAGAGTTTACGCGTGTATAAAATTTGTTATCGCGCCTAGTTATTTTAATCTCGCTTGAGCCCCGTAAGGTGACGCTCATGGTTAAAGTAATCACGCTTTTAACAAACTAAGTCTCGCGTATAGTCTGGACAATGTCGCGGGACTGTATTTGCATATTTTGTAAAAAACTGTTAAAATAATGACTGAATTTTGACTGTGCATTTTTTTTTTCTATCTTAGGAATATGGTCTGTCATAAGAAAGTTCAAAAACCAGAGAGAAGATACAACTTGGAGGAGAAATTGATTGCTAAGAGGATAAGGAAAGAAAACTAGGTACACTCTACTTTTGATCTCAACAATGATTTAGAGAAGGAAGTAGAATTATATGCTAAATACATTGCTGTTGTAGATGCTTACAAACAAAAATACGTATCATTAAATTGAGAGTTTAGTCCTTAAGTTTGTAAGAAATTTTTTTTTTTTTGCAAGTATTTTGGTAAAAAGAATCAAAAGCATAAGCAATTATATCATTTTAAGCCTTTGATTTTGGTTTCCCCTCACTTTGTTTGTATTGTGCTGACTAACTTGTTGGTGGAGGGAACGTTTTGCTAAGGTAAGGGAAGGATTTGGAGAGAAAACAAGAAATCTACTACTTAAAAATGCGCCTAGCCTTTGCTAGCATCGTTTGAGGTATTTCTCTCATCAAGCTTGCAAACTTCCCTTAGATTGTGACATTTTCAAAGTTCAAAAACATAGTTTAATCTTAAAAGGAAAAGAACAAACATTTCAATTCTAAGAACCCCTTTGTCACGGGGTTGAAAAAGAACCAAATTGATTGTGAGTGTTTGGGATAAGGGAAAAGCAATAGGGATATGCTCTTCACTCTTTGAGTGAATCAAATTCCCAAACTTGCTCTACCAAATCCACTTTTCATGCTTTCAAATGAACATGTTTAAAACTTAGTGGGCTCACCTCCCGAGATTGCCTTAAAGGGCCGGTGAGAGGGACAGCCCAAAGTGGGATACACTTTCCTTTTTCGTGAGAATCCGACCCACTATAAAATGAAACGTGGGTATCCTTAATGGGGTGCACGACAAAATGATTTTAGCCCTTTCGAACTTCCTCTAGTAGTCCTAATGGATTGCACAAAATCGTACTTCGGTGCGTGTGGGAAGCCCCTTAACATACTTGGGGAATGAAAAGCTAAGATCTATTTTGAACGGAAAACTTACTACATAACAGTAAAATAGCAAAACTACCTATTAGAGCCATGTTTACGAACCAATTATGTGCTAGGTAGATTGCGTGGAAGCTATTCTTGTGTTTCAACATGTAAAAACGTTCAAAAATACACACATTAGAGCATTCTAGGGATATGGTACCAAATTGATGTGTGTGTTGAGATTATTTTTATCTTTTCAAACAAGATATTCCAAAGTTATTGATCAAAACATCATTAAAAGTTTAAACCATTTAAAATTGATCAAAAAAAACTTTTACCTTATTCCAAAAACCAGCTTATGAAGAGAAAAAAAGTCAACATACCCTTAAAGTTTGTTCATGCCTGTTATTACAAGATCACTCTCTATAAGGAAAGCATTACAAACAGACGGGACCTACAATGGAGAAGAGCTCCCATTTTAGAAGAACACTTTCATTACTTCACGAGTGAGTGAAAAACCCGCTAAGGCAAAGGATACTAACAAGATGTTTAGCGGCACCCTAGGAAATATTGATCCTAACAACCAAGGAAACAACATGAATGGGGGTATGGGTCCTAACAACAATCAAGAAAATTCTAATAATGGAGGAAGAGATCCTAATTCCCAAGAAGCAAATTCACAAGACAACAACTTACCTCCTCCTCATAACACAAACCTACCAGCAACTACAGAAGAAGCCACGGTTGAAAGAGCATTAGAGGCAAGACAATGCCCTTATTTCATAGAACTAATGAAAAAGACCATGCTTATGGATAAAGAAAAACACTTCATGGACTTGATACAAACGGGGGTAAAGTTACCTAAAGATTTTGACATAGAACAATTAAAGCCCAAGGAAATAGAGGACCCTATGGAAGCAATAAGGGAACAATTCAAGGCATTACAAATGGAAATCGACAGTTTGAAACAAAATGGGGCTCCTAAGCTTTTCTCTATTGAAACATTATGTCCTTTTCCATTCGATAAGAGTTTGGTCATGGTGCCTTTTCCCATTAATGTAACATTTCCTAAATATGAGAGGTATGAAGGAACTTCTGACCCACATGATCATCTTCGAGGGTTTTGTGCATTGAGTCTTGAATTCATGCATGAATCAACTTATTTAATGAGACTATTCCCAAGAAGCTTGGGAGGAATGGCCATGGATTGGTTTTCAAAACTACCATCCGGCATCAAAACCTTTGAAGAATTAGCTTCTAAATTCGTGACTCATTACTCTTATAACATCAAACATGAGGTCACAATGATAACGTTATGTAACACGAAGTAACAAGATGGAGAAGCTTTCCTCACATTCTTGCAAAGATGGAGGACTGCATTTGCTAGATATCCAAGAAGTGTACTGGAGAAAGAAAAAATGGATATCTTTATTAACGGTTTAAGAAGCGAACTGAATTATAGACTAAGGATGCAATGTCCTAAAACCTTCCAAGGTTTGATTGATAACGGAATTACAATGGAAGAATTGTTGATTAAGAGTGGAGAGCTAAAATTGTACAAGGAAAATAAGAACAACTCTAACTCTAACAACAACAATACCAACAATAACAATAATCAAAATAAAAGTTGGTACAATAACAATAGCCATTATGCTGCAAAGAATAACAACAAAGGCATTGTTAATGATGGTGTAGTGGAATCCAACAACTTGAAGGTGATTCCATTTGCCCTTACAAAGACACCAAATCAAGTGAATAATACTAATCAAGCATATAATGCACCTTCCAACAACAACAACAACAATGCCAACAAGAATAATCAAGGAAACAAGGATCAAAATAGCAAGTATGATAAGTATTTGAAGCCCACTCATGCAAGACACTTTACACCCTTGGGAGAATCACTTGAAACTGCATTAAAGGCTCTCATGGCTAACAATGTTATTACATTACCCGCTATTAAGCCTTATGAACCAGACCACAAGCCGGGTTGGTGGGATGCTAAGCATCATTGTGAATATCATAGGATTCGGGGGCACACTACAAATGAATGTCTACAATTAAAGAATGTGGTGCAAGACTTGATAGATAATAACATAATTACTGTTGATGGACCCCAAAATAATGAAGATCATACGGCCTTCAAACAACCTTTTTACAAGCATGATAAAGGTGAGTCATCAAATGGCAAGAAACAAAGTGCCAATAATCTCAACTTTGCACCATCATATGATCATATTGTTAATGCTATAATCATTAATGAACAGCCTCAAAAGGAAGCAACAAATGTCATTACAAGAGGGCAGAATTCTAGAATGACTTTACAAGGGATAGTCCCTCAAAACACCAATATCCCACAATCCAACATTGTGGTCAAACACCCTCCTACAGCAGCAAGGCCTTATAGTTTGGTGGACCAATTACAACGTACGCCAGCACAAATCTCAATCTTAGAATTATTGAAGTTGTCACCGACTCATAAAGAGATTTTAGAAAAAGCTTTGGAAGAGACACATGTTTCTACTACCTTAGGGGAAGAAAAGTTTCAAAATATGGTGGGACATCTTGTAACTCCTCATTGTCTTTCATTTTCTGATCAAGATGACATGTCCATAACTCATCCTCAAAATTTTCCATTACATATAGAGGTTTTAATCGAAAGGCATAGAGTCAAAAGAGCCCTTATTGATGGAGGGGCTGGTCTTAACATATGCACATTGAGTCTTGTAAAATCCTTAGGTTTATCCGAGTCTTGCATTGACCCTACAAAGAAAATCACCATAAAAGCTTATGACGAAGCTGAAAGAGCTTCTAAAGGCATGATTGTGTTGCCCATCCAAGTGGGACCAGTCAAGAAGGAAACCAAGTGTCAAGTGTTGGACATGAAATTAACCTATAACATCTTATTGGGAAGACCATGGATTCATGAGATGCAAGCTGTCCCATCCACATATCATCAATGCATCAAGTTTTCGTACATGGGTGAAGAAATCACGGTTGGAGGAGACTCAAATCCATTCCAATATTGTAGTGCACTCAAACCCTTGCATGAATTATACATTCCACATAATCGCGAAGGAATTATTCCAAGAATCACCAATGAAGATACACAAAACCCTCCTCAAGCTAGCTCAACAACATCAACTAAGGGTAAAGAAAAAGTGAGCTACGAGGGTCCAAATGTAATGGAAAGTCCATATTTAGCACCTAAATTGGAGACAGCGATCTACAAACCTACTAAAGAGGAAAAGAAACAAGCTAAAGAAGATCATTACCAACACATGAGTAAGATGATGGATAAATTTGACAAACAATGCAAGATTAGTTCAAAAGGAGTAGGAGAATATTCAGTTTCTCTATTTGACATGCCCATGTCTCCCAAATCACATGGTAAACCATCAAAAGAGCATCTTCCACATAAGTATAATTCTTATTTTGTGAGGGAAGATAGCAAAGCAACATGGGATAAGGAAGAAGATGAAGTCCTTCAATGGCTTTATCATGATGAAGATGATACCTCAGACACTCCCATAGAAAAAATTCAGCATGTCAATATACAAACCGAACAATATGGAAAAGGATTTGATATTATACAAAAGATGGGATACAAAGGAAGAGGACCTTTAGGAAAAAGAAATAGAGGGTTATTAGAACCTATTGAACCTATTTGGAGGGCAAGTCATGAAAAATCCGGAGTAGGTTTCCAATCCAAAGGAGAAAGTTCAAGTCCAATGCATGATTTTCATCCTCAAATAAATGCATTAGAATCCGAAGGAGATAGTGATGACTCTCGAGATTATGAATGGGATACTTTATTAGAAGAGTCATGTCAAGATAAAGAAGTCATTGCTATACATACTTATGCAAAAATCCAAAAACAAGAAGCTCCAATTAATGAAGAATCTCCTATTCAAAGGCCTAATATAGAACAAGCATCTAGTAGTGGAGCATGGATAGAAACATTTTGGACACCTTCAGAGGAGGAAATTCGAATGTTAGTTTTAACCCGCTTGTGGCTTTTCCCACATTATTTCCTGTAGAGGTTGATGAGGATTCGAGTGAAGGGGACTTTGATCCTTCTTCCATGGATCATCTTGAGGAAGTGCACATCATAGATTTAAATGATACAATGTATGAACCCTCAAATGAAGTCATGTCCATAAATCCTATTGATGATACCTTACCCAATAATTCCTTAATTTTGATACACCCGGACCTCATTGATTGGGACCAAATTGAACCAAATGATTTACTTTACCTCCCAAATGACCAAGCAACACACCAATACCTCAATGCGGTTGAACCCTCTTTCACCAACGAACTCAATACGGACATAATGACAATAGCAAGGGTCCAATCTCTTAGTCAAAAGAAAAAAATGAAAAAAAATAAAAAAATGAGAAGTTCTATTGGTGAAAACCCAACTGTGGCACCATTAGAACCAAAAACAATGAAAATAAAAGATGTTTCTTTTGGTGAAAACCCAACTGTGGCACCAAAGGAAGAGAGATTGGATACATTGCCCGAACATGAAGAAGAAAGGTCATCTATTCTTATAGAACCAACAGAAAAAGTTAACATTGGTACGGAAGTAGATCCAAAGTTCATACACTTGGCTACCTCACTTACATCTCTTGAAAGAGAGGACTTTATCAAATTCTTCCAAGAACAACAAGTAAACTTCACATGGTCATATGCCGACATGCCCAGACTGGATCCTGATTTCATAATGCATCATTTGAATGTTAGACCCGAAGTTAAACCTGTGAAGCAAAAATTAAGGAAAATGCACCCACATGTGGCTCTCCTAGTCAAGGCAGAATTGGAAAAATTATTAAAAGTGGGGTTCATAAGAACAATAGCATATGCTGATTGGATTTCTAACATTGTGCCGGTCACTAAACATGATAAATCTATCCGTGTGTGTACGGATTTCAGAGATTTAAATCTTGCTTGTCCCAAAGATGACTTCCCATTGCCAAGCATAGATACCATAGTGGATTTGATGGCAGGTCATGCAATGTACTCATTAATGGATGGATTTAGTGGCTACAATCAAATAAAGATTGCTCCCGAAGACCAAGAAAAGACAACATTTACTTGCCCATGGGGTACTTTTTGTTGGAATGTCATGCCTTTCGGTCTTAAAAATTCTGGAGCTACATATCAAAGGGCCATGACAACTATTTTTCATGACATGATGCACACTTTCTTAGAAGATTATGTGGATGACATTCTAGCAAAGTCCCACAAAAGAGAAACACATTTACAAATCCTAAGCCAAATATTCATTCGTTTGGCACAATTCAAGGTTAGATTAAACCCAAAGAAGTGTGCCTTTGGTGTCCAATCTGGCAAGCTATTGGGTTATATAGTGTCAGCAAAAGGAATTGAAGTTGATCCTGGAAAAGTACAAGCTATTCTAGAGATGGAGATTCCAAGAAACATTAGCCAAATGAGATCACTACAAGGCAAGATTCAATCAATAAGGAGATTTATATCTCAATTAGCAGAAAAGTGTCACTCCTTCACCAGATTGCTACACAAAGATACTACATTTACGTGGGATGAAGAATGTGATAAAGCCTTCGCTATTTTGAAGACTTATTTGATAAATCCACCTATTCTTATGTCACCTATCAAGGGCAAAGAACTTTTATTATACATATCTGCCACATAAAGGTCTTTAGGCATATTGTTGGCACAAGAAGATGAGCAAGGAAAAGAAAGGGTAATCTACTATCTTAGTAGAACCTTAATAAAATATGAACTAAATTATTCATTCATGGAAAGAGCATGTCTAGCAGTGGTTTTTGCATCTCAAAAACTAAGACATTATATGTTGATGCATAATATCAAGTTAATTGCCAAGATTGATCCTCTCAAATACTTGCTAAGTAAAACTACCTTAACAGGTAGAATAGCAAAATGGGTCATGATCCTGAGTGAATTCGACATTGAATATGTTGATAAAAGGGAAATTAAAGGACAAGTGATAGCAGATCACTTAGCAGATAACCCAATAGAGTCTACACAAACCATTCAAATTGAATTTCTAGATGCAGCAATTGTCAATATAGAAGCAAAGACATGGAAATTATATTTTGATGGATCTTACACACAAGGAGGTTCAGGAGCAGGTATATTATTAGTTACCCCTCAAGGGTACACAATTCCAAAGTCTTATAAACTCCTATTTTCGTGCACCAATAACATAGCGGAATATGAGGCATTAGTCATTGGCATCAAAATGGCTTTGGAATGGAATATTGTAGAATTACAAGTGTATGGGGATTCCCAACTCATAATCAATCAAGTTAATAATGAATACAATACCAAGGATATAAAATTGATGAAATATAAAACCTTGATTGATGGATGGAAGGAGTACTTTGCTTTGATCACATTTGAACAGATTCCAAGAGAAAAGAATAGAGCAGCAGATGCCATGGCTACCTTGGTTTCCTTATTACAAAAACCAGATCAAAATGAAAAGTATGAGTTCTTGGTGGAAGAGTTGGTACAACCGGCATTCAACCTTCCTGACACCCAAATTGTTGCTCTTTTACATGGACATGACTCTCCTTGGTATGGACCCATTTATACATACCTTAAAGACCAAGTACTCCCCTTAGACCAAACTCGTGCCCAAAAATGTAATTTCATACGCCAAGCTACCCGTTACCTAATCCTTTCAGACACATTGTATCGTAAGGGTCTTGATGGGACGTTACTTAGGTGTTTAGAGGAAGAAGAGTCTAAGTTAGCTCTACGCGAGGTCCACGAAGGCATTTGTAGGTCACACTAAAGCGGTCTTAATCTAGCTAAGAAAATCCTTCGTTTAGGGTACTTTTGGACAACATTAGAAAAAGATGCTTTTAATTTGTGAAGACATGCAGCAAATGTCAATATCATGGTAACATGATACATGCACCGGCTCAAGAACTACACCCATTCATTACACCATGGCCTTTTTATCAATGGGGTTTTGACTTGATTGGAATCATACATCCCCCATCTTCAAACGGACACAAGTATATTATCACAGCAACAGAGTACTTCACCAAATGGGTGGAAGCAGTTCCATTGACAACAGCAACCGGCAAACAAATTTCAATGTTCATTTTGAACCACATAATTTGCCGCTATGGTATTCCACATGCCATTATCACGGATAATGGGAAACAATTCAAGAATCAGGATATTGATGAACTTTGCATGACATTCCACATTACACATCATTCATCATCCATCTATTATCCACAAGGCAATGGCCAAGCTGAAGCAACAAACAAAAATATCCTCAAGATATTAAAAAGATCAGTTAACAAATCAGGAAGAGATTGACATGTGCAAATAAATCCCGCACTATGGGCCTACAGAACTAGTATTAGAACACCTACAGGAGCCATGCCATTCTCTTTAGTTTATGGAGCCGAAGCAGTTCTACCATTAGAAGTTGAAATTCCATCTCTACGGGTTTCATTGAGAGGATTGATCACTAATGAGGATTATAGAGTTGCCAGACTTCAACAATTGGAATTATTAGAGGAACACCAGACTCAAGCTTATGAGCATTTAAGAGTTTACCAAAACAGGATTTCACAAAATTATAACAAACACATCAAACCAAGAATTTTTCAAGTAGGAGACTTGGTACTAAGAGAAAATCCCAAAAATCAAGCTGAAAGGGAAAAGAAAGGAAAGTGGGAAGCTAATTGGATAGGCCCATTTGTGATAGTGTCATCCTTTGGAACTGGAACATATAAGTTATCAGATTGTAATGGTGAAGAGTTACAAGAACCCATAAACATCATTCATTTGAAGAGGTTCTATACATAGAGTAGATGAAAGAATATAAAGAGTATCAGATGAGAGAGCATCATAATTATTGTACATAGTTGAAAAGGGATCTTGAAAATACAAAAACATTTGAAAATGGAAAATCCAAAAACATTGGAAAAGAGGAAAAATTCAAAAACAGTGGAAAATTGAGCATGAAGAAAGCAAAAACATTTGAAAAACTATCTCTTGGTGAAAACCTAGCAAATAGGCACCTCGGTAGCAAGAAAAGGAGAGCACCCAAAGGTGAAAAAAAAAACTTGGCAACAAGCACTTTTGATTCCCTTAAGTCATTTCTTTCCTAGTCACATGTGTACATAATGGATCTCATCATCCCATTTGTCTAAACCTTCATTACATCCGTCATTTGTACATAGTCATAATAACATTTTGTAGCATTATCATTTGCATTGCCCAAAGTTGTCAACAACTGATACATCAAACACTTGGGGGCAGCATAAACAGATTGGAAAGTGGGTACCTCAAAAGGATTCAAATGAGCAACATTCAGTCACAAGTAGGAAGGGATCAACATTTTTAGAAGAGAGATCAGATTTTTTGGTAAACTTTTGATTAATATCATTGTTTACCAACCAAGAAGTTGATTACCACAACAAATCCTTGAGCCTAAATTGACTTATTATTCAGGATTAAAAATCAAACATCATTCAAATGATCAAAAACACTTGGAAATACTATTTGAAAATCAGAAAACAATGCAAAACACTTAGATAGATTCTTTTGAAAAGTTGGTTAAAAATCTATTTACTTACATTAATTTAATTTGTATCAAGTCTTTTTAGCTAATCAATGATGTTCGACTAGATTGGCAATGATGGAGACATGATATTTTTCTTGACTATGAAGTGAATGTTTGGAAGAAGATTTATTGCCTTATGAGAATTAATCTAAAGACATGGTCATCAAAGAACCATCGAGGATTATCTTATAAAAAAATGAGTTAACCTTTGTTTGTTTACGCAACCGGATACCTTGGATATTTAGATTCTTCATATCTAAATGCCAAAATCCACTTGCAACATAGAATCTGACAAAATCGGTATTCATACTCTCATGATTGTTTTTAATCAGTGATAGTCGTATCCACGAGACTAGAGGTTACCAAATGTGCAATAAAAAAGTGATATTCATATCATCATGTCAGTGGGCAGTGGTGATTGTATCGACTTTCCGATCCCGAAGTGCTCAATGATGAAAATATATCCTCAAGGCATTTATTTGCTAAAAGCTAGTGACACTTAGGTTAAAATGCATTCATAGAAAGTTAATTCATTGAAAAGGTTAAATGCATTATCATGTTAGATTAATTGCACATGCATTTTTTTCCAAGGGCTTCATTTCACATCAAAAAGGGGGGTACATAACATCATCAACAAGGTCGAATCAGCAAGGACAACATCACCGCAATATCATCTTTTCTACAATAAAAACATGAGATTATACTTTTTACATTCATTCCATAGCATTAATCATTACATAGATATATTATCAAGGAAAAGAAAGAAATAATCATTTACATGTGCATACATGAGAAATAACATATCAAAACATTAAAAAAAAAAACTTGCATCCATACATGAAGAAAGAAATGCATCCATCTATCTATATCATACATAAGATACATTGCATCCATAGACACATTCATCCAAAACAAATGCATTAGATAAACACATATAGCAGCATCTAAAGGTAATCTCGTATATCATCAAGTAAAAAAGCAGGAAAGATCATAAATATCCTCATATCACATGTCTACTCAAAACTCAACACATCAAGTATAACAATGATATCATAAATCAACTCTATAATCGCCCATCAACAGGGGCATCAATGTCAAATAAGTATCAAAGTACAACTGGAAAGGTGACACCAAGGTCACAAGAATATGGTACAATATCAAGTCTCTCAACATCAGTACACAAATGATCAACAAGAGCACTCATAGCTCAACTCTCATCACCACTGGGAGGAGGTCCTGGAGGAGGCTGTGATGGAGGCTACTAAGGCGGCTAAGGAGGTGTCTGAACAACCATAGCAACAAAGAGAGGAACCAATGGAGCCAAACCTGATACTAACTGCTGAATCATAGAAGACATCTGTGATACCTCTGTCCGTAATGCTCCCACATCTACTTGCAGCTGGGTAGTACTAGAACTCTGCCCAACCTCATAGGTACTCTGAGGATCCCTTGTATCTATAGGAGCTTTTCCCCGATCATGGGAAAAAGCTGCTGGCATCTGCTGTGCACCTGTATCGTGACCATCGACAGTAGCCTACTGTAATCCTACTCGCGTATCCTGTCCTACAACTGGATCCTGCCTAGCAGCCCTCACATGATCCTGACGATCTATCCTCTGTCTCTGTGCTACTGCAGGACGAGATGGAGGAGGAGGTGGTGCCTGTATATGTATATCTCTCGCTCATCCTCTAAGTCTAACCACCACCCTACCTCGTGGTCTACCTCTGCATCTCCTCACACCACCAACATCATCACCATCATCATCTCTCCCAGGCACTAGCTCTGCAGGGTCTGTAAATCGAGGCATAAGATGCTCCATTAACCAATCTAGATACTCCTGAGTAACCCCAAAATCTCTAATGTGTACCCTCATATCCCAGTCCATATAACCAAGTCATGATATCTGGTCAGTAGCATCATCATATGAAGGCATGTGTCCCCAAGTAGCCCTCTCTGCACTAGAATGAGCATACATTGCAGATCCCTGAGGCATAGGCTGAATCTGCCCAAACTGCCATAGTACTCTACCGGCCAAGAATCTCTCAAGAACAGAGTTGATCCTGCCGATCATCCATCGAGGAGCAAACATATACAGTAACTCCAAGCTATCCTCTCTCCAATCCTCGACCTCGACATATGGTCTCCAATAGACCTCATCCATATCATCAATCTGATGACGCCAATACTCCAAATGACCCAAGTGATGCTGTGTCACCATCCCAGTATACTGCCATGCAAAAGGATATCCTAAAGGTCGATCTCGCTCTAATATAGGATGACTAACTGGTAGGTGCTCCCATATCCAAAGCTGCAAAATATGAATCCCAGCAGATAACGAAGCTGATCTCCTATAAACCACCTCATGAAGATCATGGTATAGCTGCGCAAGCACACAAGATCCCCAATCAAAGCGTCGAGGCTGATGTAGCAAATCCTCGATAATCCTTCCCCATCCCACTAAAAATCTGCGACCCCGACGATCAGGTAATAATACACCACCAATGATAGCACCTAACAACGCGGGTAAAACAGGAAATGAGGCAAACTGAGGCCATAAGATGCAATCATCACCTATAGAAGGATCTCTGAATACTCGTCGACAATAAGTCCCATCATATACTGCATCATAATATGCTATCTCTCCATGAGTTGGGATCCGCAACAATCTATATGCATCCTCAGGAGTAATAGTCATCTCTCTCTGTGGCAGCCAAAAAGTGTTTGTCTCAGAGTGCCAATGCTCTGCGATAGCGGTAATCAAACCTCGGTTCATCTGGAACCGATGAAGCTCTAATACACATAATAAATTGTAGTGCCTAATCACTCGCCTCTCGGCGTCAGTCAACTGCTCCCTAAGCTCCAGCACCCAATGTGGTACAGTCCAGAGGTATAGAACAGGGACATCCTCCTGTTTAATCAAAACAATAGAATCACATGAGTAACTTACTATCAAGAAATCAAACAATCAATCATAGTCATCAATTTAAATATACCTATCAGACCTACCAATCCTAACTCTAAGCATTGAGGATGGATGATCCTAGTTTTATGTCTCTAAGCATTTGAGAATAAAATGAATGGACGATTAGATCCATCACCTATCATTCGTGATGAAGATTGATTTACCTTATTCTTCGATATTATGGTTACTAATGTCCTAATTCATTGTTGAAATCAAACAAGGGGAACACCCTAACTGAACATTTGATTGAATTCATTGAAGTGATTGATATCAATCAAGTTAACGCAATCGAGCAATCAGACGCCCTAGAAAAGTCTCAAATTAATTTTTTTTTTTTCACTTACGCGACTTTTCTTTCAGGCGACATTTCTTTTACCAGAGGTGACATCAAATTCTCCACACACGTGATTTTAATCATCCGCGAGACTTGATTTAACGGAAGCGGTATAAGATTTTCAGCAAGTGACATTTTATTATCCAAGATTTTCATGCAATAAACAATTAAAAATGCTTAACCCTAGGTGATACTAAATTGTCCGTAGGTGATAATGGATTTTCTAAAGGCGTGAGCAAAGCTAAGGAAGGCGATATCAAATTTATCAAAGGTGACATTTAAATTTTTTCAAGCGTAATTGAAAGGCACAGAGGCGACATTTCTTTTCACAAACGCAGAATCAAAATTTTAAAAAGCATTAAATGAGGTCATAAATGCAACTTTCGAAACATGAGGAAAATTTGAATGACATACCGGAGGACCATCGTTCGCTCTCCGACCGAATCGGCGCGCTCTCTCAAACCGATGCTCGCGATGTGGGACCACCATCGTGTAAAAAGGGCTAAAATCAGAGCTAAAATCTCAAGAGGGAATAGTGCAAATGAATAGAAAAATGAGGGGTTTTACCCTATTTAAGGGGAAATTGGTCCTAATAAACACTTAAAAATGCACTTTGGACCTATTATATGACATCTTCATTAACCAGGGCATAATTAAAACTTGTTTATTTCTTTCAAACGGTATCAGAAATCAAAACATATTCCAACTACTCAAAATCGTTAAAATCAAGGAATTAATATGTTTTATTTCTGAGGGGGCATCAGAGTATCAAATTGGAATCACATCAAAAATATTTATCAGTGGGGCATATCATATCAAGTTATCATATCATATCAATTTCATATCATATCATATCAATTTCATATCAGGAGAAAAATCAATATCATATCAAATCTGCTATCATATCAAACCTATCAACATATCAGCAATCGATTGACCCAGGACCTTTATCAGTAAACCCAGGACCTATCGTCAAATCAAGACTCATATCATATCAGAGGCATCAGAATCACATCAGTATCATCATCAGAGGCACATCATTATCATTAGGAAGTACATCAAAGCAGAACGATCAGAGGCATATCAGAACCAGGACCTGAATCAGATCATCATACTAAGGAAATCTTTGAATCGGTGTTCTTCGCACATCGACTCAAAGAGGGGCATTTGTAGACACGGAAAATTGGCAAAAGACTTAAATCAATAAAAAGGTGCAATAAATCATTAAAATAGCACGAAAAATCAATAAATGGAACAAAGGCAATTCAAATTAAAGAAAAATTCAATTAAATGATTAAATGATTAAATAAAGCTTTAAAAGGGAAAAAACACTACGAAATTGATTAAATTCAATTAATGACATAGTTGTTGAAAATAAAAATCAAAATGAACCTCTTACCCTTCATGGCTAAATTTAATTACTTTAATTAATTAATAAATACTAATTTCTCTCAACAAAGCAAAAAGGAGACAAAATGGACACAAATCACCTACTTTTATTGAAATGGTCCAGCCTTTTGAAACCATTTAAATGTTTGTCCCCCCATTTATGGACAAAGCAAAGCCAATTGACCTTACCCAAGCATGACCATGGTTATCTTACTCTACCCCCTACCCTTGGGAAAATCCTATATATTGAAGGCATTTAGAGGCATAAATCATCCACTCCATATCTTTGAATTGCAGCAAAGCTCTTGCAATTTGCATCCACACCACTCACTTAGCTATTTTCATTGATAATTAGCTTAATTGTTGATTGTTTTGTAGATTTCTTATCAAATAGAGCTAGAATTTGATAATTACATCTAGTTTTGCATATCATTCTTAGTTCAATTCTCATCTTTAGAGTGTCACTAGTGAGGATCATAGTTGAGAGCCTCATTTACCACTTTATTTTAGAGATCCATGAGATATTTAGATTAATTGTGCATTATTTAGATTAGTTTGCTTTTAATAGTGTAATTGTCTTTTAAATCTTGTTATTTCATGAAGGTGTAAAAATCACACACACATGTACAGACCGACTTATTGAAACAAGAATATATATAGACTAAAGCAAACTAAAAGCTGGGAAAGACCAAGATCGTGCTGATAGATGGAGCATTTTGAACAAGTGGCGCCTGTTTGCCAGGTTTTCACCATCTTGGTAGAGATTCTATTTTTGCTACCAAGGTGCCTATTTCCAGGTTTTCACCAAGGCACTTTTTCTTTTTCTCATTTTTTTTTTGTATTTTTCATTTTTTCAATTTTTTTGTACTTTTGATATTTTTTCAATTTTTTTTGTACTTTTGATATTTTTTTTATTTTTTCAGGACATTTTACCATACACTGAATGCCTTAGGCATAGAATTTCTTCAGATGGAGAACGTTGATTGGTTCTCGGAGCTGTTCTCCTTTAGTCATTGAGAGTTGATAGGCACCAGAGCTAAAAGTAGTAGTGATTACAAAAGGACCCAGCCAGTTGGGTTCGAACTTCCCCTTGCGTTCTCTATGTGATTGATTTTTAGGATTCTCTCTCAAGACTAGATCACCAACCTGGAATTCTCTATGTCTGACTTTCTTGTTGTAGCCTCTAGACATTCTCTTCTGATATACTCTGAGAAGATCATACGCTGTTTGTCTGCGCTCATCTAGTAGTTCAAGCTCTTGCAACCTAGACACTCTGTAGTCATCATCAGTTACTAGACCCTGCATTCTAATTCTTAGTGATACTAGTTCTGATACTTGGTATACTTGATAGCATCTTTTTCCATTGCAAACTCCCAAGCAAGATCATATCATGCAGTCTCAATGTCTAGCAAGGTGGAGAACAAGAGGGATTAGCATGCTGGTGGAAGAGATGGAAGATAAGAGATTGAAGGAGAATGAAGGGAAGAAATCTTCAAGGGAAAATGTCATGTAAAGCGCATTTGGACAAGCAATAAAAGGCCAGCATAAGATGGGTCACAAAAGCGTAATGCCAAAGAGGGAAAGGATGTCGTCCAAAGGAGTAGACATGTCAAAAGGCCTCATAGCACCGTATTTTACTCTTTTTTTATTTATTTATTTTATAGATCAAGACCAAATGGGAAAAGGAAGGGATAGATATGAAGGCTAAATATGAAAGGAATGAAAGTAAGATCATCGTAAGATAGCTCACAAGATAGCCAAATGTTCGTGTATAGATCAACATTGTCAAGATCAAAGAGACAAGATAGAATCGATGAAATATGTAGAAGAACTACGCATGATGCCTGATTGCCAGGTTTTCATCATGGTACTTATCCAAGGTGCCACAAGGGAGTGGTTTTCACCATAGGATGAATTTATTTCTCTTTACTTTTGCTACCAAGGCGCCTGTTTCCAAGTTTTCACCAAGGCACATTTTTAAATTTTTTTATTATTTTTTTCTTAATTTTTTTTTTCATTTTAAAATTTTTTTTTGGAAGAAGGCAAGCTTTTTAGATAATGCTCCTTGAAAGGATAAACCATGATATGCCAAGGATTCAAGATGATATGCTCAAATATGCTGATAGGGAAAGGAAGATGGAAGAGAAAAATGGAGGATAAGGTTTTATGTAAAGTGACTGAGGTTGGAAGATAGGAGGAATAGGCAAATGAGGAAAAATGATAGAAGGTAGAAGGCTAATGAATACAAGGATTGTGAAAGAGTAGATGGAAAGGAAGACAAGATCAACATCAATGCACACCTTGGAGGGTGGCGAGAGGATGGAAGAAACTTGAATGAAATAATACGTGAAGGAATATGACGAATGTTTAACAGAGGTTGCGGCTCAGGTGCATGGAATGAAAGAATGTTTTTGGAAGAAGATGGTGTGGAAGCCTATGGAAGCTTGAATGTCAACTTCACTTTTTGTTCAACATGAGACTCTCTTAAGAGAGACTTTGGAATCCATATAGCCTTAGGCTTTCTATTTCCTTTTGATGACTTAGAGAGAATATCTTGAATGATAAATTTTGGAACTTGTACTTGTCTTGTAGTTTTCTTCTTAGATATCTCTTTTGAATTTATGCCCCCATGTCGATTAGAGGAGACATGGTGATCTTCTTCTTTTGATGGATTCTTGTATTGTTTCTTTTTTTTGTATTGAAAATTCAAGTTACTTCCAAAAGACTTGGGACTTGTGGAAGAAGAAGGAGGATATGACTGGTTTAGATGAGTGGGTGGATGAAAAGGATTCAAGGGTGTGCATCTATGTTGATCTTGAGGGAAGATGGGAGATGGAGGGATGTAAGGACCCAAGATGGATGGAAAATTAGGAGAGTTAGGAGGGGAAAGTGAAGGGACATAAGGACCCAAGATGGAAGGCAGACGTGAAGCCCTTAGTAGTGGAGGAGGAGGTCCAAGGATGGACGTGGAAGATACAAAAGGATAATCAATAAGTTCATCAGCATCTATATGACAACCAAGGACATCAGCATCTTTAGAGTGAGCATTATAATTTTCAATAGAATCTTGGACATCTTCAATATGAGCACCTTCTTTGATAGGATTGCTTAAAGCTTTCAAAGACTTAGGAAGAGTAGAAAGTGGAAATGAACATGGAGTGGTAGAAAAAGAAGATGGAAGACTTTGATCTTGACAAGGATCTGTGGGTAGCACAAGCATACAATTGTTTTCTTGATTTTCAATAGGCTTATCATTGGAAGTAACAACACTATTTTTACCAACCTTAATGGAAGTATCATCTTTGGAAAGCACAAGTGTGGTAAGGTTATTTTGATTGTTAATAAGCTCAACAGTGTAAGTAGTAGCTTGATCTTGCTTAAGAGAAGACTTAAAACATGGTGGAATGCATGAAAAAGGATGTGTAGGATCAAAAGAATCCTGAAGCAGATAAGAGAAATCATGAAAAATATTGGATGACATGGAGGGTTCTTGATCTTGATATTTCTTTATGTTCTTTTCTTTATCAGTTTTAGAGTCCTCTTGACATGGAGCCACTTCTAAGGACAAGGAAGCATGTTGGAATTGAATGGAAGACTTTGGAAGAGATGGTGGAGGACTAGCTGAAGTAGGAATTATAGCATATGAAGGCTTAGGCTCTTTAGGTTTAGCATTATTGAAATTATTTACAGCCAAGTAAAAGTTAGCTTGAGTTTTTTTTAAGAGGTAGCCCTTGAGGATAACTATAGGGAACCGTATGAAAAGTATTAGGATCTTTGTTGGATGAAGGTTTTGTGAAAGATTTGAAAGACTCGGAAGCTTTAAGAAATGTATGGGTATTTGAGGAAGTAGGGAATGAAAGGGAACCATCACAAGACAAAGGTACATCATTAACATGATCTTGCTTCAGAGTGTAATCTTTATTTTAAGCATGAGATTTCTTGGAGGAGATATTCTTATAGTATTTACTTTTGTAATCAGCATGAAAGACTTTCTCTTTCTCAAGTGAAGTAGACATGTCATCTAGGTATTGTTCACAGAAGTCATCAAAGTCTCTTTCAAAATCAGAATCATATGAATCACCATCACAATCTATCCAATGTGACGGCCCCTTTGTAGTAAGCAAGAACATATGATGAGGAGGATTCTTAGGAATAGAGGTGTCATAGCTATCATTACATTGTCTGTCATCATAGTCATCATAGTCTTCAAAGATGGATGTGTCACTCTCCGTGGAAGAGGTATCAAAAAGATTATCACATTGCTCATATTTTTTCTGGGGGCATGGTGACATGTACAAGTCTTTATCAAATGGAAAAGGGCATAGAGCTTCCATGGAGAACTCTTTAGGTTCCTTCTCTTTCTTAAGATTGTTAAGTTCAACTTGCATAGCCTGCATCTATTTCATCATAGCGGTGATTAGAGCTTCTTCCCCATGTGTACTAATTCTTTGAGACATGTGTACTGATTCTCAATAGCTACTGCTCTATTCCTGACATAGTGATCACTTTGACAGATTCTGGAATTAGGCTGAAAATGCTAAGTATCTGGCAATTCTGACAATTTTCTGACAACTTTGCAAATTTTTCCAAACGACACTCTGCAGACTTGTACGACAGTGGGTATAGGATCATACAACAGTGGGTGTCTGATGAAATGACACTTGAAATTTCAAATGACAGTGGGTTCAGAACCAAACGACACTCAACCAAAACTCGTATGACTTTTGTCTTCAGAAAAGATTTTTCACTTTAGATTTTGAAAATTTTGAGGTTTTTAGTTTTGAATTATTTGCAAATTGTACTGTCCAGATTTGAAGATTATACATATTTATTCATTCTTAGTAACCAAGTAGATAAGCAAGCACACAGAATAGTAAGCATGTGATTTCAAGCATGTCCGAAAACAATGAACAAGGGCAAAATCAACCTTGTGCATGAACAATTAAGTGACCAAATTGTGCTAATCCCTAAGAGTGCTAATTATGTATGTTCTAAAAAGTTTTGCAATAGCACACATATTCTTGAAAATGAAAAATTTGGCCTCTCTAAGGTGTTTAGTAATGGCTTGACTCTGCAACTTTTATGATCCAAAGGGGTGAACTCCAATCCCGGCGCACCAGGGTTTTGACACAGTTTGAGAATTTAATCAATCAAGAGCTGCTAGGGAGATCTGACAACCCAACAATGAACCATACTTGTTAAAATTTCCTCCACAAGGACATTTATATAGTGGCTATCACTACCATGGTGAAAATGGCTATTACCACTTGAGGTTTCGTCAACGTGGTTGGCCTAATTCAAGGAATATCCACTATGGTTAACCCTCTCTAAAGATGACTCGCAATATGATACCACAAGGGGACTTGGCTCCAAATTCAAGGTTTTGATGCCTCTTCACTTTTAACCCAAACAAAGCAAGCAGATAAATTTGACATGCTAAGACAAAGTTTGTTTCACCAAAGTCTATGATGTCAACTCCACGTGATCTATCAACCTCTCTGGAGAGAGAATGTATCGACCAATAAGAGAAGATGCACTAACCAAGTAGAATGTGAAACGTACTAAGTATCCTCCCTACCTACAAGGATTCCGTCATCAAGGAAGGATTTCACTAGGAACCCAATCTCTCAAGAATCACAAATAGTGTTCATAGGGCCTAATTACTATGTGAGGACATATATATATTCTGAAAAGTAAATCTACCAAAAGTATCCAAAAAGCAGAAAGAGGAACACTTAATGTTTAGAGAAAATATGAGATGAGTCCACAAGGTGGAACACTTAACACCTCACACAAGCTAAAAATGAGTTCACAACTTAGAAAACTAGTGAGTTCCAAAAAGTACAAAAGGGTTGCCTGGTGGAACAATTAATGCTTCTTTCCTATAGACCCCTCCCTTTTATGGTGCTGAGATTGCAACCACGGGGTGAAACGAGGGCCGATGGATTAGCGAGTCCAATAACCCAATATAGAAATTTAGATCAATCACAAGTATCTAAGACTACTTAATGAATACCTAAGGTGCCACAACCTAGTATCAATTATGCAAGTGTGTAAAACAAAAGCATGAAAGGAAGCACACAAGCTAGACACACGAGAGGTTGATTTTAAGTCCAAATCAAAATATTATCAGAACAAGTAAAATACCTAAGATCCCCATGACGCGCTTAGTAGAATATTACCTGATTTTTAGCTTTGTTAAGCAATCCCGTGCAAGCAAGCAATAAACTCTCCAACAAGAAAACAAGCAAACAAGATATGCAACATATATTCAACTTATGAAAACCCTAGGGTTAGCTCTAAAAATCAATTGTTATCAGCAATAATAACCAGCAATTAACCCAAATGACAACTCATATCATTCATTGAACCATGTAAAAAAATACTTGTGCATACCCATCACAAAATTTTATTTTTTTCGCTGCATTTGACCTAGTCAACAAGATCTAATTTTTTTGATATGATTTTGGCCACAAAAATAAAAATTCAAAATAGAGACCCCTGCTAAAAAGAAGAGATCTTTCCAAAAATGTAAATTTTTTAGAAAAATCTCTTCATTTGTGCCCTAGAGACTCGTTTTACCAAAATAGACTAGTTTTTGCAAATTGAATATTTGAGCTATTATATTGCATAAAAATTTAAAACACAAAGAATGGACCCCCTGTATAATTTAAAGAGATTTCCAAAAACATAAATTTTTTTAAAAAATATGCTGATTTGCATTAGATATAAATTTTTTCCATAATTTCAAGAAAAAATGATTAAAAATTCAAAACATCTCAAAACATTCTAAATTTTTTCCTGTAGGTTCCCTGATATGTCTCCAACCTACAAAAAAAATTTCAAACCAAAAATATAAGCCATTTGAGAGATAAAATTAAATCTTTGAAACTTTAGGGTTTTAGCTCAAAAAAAAATCAAAACCAGCATGCAAAGGTGGGTTGCCCCACGGTGGGTGCTAGAAATGTGTGTGTGAATTTTTTACCTGATCTGTGGACACAACACTTCAGTAAAACATTAGAGGTTAGCAAAAATTAAAATCTTGCAATGAATTGAATCTAAACTAACCAGGGGATTTACTGTCTTCTAATAGGTGCGAGTATGATGCTCTCAGATTGAAATCGAGATCAGTGACCTTGACGACACCTAAATGAAGGATTTAAATACAATTGATCTAGATATAGAATGAATGCAATTAATCTACATTTTTTCATTTTTCCTATGCAATTATGAATGAAAACTTGATATGAAACTGGTCTATATGAAAAACTTGATATGAAATCTATCTTAAAATGATATGCAATGAAACTAGGATGAATGTAAAAAACAAGATTGATCTCACAATAGCCTTGATTCGCAATAAGTTTTGATTCTTCAATTCCAATTCTTCAGCGTGATTGTGCAACTCTTGAATTGAATTTGACAGCATAAGTATGCAATGATTGTGGATATCGTGGATGAATTGTGAAGAGCTAAAGCTTTAATTTATAGAAATCTAGGGCTTTGGAGGTGCATGGGAAAAGCCATAAATCACTTAAATAACTCAAGTTGATTTTTGAGTTATCAAGAAATAACAGATAATTAATTCACAAAATCATGCAAAAGCAAAGTTCAACTCAAATTATAAGTTTTAGATCAACTCTTGAACTCAAAAAGGATGTTGAGTTTCAAAAAGCTAACAACTTGCATTGATTTTCTAATTTGGAGTTTAACTGCTCTTTGATTGTGCACATAGATAATTATGAATTAATAAATAAATAAAGAGATTTATCTTCAACTTAATTGATTTTTGAAAATAAATAATTAATTTATGGGTTAATCAATCATTTAATCAAACTTTTATTAAAAATTATATTATTAAATAATGACAACTTTGCTTTAATTAATTAAATTTTGAATTTAATTAATTAATCATAGGATTTTAGATTTATTGTCAAAATTAAATAATACAATTTATAATAGATAGAATTAAATTTAATTAAACAATTAAGTGGCAGTATTAAATCTAATTAAGTAAATATGAAAATATTCAATTAATCAAACTTTAGGATAAATATGATTTATCGCCAAATAATCATTAAATTAAAGATAATTATGATAATTAGGAATATTACTAGGAATATTCTCCAATGTAGAATTTAAGATAATCAATTAGGATTCAATGATGTTCAGATGTGCCTTTGGTTAGGACTTCGATGTCGATTTCATTCGACGTGTCGATATAGGAGGTTAATGAACCTATAGCCCATTTTTAGGGTATTACACGTGTTTGTAGGTCATAGAGTCAAACTTTGAGTATCACATCTGCTTAGTGAGAAATATTGCATCATCCTAGACTGTGGGTAAGACATTTGATGAGTTTTGAGAAACACTCGATGCAAGGATAGTGTTGAAAAACATGATTTGGGGTGGTGTTGAAAAATACCGTTTGTGAAATGCCCCAAGAGACAAACGCGTCGTAGAGACCCAAGTGAACAGTTATGCCCCCTAGACAAAGATAAAGACCAATTCCAAACCAAGGCAACAAGGTCAAGGCATGATGGAGAAAGGCTCAGTGTCAAGGACGCATGTTAATAAATAGGGGTGCAAAGGCCTCAAGTAGCGCTTGCTTCCAGGTTTTCACCACTTGAATTTTATTGCAAAATTTTTCTTTTTTTCAAGACTTTTTATAATTTTTTTGTATTTTTGCTACCAAGGCACCTGTTTCCAGGTTTTCACCAAGGCACTTTTTATTTTTTTGGATTTTTTGGATTTTTTGTATTTTAAGCACTTTTTATGCTTTTTAGGATTTTTTGAGCATCATATATGAATTTTTTTGTTATTTTTTTAGGATCATAAAATATATACAAAAGATTCCCCCAGACAAAAAAGGGCATCAAGGATAGAACTTCTTTAGGTGCAAAATGTTGATGGGCTCAGGGAGCTATTCTCCATCTTCATCAGCTAACAAATAAGCACCTGTCCCAAAAGCAGCTGTGATGACATATGGCCCAAGCCAATTAGGTTCGAATTTACCCTTTTGTTCTCTGTTCTGTTGGTTCTTAGGGTTCTCTCATAAAACAAGATCACCGACTTTAAATTCCCTAGGGTGAACCTTCTTGTTGAATGCCTTGGACATACGCTTCTGATACACTCTCATATGATCAAATGAAGTCCTACGCTTCTCATCTAGAAGTTCTAATTCTTGTAACCTCATGGCACGATAATCTTCATCTATTACTAAACCTTTGAGAGAGACTATGAGTGAAGGGATCTCTACTTCTAAAGGTAATACTGCTTTAGTGCCATAGGTAAGGGCAAAAAGAGTAGCCCCTGTAGGTGTGTGAATATCTTATAAGCCCATAATGTTGGATTGATTTGCAAGTGCCAATCCCTACCATTCTTGTGCACTGTCCTATGAAGAATCTTGAGAATGGTTTTATTAGAGGCCTTTTCTTGTCCATTTCCTTGGGGAAAGTAAATGGAGGACCAATGTTGTTTGATTTTAAACTTTTTGCAAAGATGTTTAAGGTCCTTATTCTTGAATTACCTCCATTGTTAGTGATGATCTCAGAGGGTACTCCAAATTGGCAATAATATGATTCAAAATAAATAGGGAAACCATTTTTCCTGAGGCAATAAAAAGAGGGACTGCCTCTATTTGTGAAATAATTAGTAGCAGTAATAATGAACTTGTGTCCACCTAATGAGTTGGGATGAATTTTCCCAACAAGGTCAAAGGCCCATTGCTAAAATGGCCAATGAGAAATAGAAGGAATTAGCTCCCTACCTAGAGCGTGAATTAGGTTTCCATGCTTTTGACATTTCTCACAAGACTTAGAGAAAGCTACTGCATCCATTTGCATTGTGGACCAGTAATATCCTGCCCTAAGCAACCTTCGAGCCATGACAAGACCATTAGAATGTCCACTGCAAATGCCCTCATGGATGTCTGCTAACACTTGGTCGGATTCCTCCTTTTCCAAGCACCTAAGAAGTGTCCCATCTAAACCCCTCCTATACAAATCACCATAAATAAGGGTGTGGTGAGAGGAATTATGGACAAGGTTTCTTCATTCAGATCGGTTAAATGATTCAGGAATGATGCCATCATAAAGGTATGAATAGATAGCGCCATAACGGGAAGACTCATGGGTGACCAAGGTACAAATGATGTGACTTTCGGTGGAGTCAAAGATGGGATGGTGTAGCTCTTCCACTAGGAATTCAAATCTAGACTCATGCTATTCCAATTGTAGGAGTGAAGCTAATGTAGCCATAGCATCTGCAGCTTTGTTTTCTGCTCTAGGGATTTGTTGAAATGTCACAAATGTGAAGTAACGTCGCAATGAATCAACCATCTTTTTGTAAGGCATCAACTTATCATCCTTAGTTTGGTATTCTTCATTTACTTGGTTGATAATTAATTACAAATCCCCAAAGACATGTAACTCTATTATATTCCACTCTATAGCCATCTTAAGTCCATTGGTTAGAGCCTCATACTCTGCAATATTATTTGTGCATGGGAACAAAAGTTTGTAAGACTTTGGTATGTTGTACCCATGTGGAGAGACAAACAATACTCCAGCACCTGATCCATTTTGCATGTTGGAACCACCAAAGAACATTTTCCAAGTACGAGAGGTCATATATAGTATGTGTTCATCTGGGAATTTCACCTTAATAGGCATACTATCCTTAACTGGAAAATTAGCTAACTAGTTTGCAATAGCTTGCCCCTTTATGGCCTTTCTCTCAACGTACTCTATATCAAATTCAGATAAAACCATCATCCACTTAGCAAGTCTACCTGTGAGGGTAGCTTTACAAGTAAGTACTTAAGAGGATCAATTTTTGCAATGAGATGTGTAGTATGAGCAAGCATATAGTGTCGTAACTTTTGGGAAGAAAACACTACTGCGAGACAAGAATTTTCAATGCTATTATAATTGATCTCATAAGATACTAGAGTATGACTAATGCAGTAAATGGCCCTTTCCTTCCCAGTATCATCAAGTTGAGCCAAAAATGCCCCCAAGGAAGATTTTGTTGCTGATATGTACAAAATTAATGGTTTTCCTTGAATGGGAGGCATTAAAATTGGAGGATTAGCCAAGTATTGCTTTATTTGGTCTAGGCTCTTTTGGCAATCTTCATTCCAAACACACGTGGCTCCTTTATGCAATGTTTTATTAAAAGGCTATGCTCTATCTGCAAGCTATGAAATAAACCTCCTCATGGATTAGAGTCATCCCTGAAGAATTCTCATCTGACTAATGTTTCTTGGAGGTGGCATATCTAATATAGCTTGGACCTTTTCAGGATCAACCTCGATTCCTTTTGCTGAAATTATGAATCCTAGAAGTTTACTTGAGACAACTCCAAATACACACTTTTTCAGATTCAATCTAAGCTGAAACTGTTCCATGCGATCTAGAATTACTTCCAAATTATTGAGGTGTGTATCCCATTTCCTAGACTTAGCCAAGGTGTCATCCACATAATTTTCCATGTTCTTATGCATCATATCATGAAAAATTTTGTTCATAGCTCATTGGTATGTTGCTCCTGCATTCTTTAGGCCAAATGGCATGATGTTCCAACAAGAGGTTCCCCATGAACATGTAAAATCTATTTTCTCTTGATCTTCGAGAGCTATTTTTATTTGGTTATATCCGTAAAAACCATCCATTAAAGAATATATTTCATAACCCACCATCATATCCACTATCATGTCTATGCTTGGGAGTGGAAAGTCATCCTTTGGACATGCTCTGTTGAGATCTCTGAAGTCTATACATACTTGAATGGATCCATCATGTTTTGAAACTGGAACAATGTTTGAGATCCATTCAGCATAGTCAATAGCTCTAATAAATCCAGCTCTTAAGAGTTTCTCTAATTCTATTTTTACAAGGAGAGGTACGTGAGGGTGCATTTTCCTCAACCTTTGTTTGACCAGTTTTATTCCTGGAGCTATAGATAGATGATGCATAATAAGATCAGTGTCAAGTCTTGGCATGTCTGAATATGTCCAAGCAAAGTTAATTTTCTTCTTTTGCAAAAACTTTGTATATGCCTCTTTTTCTTCAACTGATAGAGACTAAGCTAGGTGCACTATTTGAGGAGCCTCTTCTGTATTCAAATTTATTGGTTGTGTAGGCTCAATGAGAACTGATGACTTGTCTTGGAAGTAATTCGATAGGTTATTAAGTACCTCATCTTTAGGTGCTTCAAAGAGGTTTTCACCCTTGGATACGTCATTTATTTTTACTATTCTAGGTTTTGACATCGCCACAAAGTGGTTTTCGTCATTTGAACCATTTTTCTTTTTTTCTTTTTCTTTTATTTTTCAACTGAGGTACTTAATATCTGGCTCTATCATACTCATTGTAGGTTCACTAGTGGAAGAGACTATGGGTTCAAGAGCTTACAAGTAGCAGGCTATCTCGTAGTTGTTGTGAAAAGTGAGGAGTTTAGGCTCTTGAGAAATTTGTGACCAATCAATCAAATGGTGATTGACAAGGGGTAAATCAATGACTAGTTCAACATTGTTTATATGGAAGGTATTATCTCTGGTGATCGTACAATTGGGATCCATTAGGTCTCCCTCTAAGTTACCCAAATTAGGGCTCGTCCTACCAAACAAAGTGTCGTTTACTAAGGCAATTCGAGGAGTCCAATCTTCTAGTCCTACACTAGACTTGTTGGTCACATTGGGTTGAGTACTATAGGTATGGAAAACATCCATGTCCAAATCAACTGTTGCATCTGAAAGAGAGTCCCACTCGTACTCATGCAAATCTATTTCTAAATTAGTATTTGGGCCTCATGATGTAGAAGCCTCAAGGTTGGGAAGGATCTCCCCTTCTCTAGTGCTAGCGTTGTTACTATCTGTCACAGCTAGGATAGAAACACTTTCCATTGTCAATCTAGCATTCATATAGTCACTATCCATCATAGCTAGGATAAGATTATTGTCAATTGTCAAATCTTTTGAATCTCCCCAAAGGAGATCTATTGAAGGCACCCAATCATCAGATATGTCTTGCTGATTAGAAAGATTAGGTGTGTAGTTTGAGTCATTGTCACTGTCCGTTGCAGTTGAGATAGGGGTGCTTGTTTGTTTCTCATTTTCAAAACCTAAGCTAGCTGTTGACTTATTCCTTCATCCAAAAAGGGCATGGTTAATAGGTTTATCTTTGGCATCCAACCTATGACTAAGGGGACCATGTCCTGTATAAGTCATATTCTTGACCAATGTATACCCTCTCCCATAAGCTCTAGGAGAAGGTGCAAAATTCTCATTATGTCGGTATTTCTCTTCTCGGTAAATCCAATCCCTAACGGCAACCTCTTCTTTTTCCTCTTGAATCGGAACTGAGGACTCTACAAATTTATCAAACAATGTCATGGCTGAAGACGAGGGCTTCATTTCTGGAGAAGGTTTGCCATAAGACCTAGGGGAAATTGGCAATTTTGTGAATGTATCCATTTTGTAGTCCCCCATACCAAGGTCTATGGTCTTGAATTTATTCTTTCATTGTTCAAATGTAGTATCAAAAGTGTCAGCCTCCCTATTCAAAGGAATATGAGACCTTGCTAAAATTATGTTGACTGATAATGTGCTATCCCCTGGTATGCAAATTTCTACTCCATTATAAGGGAACTTCACACATTGATGATAAGTAGATGGGACTACTTGCATCTCATTAATCCATGGTCTACCCAACAAAATATTGTAAGCCAAAGGACCGGCATCAACAATTTGAAACAAAATGTCTTTCTCTACAGGACCAATTCAGATAGGAAGAACATCCAACCCTTTAGAACTACGTTCTGATTCATCATAAGCCTTAATGGTGATCTTCTTCCTTGTATCAATGACTTCTTCTAAATAACCCAAGGCCATCAATAAGCTCAAAGAGCAGATATTAAGCCCAGCACCCCCATCTATCAACACACACCTCACATGGGTCTTGTGGATCATAACCTCTATATGAAGGGCTAAATTGTGTGGGTGGCTTAATGACTTGTCATCTTCTTCTAAGAATGTAAGGTAGTGAGGGCTAGCCAAGTGGTTGACCATATTCTAGAATTGGTCTACATCTATATCATTAGGAACATTAGCTACTCGCAAAGCATCCTCAAGGACATGCTTATGCCTAGGAGACAATTCCAAAAGCTCAAAAATAGAGATCTGCTCTGGTGTGCATTGTAATTAATCAATAAGGTTATAATTTGAATCAGGACCAACAAAAAATTTAGGAAGAGCACCCTTCAATACTGGCTGCTTAGACTTGCTAGAGCTAGGACCTCTAATAACAATGGGAGCTTGAGACTGACTCCTAGTGACAACATTGAGGGGTTGGGACATCCTTCGTGAGTGAGGACCTCTAAGCACAACAACGGGTCTTTCATTAGGCATAGGAGTCGAATCCATATCATATCCATAAGGGTCTTTCCCTCTCATCATGTTGACATTATCATCAACCACTTCAAGCATATTAATAACATTCTCAGCAGTTGTGTAAGTGTAGTTGATAGCGGCCTTTCCATTCTTACCCTTAGAGTTTTCTCCTTTCTCATATTTGGGCAAGGGTTCTTTAAAAGCTTTGTGGTCGGCGTTTGTGGTCAACCCATCAACTTGTAATCTTCCACTTTCAATAAGATCTTGGACAAGATGCTTAAGTATAAAACAATTTTCTATATCATGTCCAATTCCATTGTGGAAGACATAAAAGGCCTTCTCATCCCACCAATGAGGCTTAGGATCTGGTATGCGATGCTTCGTAGGATCCTAAGGTTGTGCCAAATTATGAGCAATCAATGTCTTGAAAATTTCTGCATATGAGTCGCCAAGTTTGGTAAATTGTCTCCTTTCTGTTTTAGGTCTCCCTTGATACTTGGGTTTATTCTCTTGTTGTTCTGAGGATGTTTGCAGCTTCATGGCTTGGACTGCGTTAGAGAGATTAAGAACTCCTTCATTCTTAGGTTGTGATCAGTCAACAACTCCGTCATTAACCACTTGCTTATTCTTATTCCAATAAGTGTTCTTTTTGTCCTTATTACCATTATTATTGTTGTTTTGGTCATTGTTGTTATTAGTTGTTTTGGCCAAAATGCCTTGTTCATTTAGGACATCCTCTATGTGGAATGTGGTCTCTACCATGGTATCAAAAGAGTTAAAAACCATTTTCCTCACTTCATACCTTAGCTCTGGTATTAAATTGCTCACAATTATGTTTATTCTTTATTCCTTAGGAATCATTATAGGATACTTCGAGCACAACTATCTCCATCTTTGCAAGAAGGTGACAAAAGGTTCTCCTTGATTTTGTTTGAGTTTGCACAAATCAAGCATTGTGACTAACCTTGATAGATTGTAAGAAAAATGTTGGACAAATCTTTGGACAAGTTCTTTAAATGTCTTCACTGGAGGAGTAAGGTTGGTGAACCACTCCATAGCTTGACCTTTTAGACTCCTTGGGAATAATCTCATTAAATAGGAGTCTTCATGATGAAAAGCAAAGCTCATTATGTAAAATTGTCTAACATGGTCATGAGGGTCACCAATGCCATCATATTTTTCATAAGTTGGGAGCTCAATCTTCTTAGGAAATTCAATCATCACCACACTTTTGTCTATAGGGTTGGGACATATGGAGTCCAAATTGAATGTACTCTTAGGAGCTCTCATTTTCTCTATGTCTCTTTGCATTTGCATGATCACCTCATTGGTTGAAGGATTTTGTTTCTTAATCTTTTGGTGTACATCAAAATCATATGGGACCTTAGCACCTTTTTTGATGAGATTTTCTAGGAATTGATCCTTATTTTGTTCCACATATCTTTCTACATATGCTTGAAAAGATGGTTCTTGCTGCATAGTCATAAAATCCATATGATTAAAGTTGGCATAACTTTCTCCATGTTGTGAGCCATGACAGGCTCATTGGTAGGGTTGTCTTGAAAGTCTAGGAGGTGACTATCTCCTATGGTGATCATATCTTGAAGTCCTTCTACTCCTAGGACTTGGGGATCTTGAGGGTGTCCTTGACCTTCTTCCAAGACTTGGTGAGGGAGTAGATGGGGGTGAGTTGGTCCCAGTATTGGTACCCCTCCCATTGAATCAATTTTGGAGTTGTTGTACATAGAGTCTATCTTCTTCTTTGGGTGACTCTTTTTCTTATGTCCAATAATGCATGTTCCTCTTCCTCTAGTTGTCTAAATTTATCCCTTTTGGCAGTTTGTTCATCTAGATAGGCTTGCTTCTCCCTTTCAATGCTTTTTAATCTTGTACTTGCATATCTTTTAATGGAGAAGATTGTCTTGAATGTCTGATTGCGTTAGCTGCATTGATGTGAGCATCACCTAATTCATTGTTTTGGTCTTCATGTTGTGACCATGCATCTGAGTGAGCTTTCTTATAGTGTCTCTCAACTCGTTGGTGAGCATCTAGATACCTTGTGTTGATAGGAGGTGATCCAGGTGGACTATCAGAAGAAGACCCAACAGACATTGTGTTACCCCTATGCCGTTGGAAGATGTCATTAAGAGTTTGATTCATCGCTTCTCTTTGTTGTCGAGTGAAAGTGTAACTCATGTCCATACTTGATGAAAGAGGTGCTAAAGAGGTACTCACTTCACTGGGATTATCTTTTGGACAAACCTCAGATTCACTCTTAGGAGATTGATTGAAAATGGGTGCTTTTCCCTTGTGTTGTTGACGAGTCTTAACTGGTGGTAACTGGCTAAAGACAATAGGAGGTCACTTTCCTTGATTGACTTGGTACCTTGTTGTAACTGACATGAAAGAAAAAGATTCTTAATGATAGGGTGACCTCTCAAAGTGTCAACACCAAACTAGGATAGTCAAAGTTCTCTATTGTCCAAAGAGAAATGAAAGATAGAAATATCAAAAGGGGGCTTTACCAACATTGTCAAAGAGGTGCTTCAAATCAAAGGGTGACTACCCTTGCACTTTTGAACCAGGAGGTTGGACTAGGCCAAGATACAATTGAAATTGAGATTAAATGAAAGTGATTTGGACAATAAGAGCACTAAAATTTTCCAAGAATGTAGCTAACAATTCCAGAGATAAACTTTTTCACCAAGAATATCCTTCTAACTTGACAACTATTTCCAAAGTGACCTTGTAAATCAATTAATGTTGCCCCTAGAGGGAAAAAACTAGATATTTAGAGCCAAGACAGGTCTCTAACGGTATAGCAGACAACCTACTCAACAACTTAATCCGACTAATAGCAACTAAAATTGACTGAAACTAAGGACACATCAGAAAAATCTCAAGTGACACTTTCCCAGCTAACTAGGTGACATTTTATATTGAGGTGACACTTCTCCTTAAGCCAGGTGACAGTTTCTAGGCTATTAGCACACCACTTTCTGTCAAGTGGAATGACAGTCATGCAAGGATGAACTGTCGCGTGACAATTCTCAGAACAAGACGTGACACTATTCAGTGTCGTACGACTCTATGACCAGTGAAGTGTAAAATCTCAATTTTAGGGCCTGTTTGTTCAAAATTTTTAGTATGAGGGTTGATTTTTCGAATGTAATCACAATGACAACAGTAAATTGACAGGTTTGCAAATAGTATGGGATCAAACGTGTCTTCAAGCACTTGAAACAAGGGCAAAAACAACCTTGCCAAGACAAACAATTGTGATATCAAAATGGAAAAAAAAACACCCTATGACTTCTACCGATTTGTTTGAATGTTCAAGAACATTAACACTGGTATTGCACAATCGAAGACACTTCAAGCAATATCTATCCTAGAAAGTCAAGGCTCATTACTTATCAACTTAGCCCACAACTTGATGTCCCTTCGCCTCACACCAAGTGGTTGCCCACAAGAGATATTGGCTTTGTCATGGAAGTGTCAAATAACACAACCAAAAGAACACATATGGTGAGTGTCTTGAGGTGATCCAGGTTGTTCCACTTGGATCTATCCTTGCACTAAGAAGATAAGCAGTTGAAAAAAGGTGGCCTCTATCTAATGTTTCTTAATAAGGGCTTCCGTTCACAACACTCCTCTTGCTCCTCAAAAAGGACTAGGACCTCGCAGCCTCAAGAGTACCTTAAGCATTCTTATTCAATGTTTTCCTCATGGTCACAATCTGACAAGTACTCTCATCAAGAGAAGACAAGTGTTATGTCTACCAAGGTTTTGTGTCCTCGATAGCCTTGAGATTTTAGTGAGTTGGAATAGCCGGCAAAAGACTTGTCCCCACTTAGGTCGTTCCTCTTGATTGCTTAAGAGCAGGCCCACTAAAGGATCCTAAAGATATAAACAAAAATGGATCAACTTATGAGATTCAAGGTTTTTGTTTCACCACAAGGATGAAGAACATACCCCCCTTATCTCAAAGTTTTCTCCAAAACACACCAAGAAGAGTTCAATTACTCTCTTGCTTCCAAAATTCCAAGATGGGTCAAGATTTTCTAGTTCACCTTAAGGGTGAAGAGCATACTTCTCCTACCACCTCAAAATCTCTTCCACAAGATATTAATGTTCCTAAGAAAAGAAACAACTAGTAATTGCCACACTTGAAATGAAATAAACAACAAGCAATTTTTTTTTGTATTTTTTTGCTTTTTGGGCAGCCCTACAAGAAAACCATTAGTAGCCCTTTAGCATGCAATTTTGGAAAATTTCTCGAGAAAATGCACCTACAACCACAACTTGTTATGCCAACAAGGTTAGGCAAATCCAAAATCCAATTAGCTCTAAAATTCAAGCAACCCACTATCAAAAGTATTCAAAGCACCAAAGGTGGAACACTTAACTCTCCAAGTAAATATGAAGTGAGTCCAAAAAGTGAAACATTTAACCTTTCATACAAACTCAAAATGAGTCAAGGCCTTAGAAAAATAGCGAGATCAAGAAAGCATAAAAAGGGCGAAATTTGTGGAACACTTAATGCTCTTTTCAAGTAGACCCCTCCCCTATGTATGAATGCTGATATTGCATCCAAAGGGTGGAACCAAGGGGTGATTAGAAATAAGAAAGTCCAACAACCCAATTTAGCCAACAAGATCAATCAAAAGTACTCTTCAAGTGAGTGTGAAGTGAGTCCAGAAGGTGGAACATTTAACTCCTCACACAAACTCAAGGCAAATCCACACCTTAGCAACTAATGAGATCAAGAAAGCATAACAAAGATGAAACTTGTGGAACACTTAATTGTCTTTTCAAGTAGACCCCTCCCCTATGTATGAATGTTAATATTGCATCCAAAGGGTGGAACCAAGGGGTGATTAGAAATAAGCAAGTCCAACAACCCAATTTAGCCAACAAGATCAATCAAAAGTATTCTAAAGTTGCTTATCAATACTACTCACAAATGAAAAAGGGTTGAATCAATGGAATATTTAACTTTCCAAGTAAACATAAGGTGAGTCCACAAAGTGGTGCATTTAACCCCCTATGTAAACAAGGAATGAATCCATGCCCTTAATCACTCAAATGAGATATTTGATATTGGAAACCAAGAATTACCTACCTATACAAACTTGCAAAAAACAAATCTATTTTCTTTCATTCACCTTTAAGAGCATAAAAGAGATGTGCCTATGAAAGCAAGTACACATTCAAGCCAAATCAAATAAACACATGATAGGTTCTTTTTAGATCCAAAATCCAAATGAAGGTGCATGAAACTAAGTACAACTATGCAAATTAATTCTGTCTAAATGCAAGAAATAAAAACAACAAACTAAATAAGTCTATATTCAGCCAAAAGAAGTCACTGTCGGGTACATGTGACACTATAATTAGAAAAATTGTTGCGTGACACTTCTCTACATAATCGTGTGATAGTTTTACTCGGGGTGATAGTTTGTTCTATATGCAGGCGACATAACTCCTCAAACAGTGCGACACTTTCTGTCAAACGGGGGGACACTTTTAACTGGTAAAGTGTCACACTGCTATATAAATAACTTTCGCATGACACTAGTAAAATGTCACATGACACTCTGAGATAGAAAACCAGAGACCGAAAATAAAGCTAAAAATTGATAAATTTTTTTTACGAAAATGTAAAAAATAGGGGACAAAATGCTAATGTTCTACCTCACGGTGGGCGCAAAAAATGTATGGTGAAAATGTGACCACACTTCTATGAATCCTTACATGCAAGGAAACTAAAGAATGAGCCCTCACAAATCGATCCATAACTCTTTATGCATGGAGTTTCAAGATTTGTAAAATTGCTCTCAGCTAGAGCTATAAACTCATGACCTTGCTAGTCAATTACACAATGAGAGATTCCAAATCAAAGACAAGGGCAAGAGTGCCAATATCCCCAATGAAATCAAAATGAATGCAATGCAATACAACCTATATGAGTATGCAAATTTTTCTATGAAAGTGAAAGTACAAATAATGCTATGAAATGAAAGTACAAAGGATTACAACCTTCCTAATTAGGCTATGTGAGATTTAAACTAATGCATGAAAGGAAATCTACACTAAGAATGAAGCTATGAATGCTATGAAAATGTAAGAAAATAAATATGAAAGCATGTAAATGTGATGCAACAATGGTCTTCAAAGCT
Organism: Chamaecyparis obtusa; assembly: GCA_027943335.1. Taxonomy (NCBI): domain Eukaryota; kingdom Viridiplantae; phylum Streptophyta; class Pinopsida; order Cupressales; family Cupressaceae; genus Chamaecyparis; species Chamaecyparis obtusa. The sequence continues at coordinate 779,701 of BSBK01000719.1, read as the reverse complement.
TGAATGCAAGAATGTCTTCAAAGAGCTCCAAATGACCTAGAAAACTTGCAACATAACATTAGCATAAAAACATGATCTATATCAAAATGAAGAAGAGAACTCTTCTTTTATAGGAAATGAGAATCAATGGATGATGGAGATTAAGAGGCAAAAAACTTAATCAACGGTGGAGAAAAATGGAAGCTTGATCCTTGTGCACAAATATCCTCCAATGGAAAAATAAGAATTGACTTTTGTGTCCATATGAGACAAAAAATACTTTTTCTCTTTTTATTAAATAAGAATAATGCTTTATTTGTGCAATTTAGGATAAGAGGAAAAGTGGGGGCTTTTTTATTTAAATAAAAGGGGAGGAAATATTCCTTTTAAATAAATAAAGACTTAGGATAAAATGGTTAGCCCATAAAAAATAATCGAAAATGATAAAACAAGATTTGATCAAGGAAATTGATATAATTGAAAATGTTGATTTTTGAAAATATTGATTCAGGGATTTGATAAATTGCAGAATGGGGGCCCAAAGTCTAGGCGACCATTTTAGGGTGCATACAGATCTAAGATTGATCTTAATTTCTAGTTGGGAATAGATTGGGTTCTAAGAGCATTAATGATGATGCAAGAGTCCCTCTCCACATCAAGGTCTATTATGCCTTTTTTATATATAATTTAAGGCCTTCTACTGCTACAATCAATTCTGCCTTGTTGTTAGTGGTGATGCCTAATGGTTTGGCCAGTGAAGTGATTTCCAAGTCATTTGCATCATGGATCACACATCCAATACCAGATGGCCATGGGTTACCTCTTGATGCTCCATCAATTTGAGTTTATATTTTCCTTCTTGGGGGGGTTGCTAGATACATTCTCTTCTAAGTTTTTCTTTATCAGTGTTGGGCTTATTGTATGAAGGGGGGATATTAAGGCCAACCTATTGTTACCTTATTGTTCCATCCTAGACTGTAATTTTATTTGTTTTTGTTAAGTTCATAATTCTATTATTTGTTACTTGATGATAATTGCATTAATCTTATTTAAAAGTTGGTTCACTTCCTTATGTTTGTCTTTAAAAAGTCTTTGGTTTCTCTCTTTCCATATTTACCATATTATAATTGATGGACGTACCTTCCATAAGATGTTATAAGTACTATTTTTGTGGTAGTTGGGCCATATTTTAAACATTTCTTTTAAGCTATATGGGTATGTAGATATGTAGCCCAATTTGCTATAGAGCCATTCCCAACATTTCCTAGCATATATATAGTTAGGAGGATACGATCAATGGATTCTGAGTCAGCCATACATAGGCAACATCTCTAGGCCCCTCAAAGCCCATTTTGGTGAAATGTTTACCTGTGAGCATTTTATTTTTAATAGCAAACCATGAGAAGAGTCTTGCCTTGGATAAGATATGCTCTTCTAGGTAGAGGTGGAGGGGATATTTTTTTTGTTATATTGGTGCTCGGATACTAGTAGTGTGTAGCCATCTTTGGAGTTGTATCTTCCATCATTGGAGGCTTTCTAGATAAGGGTATCCTTTTTGTTATTAGGAATTATTTTTCTACTTGCTAGGATGTTGGTGAGCATGATTTTATGTTGGTTTGGTATATTGATGTTATCCAATTTTTTCCATTGTGGGCTGTCTAAAATGAGGTCTACTTGGGTATGGTGTAATTGTGGACATATTTACCCTAGCATTGTTGAAGAGTTTGGATGGTATCCCCCCAATTGTTCATGTTGTATTTGGGAGGAAGACCTTCCCATGAGTCCTCCTAGAATAGTGTTGTTCATGCTAGATTTGGGAGGAAGACCTTCCCATGAGTCCTCCTAGAATAGTGCATTTTCCCCATTATTGATTTTCCATGAAAGGCTTTTACCTGAAATGTATCTACACTCCTTAAAGTTCCAAATTCAAGAACCATTTGGAAGATTTCTAATTCTAAAGACAACTATGGGGTCCCTGCCATTGAGGTATTTATGGTGAAGAATTCTAGCCCATTTTAGATTAGGTTTGTTAAGGAGATTCCAAATTAGTTTGGCACCTAGAGATTTACTCTGTTCTTTAATGTTTTTGAAGCCCAAACCTCTATATTCTTTAGGTTTGTACATTGATTCCCATGCTGCTAGGGGTATTTTGTGTTGTTCACTAGTTCCTTGCCAAAAAAAGTTTTTAAGGTGTTTATTAATTTCCTTGCCATTTTTTCGAAGGGAGGTGGTAGTAGGGGGATAAAGGCTAATATTGATTTGAGAATTACTATTTTACCTGCCGAGGTAATCCATTTTCCATTCCAAGATGCAGTTCGTTTCTTAATTTTTGAGATAATAGGTTCCCATGAGTTCCCAGTTTTGGTTCCCTTGTCTAAGGATAAGCCTAGGTATTTTCATGGTAGTTGTCCTTTTCTGAAGTTAAGGATGTTATAGATGTTTGTTTCTAGATAAGGTTCTGTATTAAGGAAAAAGATTTCAGACTTTTCCTGATTGATTTCTTGTCCTGAGGCTTTGGTGTATGCATAGAGAATTTCCTTGAATTTGTAAGCTTCTTGTAATATTCTTTTACCAAATAACATGGTATCATCAATAAATTGATGATGAGTTATGGGTTCTATATTAGTGGTGACTATAATCCCTTCAATCTGATTGTTGATCCTAGCTCTAGTTATTGATCATTCGAGGGCTTCAGGCATTATGATGAAGAGGAAGGGGGAAATTGGGTCCCGTTGGTGAATGCTTCTAGATACATCAAAGAAGCCTTCGGGGGATCCATTTAGCAGGACTAAAGATTTGGGAGTGGAAATACATTCAAATAGTAGATTTATCCATTGCTTGTTGAAACCAAACTTCTCTAGGATTTTATGTAAAAATCTCCAATCTACATTATCATATGCTTTACTAATGTCAAGCTTAATAAATATGTTGGATTTTTTGTTCATTTGGATGGAGTGGATAGCTTCTTGGGCAATAATAATCCCATCATAGATGGATTGGCCTTGTACAAATCCTATTTGTTCTTCATTGATAATTGTTGGTAGTAGTTTTTGGATTCTATTGGCGAGGGTTTTGGATAGTAATTTATAGATTTTATTGCATACGACAATAGGTTTGAAGTCATTAAAACTTTCAACTTTTTCCTTTTTTGGAATCAGAACTAAGAACGTATTATTAATTTCTTTGAGTAGCTTACTTGAATTTCTTACCCCTTATATGGCTTCTATGACCTCTTTGCTGACAAAATCCCAACATTTTTGAAAAAACATAGCTGGGAAACTATCAAGAGTTGGTGCTTTGTCCAGTTGCATTTGTTTTAGTACATTTCCTATTTCTTCTGAGGTGAATTTTGCATTTAGGAATTTATTGGTGTCTTGGTTGATTATTCTGGGGATGTTGTCAAGGAGTAGGTTCTAGTTGGTCATATTAGAAGATTCTTCATTGTTAAGGGTATTTCTGAAGTGGTTAATTTCCTCCTTGGCAATAGCTCTGGGTTCCTCAGTTATTGTGCCATCTTGTTTGGTGATTTTCATTATTTTATTGATGTTCCTTCTTGCATTGGTGTTGTAAAATTTTTTAGTTTTTTAATCTCCTGCACTAAGCCATATTTCTCTGGATTTCTGTCTCCAGAAGAGCTCTTCCTTAGCTAAGGTGTTCTCCATTTCTATTTTGAGATTTTTTTCTTTTTGGCAGGATTCTTGATTCATTCCTTGTGTTATAATTGTCTTGTTGATATTTTCAAGTTCTAGTTGGATTTTGGCTTTGTTTTCAAAGATATTACGAAACCATTCTTTGTTCCATGAAATTAAGTTACTTCTTATTTTCTTGAGCTTATTGGCAATGATGAAAAGCTTGGACCCTTTGAAATGTAGCTTTTCCCACCATTGCTGGATTAGAGGTAATAATATTTCATCTTTGAACAACATTTGCTTGAATTTAAAGGGGGATCCTTATGGTTTGGCATCGCCCAAGATATAAAGTAAGATTGGAAAGTGATTAGAGCCTGGAAAGGGAAGTATTTATGCTTTTAGGGAAAATGGAAAGTTAGCCCAATTTCCTCTAAAGAAGAACCTATCAAGTTTTTTTGCTATGTTTTTCTTGCCCAGTCTCATATTGGTCTAGGTGAAATTACCCCCCTCTGCATTCAAATCCATTAGATTATTGATTCTTACCCAATCAACAAATTCTTCCATAGATCTAGGGTTAGCACTCCTTCCTCCCATTTTCTCAGATGGGTGTAGAATAGTGTTAAAGTCACCTCCAATGATGAAGGTCTGATATGGGTATAGATTTAAGAAAGTGTTGATTTCATGCCAGATTAGTCTTCTATCTAAATGATTGGTTGGGCTATAAATGTTTATAATATTGTATTTCAGATTAGTTTTTATACTTCTAATGCTACCGCTAATCCAATGTTTACTAATGGATATTAGGGTGTATATAATTTTCCTTGGGTCCATAATGATTGCCAGACCCCCCGATGCTCCCTATGTTGGAGCTCCAGAAACTTCCATAAATCCCAATTTTTTATTGAAGTTAGATAAGCCTTCATTATCAAGTTTATTTTCTTGTATTAACATTAAGTCAGGTTTGAATTTGTTAATGCAATATTTTAGTAAACAATGTTTGTTAGGGGCATTGCAGCCCCTCACGTTCCATGAAAGGACTTTCATTGGTCCTTGGAAGGGAACTTCCCTTTCTTGCATGAAGTAAATTAGTGATCTTAGTTTGGTTAACCAGATTTGCATCTTTTTTTCTTAGTTCAGCCAATGATTTCCTACCTCTTTTTTTTTTAGAGATTTTGCAAAATCTATTTCAATAGGTCCGTCCTCGTTAAAGGCTAGTCCCAAATCAAGATTATTTTCCAAGGCTTCTAGCTCTACCAATTCTTTTTCTAAGGCTCGTTGATCTTGTTCTTCATTATCTAATTCTCGAATCTTTTGAATTAAAATATTTCTCTTGATGTTGATAGTGTCCATATTAGTGAAAGATTATTAATGATAGAAAGGAATAAATATTTTATAAATAAAAAAATATTATTTTTGTTAAAAGAAACTAATTATTTAAAAATAATAATTTTGTTATTATTATAAATATGGAAAAATACTTTTCCTATAAACTACAACTTAAAAATTGAACTTTTAGAAGCCTCATGCAATTGAAATGTATAGAAAATTATTTTTTTATGTACTATTTTAATTTAATCATTGATAAATATTTTATAGACTTTTTCAAAATAAGATATTTAAAAATAACAAAATTGTTACTATATTTATATTTATAAATATAAAAAGATACTTTTCTAATATTCTTATTAAAAAAGTAACATGTTTTAGAAACATCTTTAATTTCAATCAGAGAAGTAAGATGTTTCTATATTCTCTTTATAATGGGTTTAATTAGAAAAGTATAAAGAGAATATGGAAACATCTAAGTAGAAAAATATAAAGAGAACATAGAAATATCTTTATTGTCAATTAGAAAAATAAGATGTTTCTATTTTTTAAAATATTTTTCTAATGTTCTCATTAAAAAAATAATGTTTCTAATTATCTTTTTACTATATTGCTACTATACATCAATTTTTTTTATAGGCAATCAACCAACGCCTTTTTTATTTTATTTTATTAATATCAATTTTGTTTTTGTTTTTTTACACCTCCATTCAATGTGAACACCATAGGAAAAGACCGGAGGAAAGAAAAACCTCTGCTACGACCCATGACTAAGAGTCCTTTTCAAAGTAAATACAATCCCATTTTTATATACGGATCAAGAATGAGGGCAAGGGCCTTCATTTACCTTTAAATAAGATGAGATAATTAAATTCCTACATTGTAGATCAATTCATCAACCTTTTAGGTTTGATGTTACAAAAACATCATTTATAAAGGTTTACAATTACAAAATACCAACTCTTTACATTTTTATATAAATGACTTTGGCCATTTTATTTCTTATTCTAGAATAAACATTATGTTTCTTTGTTTTCTCCTTAGGCCAAACTCCTCCCTTTAGAGTCATTCAATATCATGTCTAATGAAAATAGTAAAACATTCTAGTTGCTAGCAAACATAGATGTTAGCTTACCATATATCTTATAATGCCATGGTTAGTGTCCTCCTTATAAATACCATCACTCACATCTAAGTTTAAATCTTGTATGAAACCTGTTGGTTGGTTTTTCCCATAAACATATAATCATAAACCATTTGTCTTTAACACAAAAACTGCTATCAAATAACCAAAGATACTTCCAATATGGAAACTTAAGGGGAAAAGTTGTTAAGTTTTCAATTAAATGTAGTCTTTCAGCTTAATGCTTATAAGTTTTATATACATATATATACTCTATTGTTCTATATGTTTATATATACATACATACATACATACATACATACATACATATATATATATGTGTGTGTGTGTGTGTGTGTGCGTGTGCGTGTATGTATGTATGTATACAAGAATTTTGTAAACATCTTGAAAACCTTAATCCAAGATATTTCAATACAACTTATTCAACAAATCTACTAAAAAATTATTGTTAGCCATAATACAACTAGCCCCCCGACTCTAGAGGTATTTTACCTAATGAATGTTCATTTCTAAAAAAACTCATAGTAAAGTCATGCCTCAAAATATCATTGCAAAAAATAACTTGGTGAGTTTCAGTGGAAACTCTCATGTCAAAGCAAATCACCATAGTTGACCTTTTCATCCAGAAGAAACCAATCAATATTGAGGGAAAATTACTACCATGAGTGTAACTCATTAATCCTCAATCCATAAAGTGGTTTCTCACATTTGAGATGAAGAAATTTAAGCAACAAGAAGACATTGGTTAATGATATTTTTTAAGCTTACAAAAATCAAAGCAATATAGTCCAATATGAAGTAAGTTTTCATTTATACAGATTTCCTTACTTGGCTTTCTATGCAAGTTATTAATCAAAATAAGCTAGTGGTTTCAATATTAGAAAATAAGCCTCAAATGTTAAAAGATGGGAAATTTATTCTTCCTAAAGTAAGGTCCCATAAATTTATGATATAGGGTAAGTAGGTCTCATTTGTTCTATAAAGGATCAATCTATTACTAAAGCTAATCACCATTCAAGGGTTAGATAGCCGAATCAGATGACCCATATGTTTGAGGATGAAAACTAAATGCAAGAGATAATTCAATTTTATAAGGAGCAAACTAGAATAAAAATCAACAACAATCAAAGATAAGATTTGAGCTTTAAACCTTATATAGTCTTTTAAATTCATAATCCTATTAATAAGTAAACCAGGAGTATGATCTTCAGAGTAAGCCATAAAACCATTTACGATAGAGCAGAGTAGTTTGATAACCATAAAAGAGTTGATCAGTTTGTTTCTCAATTGCCTTAATAACTTCAAAAAGTGAAAAATTTGTGTATTAATGCTTCTGTGTGTATGCATTGAGAGGGTTTTTATTTTATGGTTATACCACTAGCCCCTTTATTAGCAAGTTCATTAGCCTTGAAGTTGTCTTTTCTATAAAATGTGATTGAAGGTACTCCTTCTAAAAGACTAGAATAGATGGAGGTGTTGGATATTTCTAATGCATTGGGGGGATTTTTGGATACGTTTAATATTTTTAATCACTACGTTGAGTGATGTTGGAATTATTGTTGTTGTCATTCATTTTTTGTCACTGATGTCAACATATGTTTCTATGAAGAGAACATGCTAGTTATTACAGTGTACAGATGTTTCAGAATGTGCAAAGTTAGTGGTGTGTATAGGAAGGTGTTGTGATCTTATATAATATTGTATATTGTTTGAGTTATAGAAGATTTGGTGAAGACTGGTTATTGGACAGTGACAGTGGAAGTTGACAGAGTTAGTCTCTGAGTTTTGGGTATATCTTATAGGCGATTAGGATTTAGTGTATGAGAGCTTATGGGATGACAGATAGGGTACTGAAGAATGTTCACTGATCTTAGCAAGGTATCAAAAGAAGGATGATGTCAGCTATGGCATGTGTTCTAGAGATGATCTATTTGGAAGCCGACTTCAGAGTTGTAGTGTGTATCAGGAATAGTGAGCATGAATTATGGATGTCAGTCCTTAATTATTGAATTGTAATTGTTGTATACTTGTTTTAGATACATTGTGTATCTTAGCAAGGAGTTATGTAATTATTTGTATATTAGGAAAGCCTAGTTGGCCGACTTGATCATTTATTTTGTAATAGGGTATATATGTAAGATCTTTTCTTTTGAAAATATATGGTAGAATGGATGTGATGTAAAAGAGGACTGTGGAAGTTGGGAGATTGATTCTACTAGATGTAGAGCATAGGATAATTTATATACTTCATTGGAACTAATTAAGAAAACACAGTTACTATCAGATAGTTCAAAGTTTGTGTATTTCTTCATATACACTTGTGTTGTGAACAGTGAGTTCTGAAGGTGGACATAACCTTCTTTGGGCAGTGAGCCTACATTATTTTCTTGACTCCTAACAGGGTCTGTCCTCTAACAAGGACTATGTATTGTAATGTTTCAATCAGCTCCTAATAGGGCTAGATCTTCTAACAAGGATACTATACTCTTAGTACATCATTAGCGGGTGTTAATTCCCACTGGGGTTTTACCTTTAACATGGTTTCCTCAACAACAAATATTGTGTTATTGTGTTGGCATTCATTGTGTTCATTTGATTTGATATTGCTTCTATTCAACGTTTGAAGTTTAATAATCTATTATACAACTGATTCACCCCCCCTCAGTTGTATTGGTAGATTGTTATTCCTAACAGGAGGGCCTTGGATAGAAAAGCATTCAATTTCCAATTGGGCATGGAGCCCTTCCTCAAGGAATTGATTATAATTGTTGAATCTCCTTCAATGTTGAGTTTCTCAATCCCCATCTCCTCACATATCAAGATCCCTTCTATTAAGGTTGGTAATTCAACCACATTATTTGTTTAAAAAAATTTAGGAGTTAAAAAATTTTAGGAGTTAAAAAATTTTGGAGTTAAAAAATTTTAGGAGTTAAAAATTTATAGGAGTTAAAAAAATTTAGGAGTTAAAAAAATTTAGGAGTTAAAAAATTTTAGGAGTTAAAAATTTTTAGGAATTAAAAAAATTTTGGAGTTAAAAAATTTAAAAAATCCTTCAACATTATGTATGCAACATCCAAAGCCTGCTATCCCATGGTTTCCCCCGAAGGCCCCATCAAAATTTAACTTGAACCTGCCTAGCTCAGGAGCCTTTCAAACACATTCCTCTCTCTTTTTTTTATTATGTTTATCCCCTTGGCCTATATAAGGGGGAATTTTGATTCCTATCCATTTCCTTCTCATCTTCTCATCCCAATGCGTCATCTTGACATCCTTCTTCTACTATTGCATAATATGACTTCAAGGTTTCTATGATTGTCACTTCAATCTTATTGGTTAGTTGGTGCCATCCCATTCTTTTGTCCTTGAATAATAATCTATTGTGTTCTTTTGACATCTCCCAGATAACAATTGATGGGGAAATTTTCTAGAATCCTCTATATCTGCAGGTTTTCCTAATAATAGGCTAAGCCTGGAACATACCTAAGATAGAATTGGGTAAGGAAGAGATATATTCTATTTTATTGTATAGCCATGTCCAAAATTTATTAAATAACTTACAGTTCATTAACATATGATTAGTGTCCTCCTCTTCTTTCACATGGGGCATCTACTAGAGCCTTCATAGCCCATTTTCTTAAACCTGTCATTGTCAAAATTTTGTTTTGAAGGGCTATCTAAGAGAACACTCCCACCTTTTGGAGGAAAAGCCTATCTCAACATAATTCAAGGGGGATTTTAGTCTCAGGTCTCGACATTTTTCTAATCAAGTAGTCATAGCCTTCTCTAGTATTGTATTCCCTAGATTTTGAGCCATCCCATAGCAGTTGATCTACACCTAAGTAGAAAGTAATACTTCTCTTACTAAGAATCTCTTCTAAAGATTCACTCTTATTGGCTTGGATATTTATGTTAGCTAATTATTTCCATTTCCATCCTTTAGATAAGTCCTCATTAATTACTTCAATATTCTTTAGCATGTCTGTCCTGTCTAGATTCTAGAAGGGGTTTGGAGATCTCAAAGTTGGATGATTTCTCAATAGCCTTATACCCACTCTAGGAGTCTGATTAGAATGAATCTTTCTCCCCATTTCCCAAATTTAATGTTATTTTCTCTATAATTGTGTTTATGCAATTAAGCATCAAATTCCATATATGTGACCCCCATGGGGGAATCTTAATTCTAAAGATATTTTTAGGGTCCCAGCTATTGAGATATTTATGGCTAAGAATTTTAACCCACTTCAAAAGTGGGTATTTATACATTCTCCAAATGAGTTTAGCCCCTAGGGATTTACTCTATTCCCTTATTTTTTTAATACCTATCTCACCTTCCTCTTTGGGCCTACATACCTTATCCCAGGAAATTAATGATATCTTATTTTTGTCTCCTATTCCTTGCCAAAATAAAGTCCTGAGGTGTTTGTTTAATTCATAATTCTTAACTATAGGGAGGTTAATGTAAGAGAGTTGGTAAATTGGTATAGTAGATAAAACCAATTTTAGCATAGTTGCCCTCCTAGCCAAGGAGAGCCCTTTCCCTTTCCAAGACTCTATCATCTTTTATATTCAAGATATCATTTCATCCCATAGTATAGTGGACTTGCAACTCTTATCCAAGGGCAGTCTTAAATACTTTCATGGAAACACTCCTTTTTAAAGTTTAAGATTCAAAAAATCTCTTCTTCCTCATTAGCCTCGGTATTAAAGAAGAAACTTTCCAAATTATCTTGGCTAATTTCCTATCCCGAGGAATGTGAATAAGAGCTTAGAATTTCCTTACAAGCTAATGCTTCCCGTTGTTCCACTTGACTATATATCATAGTATCATCTACAAAATATTGGTGGGTAATGGGGTCTATTCCATTGGTTATTTTGATGCCTCTAACTATGTTTATTTCCCTAGATTTGGTAATAGTTCTTCCTAGGGACTATGCCATAATGATAAATAAGAAAGGGGAGAAATGATCCCTTGCCTAAGACCACTTCAGATGTTGAAGAAGACCTTAGGGGTGATATTAACTAAGATAGAGATCGTTGGAGAAGAAATGTATTAAAAAATGAGATTAATCCAAGGTTTGGCATAACTAAAAGCGTCCAAACATTTGTATAGAAATCACCAATCCACCTTATCGTATACTTTCTTGATGTCTAGTTTAATGAAAATACCACAATATTCTTTCGTTTGAATGGATTATATGGCTTCTTGGGCAATAATAACTCCATTGTAAATAGATTTACATAGAACAAAGCCAATTTGTTCCTCACTAATTAATAAAGGAAGAATATTTTGGAGTCTATTAGCCATAGTCTTAGTTGACAACTTATAGGTAGTGTTACATAATGCTATTGGTCTAAGGTCATTGAATATTTCAACTTTCTATTTCTTGGGGATTAAGGAAAGGAAAGTTTTGTTGATTTCCTTAAGCATACACCTATAATTCCTAACTCCTTCTAGGTATTTAGTTACCTCATCCCCTATAAAGTGCCAACATTTCTAGAAAAAATACTTTGGGAATCCATTTGGCCCAGGTGATTTATCTAGGTTCATTTGCATTAAAGCCACCTTAACTTCATTTTTCATGAATTTTATCATCAAACCTCTATTCTTCTCTTCTATGATAAGTCTTTGGTTATTTTCTAATATTTGGCCTTGTTAGCCTAGGTGAGAGCCTTCCAAGTTGTTGAGGATATTCTCAAAAAAAATTTAACTACTTCATCAGATATTTTTTTATGCTCCTCTATTAAGGTTCCATTAGTGGTGTGTATTTTAGTGATTCTGTTTACAATCCTTCTTTGCCTAGTGCTATTATGAAAGAACTTAGTATTTTTATCACCTGCATTAAGCCATGTTTCCCTAGACTTTTGACACCAATAGATCTCTTCCTTGGCAATGACATCCTCATATTTTGTTAATAATTCCCTTTCCTTCAGATATAATATTTCATCCATGCCCTTTTGAATTACTATAGAATTAACTTCTACTAATTGATTTTCTAGATTAGCTTTTTCCACTATCTACTAATGCTTCCTTCCACCAAGCCTCAATTAGTCCTAATATTGTCTCATCCCTTAACCACATCTATTCAAATCTAAAAGGGATACACTTGGGTTTACTATCTTCTTCAATTGTTAGTTGGACTGGGTAGTGGTCTAGCCCAGATAATGACATAATTTATGCCATTAAGGTATGGGAGAAGTCTATAGGCTTCCTTGAAGAAAGAATCTATCTAGTTTTTCAATAATATTACTAAAATGATTCCTCCTATTGTTCCATGTAAAGGCATTCCTATTTGTTTCGACTTCCAAGAGAGGCACATTGTTAGCCCAATTATTAAAATCAATAGTGGATTGTGAGAGTCTTTGAAAACTACCCTATTTTTTTGAATGATTAGTAATAGCATTAAAGTCTCCACCAATGATACAAGTGTGATTTACTATATGTTACAAATATTGGCCAATTTCTGACCATACTTGCCTTTATCCCTATTCTGGGTTGGGCCATAGACATACACTAAAAGGAAACTCAGATTTATCTTAATGCTTTTAACCCATCCACTCATCTAGATATTAGTGTATCTATAGTAAAAAAAACCATTCTCGGATCCCAAATGATTGATAGTCCTCCTGATGCCCCATTAGCTAGACTACCCTCTACTTCCCTAAAGTCTAGTCTTTTTAAAAATATTCCCATATCTTCTACATTTAATTTAGTTTCCTGAATCATAATTATGTTTGGATTAAATTTTTGTTATACAACACTTGATAATACACTACTTGTTAGGAGAATTCATGCCCCTAAAATCCCATGTTATGAGCTTCATGGATCAGTGAGAAGGTCCTCCCCCTTTCTTAAATAAAACATGGTAGTTTGTTTGGTCCAACCCATAGTAGACCCATCTTTGATTAAGCTCAGATAGGGACTTCTTGCCCCCTTTCTTACATGTTGGCTTGTGGTGACTACTCAGGAAAGTATTGACATATTTTTGACTATTTTTGGGCCAACATGTTGTAACTCATTCTAACATTAAAATGACAAAATATTATATAATATGGATTAGGGTTAGGGATTTCATAATGTATGTTTTAGTAGCTTCTTGCAGTGGTATTGAGCTGTAAGGGATTACAGATTGTAATCAGGTTGTAATCACTGGATAATAATAATATTGGACTCACGGTTAGTGGACGTAGCCTAGGAATTGGGTGAACCACGTTAAATCTTTGTGTCTTGTGTTCTCTTCTGTGTGGTTTATTATTTTCTAATATTGGTTATATTTGCATGTAACTATTATTTCTATCTTGTTAATCCTAACAAGTGGTATCAGAGTGAGGTTTTTTTTCAGTTATCCTCCATAGGAAGATCTCATGATTTAGTGGGAGTCTGATGGTTGACTGGGAGAAATGGCAGACAAGGGTAGGCTAAAGGTTGACAAGTTTAATGGGTAGAACTTTTAGTTATGGAAAATGCAAATGGAGGACTATCTTTATTAGAAGGATCTATGGCGGCCATTGGAAGGAAAAGCCAAGAAACCGACAAGCATTTCTAATGAGGACTGGGATATTCTTGATAGAAATTCCCTTGGTAGTATTTGATTATGCCTAGCATAATCAGTGGCATTCAATATTACACAAGCAAAGATGACTGAAGATTTGATGAAAACCCTAGCAAAGTTGTATGAAAAGCCCTTCTCTCCAAATAAGGTATTTATCATGAAACATTTGTTTAATATGAAAATGGTGGAAGGTGGGTTAATTTCTGATCATTTAAATGAGTTTAATACAATTACCAATCAATTATCTTCAATTAATATTATTTTTGATGAAGAAGTTAGGGCTCTCTTGATTTTGTGTTCTTTGCCTGAAAGCTGGAATGGTTAGGTAATGACTATTAGTAACTCTATTTTTGGTTCTAGTACCCTAAAATTTGATGATGTTATTGGTGTTATTCTAAGTGAGGAAATTCATAGGAAAAGCTCAGGTGGATCCACATCAGGTAGTGTCTTAAATGCACAAAGCATAGGTAGAACGAATGAGAGAGGAAACAATTCTAGAAATCATGGGAAATCAAGAGGAAAATCAAAGGGAAAGAGGTCTAAATCCAAAGGACCAAATGATTGCTGGTACTATGGAAAACTAGGTCATAAGAAGAAAGATTGCTGGTCTCGAAAGAATAAAGAAGGAGACAAACAAGAAGGTAACAAGAAGGAAAATGTGGTAAGTAATAAACCCGAAGAGGATGCTTTGCTTATTTCTTTAGAAAGTGTTGATGATTCTTAGGTTTTAGATTTCAGGGCTTCATTTCATGCTACACCTCATAGAAGTTACTTTCTTGATTATGTCCAAGGGGACTTTGGGCTAATTTATTTGGGAGATAATGAACCCTGTTAGATTGTTGGAAAGGGAAAAATTAAGATTAAGTTGTAGAATGGGAATCATTGGCTACTACAAGAGGTAAGACATGTTCCAAGGCTGAGTAGGAATTTAATTTTAGTAGGGAAACTGGGTGATGAGGGTTGCACAGTCACTTTTAATGATAGAAATTGGAAGGTTTCAAAAGGTTCCTTAGTAGTAGCAAAAGGTGTGAAAGTAGGCACCTTATATCTTTGTACAGGTCATAATGTTCCTTCTACTTTAATTGTTTCAGAGAAAAATGAATGTTCAAGAATAGTTGCTGTGGTTAAGCATGAAGAATATCAAACAATTGCTATAGATTTTGACACAACACTTTGGCACAATAGACTCGGGCACATGAGTGAAAAAGGTATGAAATTACTTCATTCAAAGAAAGTTTTACCTGGTCTGAAATGTGTCAATATGGATTTATGTGAAAGTTGTGTATGGAAAACAAAAGAGAATTAGTTTTCTAAAGAGTGGGAAGGAAAAGAAAAATGAGAAATTAGAGCTTGTGCATATAGATGTATGGGGACCAACTCAGGTATCTTCCCTTGGTGGCTCTCTTTCTTACATTACATTTTGAATAAGGTGAAATGGTTGTTCACCAAAATGAATAGAATGATATAGTGGTATGATATGTGTGATGGAAAATGTTGTGGACATACAAACTAAATAAAATAGAAATAATTATCTCAAAAGAAGGATGATGAAGAAATCACTATTTTCTGATGTCTATGCATAGTTTCGGGAAATTCTACAACCTACTCCGGACTGGAAATGCCGAGATAGAGAAAACCTAGAAAACTTTTGTCTTTTTGAGGTCAAGTCAACTTTGACCTAGATAGCTGGGCACAATCTTACCCCAGGGCACAATCTTACCCCCCATTGAAGATCATCCCTGACCTGAAACAACTCTGATAGAAAATCTATTCATGAATCTCAAAAGTTCACCGAAAAGGGTATCCAAATCTAAACTTTAATTCACTGTCCTGTCCCTGTACCCGCAAGAAAAATGGTTTTGTTGTTTGGATGAGGGGTTTGCCTTGGTCAAACCCTAGTTTGGAATCAACCTTAATAATGGAATTGAAATAGAGAATGCTAGCAAGTAGTAGAAATAGATCTAACAATGAAGCTATGATATTCAATAGATATGCAATTGTATTTCAAATGTAAACAAGTATATTGATATGAAAGCTTGAACATAACATTAATAAATGTAAATCAAAACCTCCATGATTGTATGCTTGGAATCCACCTTGAGGGAAGAATGAATGGATCTTGAAGATGAAAAAAAGATCTTGAAGGAAGATCACACCGCCATGATGGCTAGATCTAGGGTTTTGAATGATAAATCTTGAATGCTTGAACCAAATCCCTTCAAAGGCTTGAATGCTTGAATCCTTGATCTTTAATGGAGAACTTGAATGGAGAAGAGGACTTGAATGCTTCCTTGAAAATGCTTGAGAATTCTTTCTTGAGTGCTCTTGATGAATGATGGATGCTTATGAAAATCAAATGCAATTGCTTGATTGTGGATTGATGGATGTGAAAACGGGAGAGGAAGGCCTCCTTTTATAGTGATCTAGGGCACAAACTTCTAGAGAAGGTTGACATTGGAGAATTAAATCACAATTAATCTTAACCCCTAGAAATGGACCTATATTAAATACAATTTAAGGGTTTACCGTTCCAAAATCTGAAACAGTCGACCCGAAAGCTGGAAAATAAAACTTTCCAAAACCCAACATCCCAAAACTTTTGGAAACTAAAATTTGGACCTAGGGTTAGGGATGAGGTTGATACTACTCTAGGTTAGAGTCAAGGTCAACCTTGACCTACATCAGGGTCTAGGTCATCCTTGACCTAGAAAGTCAAAGTGTTAGAATAACTGAGAGGGGTGAATCAGTTATCCACAGTCCCAAATTACAAAATGTATCTCTTAAAACAAATTTAGCTAAATCTACAGCTCGGTAAACAATAATACTAAACTGTTTGTGACTTTACCGATTACCATTTAATTTCCCATAGTGATTACTGACCAAATCAAATATGCAACATGTAAAATATGATATCCAAACAATCACCACATAAAGACATAACACAAAGATTTAACGTGGAAACTATGTAAAGGGAAAAACCACCTGGGACCAGTAACCCAAAATATTTTCACTCTTTTGGAGTGAGCTCGGTGAAGAGCCAACCCTGTTAAAGGTTACAATTAACACTGTAAGGTGTGACCTTGTTAGAGGATTTAACACTAACATTTATCATCCAACCAACATTCACTATGGGGTTGACAGGATAACAATGTACATTCTATGAATGACATATAAGACTTTCAAGTCCACTTGGTTAAGAGATTTTATCTATTTACAATGGTTAAACTAAAACAGTAGGTGATTTGATTACAATACAACTTGATTTTGTAGATGTTCAAATCTATTCTAAGTCCATACAAATCCTTTGATCAATATTTCAATTTAGTTCTTCAACATTCAATAACTTACTGTCACTTGGTAAAATCTCTTTGAGGCTCAGTTAACTTTGCAGTTCAGTTCTTCTTCAACTAGTCTGATTAGGCATGCATGAAGCATTGTTCACAAGATATCTCTGTAGTCTCCTTCTCCTGGCATCCTTTCCATAATGAAATCAATGTCCCTTAAATAGATGAGTACACCATTTTCTTTTCATCCATTAGATTTTGCCGCTTAATCTCCTTTGTTGATTTGTGCCGCTTAAACTCCATTGATTTTACTGCTTAAACTTTCCTTGAATTTTGTTAGTCGTTGATCTCATAATTTTTTTTATCTTCCACCTTGAAATCATACCACTTTACAACTCATCAATTTCTATCAGCTAAACTAATTATTTAGTTCTTTTGTCCATTCTCGATTAATAAAGAAATGCATCGATGAATACAATCTTAGTTGATATTGTCGATCGGTATACACAACACTGGCTCGGTGTATACTGGAATCCTTCATTAACCGACCACACTGCTTTGTAACATTTTTATTCCAACTTCATAACTGATTAATGAAACATAATCAAGTCAACCATATGAAGTCATAGACTCATCACTAAGTTACCCAAAGTATTCCTTATCCTCATCTCTCATATCCATCTTCCTCAATGTAGATATCTCAGTTCTTCATCTTTTCTCTCCTCTTTATAGATGTTTAGATATTTGCAACTATCATGATAAGTACTATCAAAACTAGTTGACATCAATGACAACACAACGACTGATTTAGTTATCTTACATGACAATTCAATGCTTGGTGATCTCTAATCACTTATAGTTCATCAATTAGGTTCTCAATCAGTTATAGTTCATCAATATCTCCCTTTGGTATTGATGGTAACTCAAATAATATGAAATATACCATACACATACCAAGCATGTATTCTACAACTATGTAAAAAAATGTTGTAGCTCGGTAAGCTCTCCCTAGCTTTATAATATGTTTAATCACTACATTACATGACAACATTACAAGTGTAGACTTTCCTCTGTGGATTTGATCTTTGCAGCTCTCTGATTGTCTCTCCCTTAGATAGATGTTCCAGTGATCTCCTCGGTTATCATATTGTTTATTCATATTGTTTATCTCTCCCTTTGACAATAATGCCAAAAAATAAAAAATAAAACATACAGCTCTGCAAATAGCTAAGTATCTCTCTATGGTTTAGTGTAGACAATGTATCTCTATATATTGATGTGTAAATCTCTATGGTAAATCCTCAAATCTTTCACAACCTTAGACAAAATCCAAAGTGTGAGCTATGCCGCATCAACAAAAATGATCTTGTGATAAGATTAGGCTGATGCAACCTCCAAATCATATTAGTAATCAATAGACAGGGGACGGACCCCAAGTCTAGCTCTCAAGTATTCAAAAGTATCCTTTGGTAGATGCTTGGTAAAAATATCTGCAAGTTTCTCTTTTGATTTAACAAACTCATTTTTAACTTGCTTTTCCTATACTTACCCCAGGTCTAGCTCTCAAGTATTCAAAAGTATCCTTTGGTAGATGCTTGGTAAAAATATCTGCAAGTTTCTCTTTTGATGTAACAAACTTAGGTTTAACTTGCTTTTCCTATACTTGTTCTCTTAAGTAGTGATACTTAATAGAAATATGCTTGATCTTTGAGTGCATTACAGGATTCTTAGAAATGTTTATTGCACTAGTGTTGTCATAATATATAATCACTGACTTTGTGATTACCTCGTTCATCCCTTCGAACACTTACTTGATATATGCAATATTTGAACAGTTTTTAGCAGCAACAACACATTCTTCTTCTGCAGTAGATTGAGAAATACATGGTTGTTTCTTACTTGTCCAAGTAACAAGTTTTTCACCAAAGAAAAATGCTCCTCTAGTTGTGCTCTTTTTGTCATCTATATTTCCAGCCTAGTTTGCATCTGTGTAAACTCTTAGTTCAAACTTTCCTTTCTTAGGATACCATAATCCATATTCCTCTATTTTCTTTAGGTATCTAAGGATCCTTTTTAATGCAATCATGTGTGAATCCTTTGGATTGGCAAAAAATTTGGCAACAATCCCCACTGAATGTGCAATGTCTCATCTAGTGTGTACTATATACATCAATTTACCAATCATGGATTGATACAATGTCTAGTTTACCTCTATGGATTTATCATCTTTAGTCAGTTTGTAGTCTATGACCATTGGTGTTCCAACTAGCTTAGCATCTTCTATGCCAAATGTTCTCAGTACTTCTTTTATATACTTGGATTGTGTGATGAATATTCCATCATTCTGCTAAATAACCTGCAAGCCTAGAAAGAACTTAATCTCTCCAAACATAGAAATTTCAAACTCTTTTCTCATCTCATCAGTAAATGATTTACAGATATGATCTTGTCCTCCAAAAATAATATCACCCAAAAATATTTCAGCAATTAAAATAGTGTCATTAGACTCACCTTTCATATACAAATTGTTGTTCTCACTAGTTCTAGTAAAACCAATACTTAACAAATAAGTATGAAACCTTTCATACCAGGATCTAGGTTCTTGCTTTAGACCTTATAAATCTTTTTGTAGTCTACATACCATGTCTTTCTTGTCTGGATCTAAAAACCCTTTTGGTTGTTCTATGTAGACCTCCTCTTCTAGTATCCCATTAAGAAAAGAAGACTTAACATCCATTTGATAAACTTTGAAATTTTTGTGTGTTGCATATGCAAGTAACATGCAGACTCCTTCAAGTCTTCAATAGGTGCAAAATTCTCACCATAATCTATACCTTCCTCCTGTGCATATCCCTTGAATACAAGTCTAGCTTTGTTCCTTGTAACTTCTCCATTCTCATTCAACTTACTTCTGAAAATCCATTTAGTACTGATAACATTCTTATCTTTAGGCCTAGGTACTAAAGTCCATGTCTTGTTTTTCTCTATCTGTTCTATCTCTTCATTCATTGCATTTATCCATTCTTCATTCTTCAATGCATCTTTAACATTTTTCGGTTCAAACTCACAAACTAAGCATGTACCTTGTCTTAACTTACTTCTTGTCATCATGCCAGCTTGCTTGTCTCCAATGATTTGGTTCTCAGGATGATGTCTTCTGAAAAATCTTGCCAATACTTGATCTCTTCTTTGTTGTTCATCCTATTCAGGTTCATTTAGTTGCTTGGTAGCTCCTTTCTGGTTGTCGGTTTCCCTTAGTTTTTCCTCTGTGTTATCTTCCTAATGCTCAGTCGACTATACCTACAACTTTGGTAGGTGCTCTGGATGTTCAATGTAAGTGAATCTACCATAGTCTTCAGGCTCCTTAGTTCTTTCTTCACCATTCTTAGTATCAAATTCATCAACCCTGACATTAGTACTTTCAATCATTTTATTTGTAATTTTATTTAGACACTTGTAAGCTTTGCTTTTAGTAGAATATCCTAGAAATATCCCTTCATCCCCTTTAGAGTTAAACTTTCCATTTCTTTCATCTTTTAGAATAAAATATTTTCTACCAAAAATTCTAAAGTAACTTACAGTCAGTTTGTGACCAAACCATAACTCGTAGGGTGTTTTGTTTGTGTCCTTCTTCAATTGTACTCGGTTTAGAACATATACAACTGTACTAACTACCTCTCTCTAGTATGTCTAAGCCACATTCTTCTCCATCATTAGAGTCCTTGTGCAATCAACTTTTGATCTATTCCTTCTTTCAACAATACTATTTTGCTGTGGTGTTCTCGGTGTAGAAATCTATCTTTTTATACCATGCTCATTACAATAGTTAATAAATTCATCAGAAATAAATTCACCACCTCTGTTAGATCTCAAGCATTTTAGTTCTTTCCCAGTTTCTTTCTCTACTTTTTCTTTGTACCATTTAAACATTTTCAATGCCTTTGATTTTTCTTTTAAGAACATCACAGTCATTAATCTAGTGTAATCATCAACAAACAGAATGAAATATCTATCTCCATAATAGCTATGTGTTCTCATGGGACCACATAGATCGGTGTGAACTAGCTCCAAAATTCTCTTTATTGAATAGTCTTTACTCTTAAAACAAGATTTTGTCATTTTACCCTTTTGACATCCATGACACATAACATGTTCCAGCTTTGCTAGGATATGAAGACCTCTAACCTTTTTCTTTCTACTAATTTTAATCATGTTATCAAAGTTCACATGACATAACCTTTTATGCCATAACCATGCATCCTCATTTTTCATCATTAAATAGGAAGACTCAACATTGTCAAGATAAAACAAGTTACCTTTTGATTATGCTCCTATTCCAACAAGTTTTCCTCCATCATCAAATATCTTTACCTTCTTGCTCTCAAAAGCTACTTGGTGACCTAAGTTGTTAAGTTGTGCTACACTTAGTAGATTGTAATTTATTTCTTCTATCCAATAAGAATTATCACATCTTATTTTATCATTTATCAATAAATATCCTTTTCCTCTAACCATACATGGTGTATCATTACCCATTTTTATAGATCCTCCATTGTATTGCTCAAGATGATTAAATTTTTCTTCATCACCAGTTATGTGATGTGTATAGCCACTATCTATAATCCATACATCATTTTTGCTTACTTTAGAAATCAGTGTTATCTCTACATACCTTTCTTCTTCCTCATAATCATCCTTCATCACAACAAATACTACTTCCACATCTTCATTGGTGTCGGTATTAGTATCATTCTCCTAAAAAATGTAGCATACCTTTTTTCCCTTGTCATTGTTATCATAGTTGTCCCTGTTGTAGTGTCGATAACTTTTGTTGCTTCTTCTTCCATAGCTTCCTTCACCAGATCGGTCTTTGTTTCTATCTTCTTCTTTCTTGTTTGAGCATCTAGCAACAATATGACCAACTTCTTTGCAGTTAAAACATGCTAAAGGTAATTTACCCTTATATCTACCTTTACCTTTAGGTTATCTCTTGGCCATAAGAGCTTCAAGCTTATCAAGTTCATCATTAGTATTACTATCACTATCATTCTTATTATTTATACTGCTAGACTTACTGATCTTTAGAGAAGACATAAAAGAAGATTCAACAGATGGTACAACACTATTATCAAAGTTGTTTAGCTCAAAATTTGTTAGCTTACCAATCAAATTATCAAGAGTAAGAGTACTTCCAGGTGCAAACCTCATTTCATGTATTGCATAAATTTTGATTGCATAAACAGACAATAAGGTTCTCAAAATTTTACTTACCACTGTATCTTCTTCAATGACACCACCAGATCCTCTAATTGCATTAACTACCTCCTTTATTCAGTTTGTATATTGCACAATATTTTCTCCTTCCTTCATTTTCATATCATCAAATCTTCCTCTTAAACTTTCAGCTCTGGCTCTTTTCACATTTGCATCACCACTCTAAACTTGAGCAAGTTTTTCTCACATTTCTTTTGAAGTAAGGAAATCCTAGACATCTTCAAAATCAACATCTGGTAGAGCAACAACAATCTCCATCATAGTAATATTATGTTCATGTCTATCCCTCAATTGATCAAGAGTCAGAGGTCTCGTAGGTGGTTCTAGGTAGCCATTATCCAATAGGGTGAGGGCATAATTCCCAATACTAGATATATGCATCCTCATTCAACTTTTCCATATTGTAAAGTTGTCCTTGTTCAGCTTTGACATTTCCCTCTTATACATTTTGTGATCTTTCTGCTAAAGTCCTTAAAACTCTATTCCAAGAAACCAATATTCTCTGATACCAATTGTTAGAATAACTGAGAGGGGGGTGAATCAGTTATCCATAGTCCCAAATTACAAAATGTATCTCTTAAAACAAATTTAGCTAAATCTTTAGCTCAGTAAATAATAGTACTAAATTGTTTGTGACTTTATCAATTACTAGTTAATTGCCCATAGTGATTACCAACCAAATCAAATATGCAAAATGTAAAATATGATATCCAAACAATCACCACATAAACACATAATACAAATATTTAATGTGGAAACCCTATAAAGGGAAAAACCACCTGGGACTGGTAACCCAAAATATTTTCACTCTTTTGGAGTGAGCTCGGTGAAGAGCCAACCTTGTTAAAGGTTACAAAACACACTGTAAGGTGTGACCTTGTTAGAGGATTTAACACTAACAATTATCGTCCAACCAACATTCACTATGGGGTTGAAAGGATAACAATGTACATTCTATGAATGACATATAAGACTTTTAGGTCCACTCAGTTAAGAGATTTTATCTGTTTACAATGGTTAAACTAAAATAGTAGGTGATTTGATTACAATACATCTTGATTTTGTAGATGTTCAAATCTATTCTAAGTCCATACAAATCCTCTGATCAATATTTCAATTTAGTTCTTCAACATTCAATAACTTACTGTCACTCGGTAAAAGCTCTCTAACACTTGGTTAACTCTATAGTTTGGTTCTTTTTCAACCAGTCTAATTAGGCATGCATTAAGAAGTGTTCACACAATATCTCTATAGTCTCCTTCTTTTGGTATCCTTTTCATAATGAAATCAATGTCCCTTAAATAGATGAGTAAACCATTTTCTTTTCATCCATCATATTTTGCCACTTAAAATTTCCTTGAATTTTGTTAGCCATTGATCTCATAACAAACTTTATCTTCCACCGCGAAATCATAACACTTTAAAACTCATCAATTTCTGTCAGCTAAACTAATCATTTAGTTCTTTTGTCCATTCTCGAGTAACAAAAAAATGCGTCGGTCAATATAGTCTTGGTTGATACTGTCGATCGGTATACACAACACTGGCTCGATGTATACTAGAATCTTTCATTAACTGACCACACTGCTTTGTAACATTTTGCTTCCAACTTCATAATTGATTAATGCAACATAATCAAGTCAACCATATGAAGTCATAGAATCATCAATAAGTTACCCAAAGTATTCCTTATCCTCATCTGTCATATCCATCTTCCTCAATGTAGATATCTCAGTTCTTCATCTTTTCTCTCCTCTTTATAGATGTTTAGATATTTGCAACTATCATGATAAGTATTGTCAAAACTAGTTGACATCAATGACAACACAATGACAAATTCAATTATCTTACATGATAATTCAATGCTCAGTGATCACTAATCACTTGTAGTTCATCAATTAGGTTCTCAATTAGTTGTAGTTCATCACAAAGTCTCTAGTTTCTCAGAGAAAGTTTGTCAGAAAGAGGCTAGAAATAGGAAGAGAGAAGAAGAATAGGGGGAAATAGCCAGATCCATGCCAAGACCCAATTAAGTCACTTGACATGACCCCAGACCACTTACTTGGAGGGCTAAATTATCTTAACATGGAAGTGCTTCCATTTTAAGATGATACACATTTATAGATAATGCAACAAGAAAAGTATGGATTTATTTCCTTAGACCAAAATCTGATGTATTTTAAACTTTTAAGAAATAGAAATGCTTGGTTGAGAATGAGACTGGTAAAAGGTTAAAATGTCTCAGATCTGATAATGGTGGTGAATATTACAACACATAATTTGAAGATTATTGTTCCTCTAATGGTATTCATAGGCAAAAAATTATACCAAGGACTCCACAAGAAAATGGAGTGGCTGAACACATGAACATGACAATAATGGAGTGTGCAAGGAGTATGAGGTTGAATGCTAGGCTTCCCTTAAACATGTGGGGTTATTCTTTTCTCAAAACCTTCAGTTGTGAAGCTTTTGCACTTATAGATTTTGAAAATAGAACCAAGATGGAAGCTAAGTCAAATGAATGTGTATTTTTTGGATATGGCATTGATGAATTTGGTTATAGGCTTTGGGATTTTGAAAATCATAAAATTGTAAGAAGCATGAATGTCATATTCAATGAGAAAGTGTTGTACAAAGATCTATTGCAGTAGCATGAGAAGAAAGAAAATGACTATGTAGTACTGGATGATACTCCAAAAGATGATGTTCCATTAGTTCCTTATTCTCCACAACAATAGAAACAACAAATACTACACACCCCAGTGAATGTTAGATGGTTAACAAGGCTAAGTAGAGCTCCAAAAAAGTTTTCTCCCCTTTGTATTCTATTTTGTTAAAAAATGTTGGTGAGCCTGAATGTTATAATGAATCTGTGTAGGTGGATAAAAAGATTCATTGGGAGTCTGCAATGACAGAGGAAATGGACTCATTGTTGAAAAATCAAACTTGGGATTTATGCAAGTTACCTGTAGGTAAAAGAGCTTTATAGAATAAATGGGTTTACAGGCTGAAAGAAAAGGATGGAGGTAAGAAAATATTTAAAGCCAGGTTAGTTGTAAAAGGATTTGCATAGAAAAAGTGCATTGATTTTGATGAGATATTTTTTCCAATTGTTAAAATGACTTCTATTTGTACTGTTTTAAGTATTGTGGCTACTGAAGAGTTACATTTAGAGAAGCTTGATATGAAAACAAATTTTCTTCATGGTGATTTGGATGAAGAAATATATATGGTACAACCATAAAGATTTGAGGTCAAGGGTAAGGAGAGTTTGGTGTGCAGATTGCAGAAAATTTTATATGGCTTGAAGGAAGCCCCTCGGCAATGGTATATTAAATTTGATACTTTTATGAATGAGCATGGATACACTCAGTGTCATTCTAACCATTGTGTTTATTTTAAGAGGTTGGATGATGATAGCTACATTATTTTATGCTTATATATTGATGATATGCTTGTAGCTTGGTCTAACATGAATCACATTAAGGGATTGAAACAACAATTAGCACATTCATTTGCTATGAAGGATTTGGGGGCAGCAAAACAAATCCTTGGTATGAAAATTTGTAGAGATAGGAAAAATAGGAAGTTGTCTTTATCTCAGGCTGATTATATTGAGAAGGTGTTGCAACATTTCTCTATGGAGAATGCCAAAGTTGTCAGCACACCTTTACCTGGTCATTTGAAATTGACTAAGGAGATGTGTCCTAAGACATCAGAAGAAGAGGCTAAAATGTCTAAGGTACCTTATGATTTAGTTATAAGGAGCTTAATGTATGCTATGGTATGTACTAGGCCAGATATTGCACACACACTGGGAGCCATTAGCCGATATATTAGTCACCTTGGTATTGAGCATTAGAATGCAGTCAAATGGATTCTCAGATATTTGAGAGGTACATACAATAAGTGTTTACACTTTGGGGGATCTACTACTACTGTATAAGACTATGTTGACTCAGATTTGGTAGGAGATATAGATAGCAAGTGGAGTACTACAGGCTATGTATTTACTATTGGTGGGACAACAATGAGTTGGATTTCTTGACCAGAAAAGGTGGTTGCTTTATCCACTATAGAGGCAAAGTATGTTACTGTTACAAAGGTAGCCAAGGAGATGATATGGCTTCAATTATTCATGGAAGAATTGGGACATCCATAGATGGATAATTTTCTACATATAGATAGCCAAAGTGCCATTCATCTTACAAAGAATTCTTCTTTTCACTCAAAGACAAAACACATACAGTTGCAGTACCATTTCATTTGGTTAGTTTTGGATGATGGGTAGTTAAAGCTAGAAAAGATACATACAGATAATAATCCAATAGATATGTTTACAAAGGTAGTAACAAGGGAGAAGTTAAACTCATGTTCAGCTTCATTTGGTCATCTAGACTGAACATAATAAAGGAACAACTGAGTCCAGGGTGATTCAATCTAGTGGGAGCATCATATGGTAGTAGTATTGCTACAGGATCAGTCTCCAAGTGGGAGGTTTCTTAGTGTGGATCCTGATCAGTCACCAAGTGGGAGATTGTTGGCTTGGGGTGACTACTTAGGAAAGTATTGTACACTTTACCTCCTGCCCTTGCATATTTTTGACTATTTTTGGGCCGACATGTTGTAACTCATTCTAACCCTAAAGTAGAAAAATATTGTATAATATGGCTTAGGGTTAGGGATTTCATAATGTATGTTTTAGTAGCTTCTTGCAATGGTATTGAGCTGTAAGGGATTACGGATTGTAATCAAGTTGTAATAATAAGATAATAATAATATTGGACTCATTGTTAGTGGATGTAGTCGAGGGATTAGGTAAACCATGTTAAATCTTTGTGTCTCATGTTCTCTTCTGTGTGGTTTATTATTTTCTAATATTAGTTACATTTTCATGTAGCTGTTATTTCTATCTTGTTAATCCTAACATTACAATATTTGGCACATTCATGTTTTCTCTTGCCTCCTTCATATTTTTCAATACCTAAAGGCTATATCCTCTACTCTCCTTCAATATTGTTTAGTTCAATCATCATATCTTCCTCTTCTAAGATTGGTGGATCATCACTTAACTCAAAAATTATATCTATTAACAACTAATTTTGTAATGCCAATTCTTCCTCATTAGCAATTTCATCCACAAATGTTTCAATTAAATAATTAATTGATTCCTTACACACATAGTCCATTATGATATTGACCTCCTCTTCCACCTTGTCGCAATCAGTTTCCTTATATTCTTGATAGGTCACATTCCTTCCTTCTTCATCTTGACTTAACTCAAGCCACCTTTCCATGGTATCTCCAGGTCTTCCCTCAGTATTCATTTGCCCATCCTCCACATTCTGCTATTTTTTTCCTTCCAAAGTCAACCCTTCATTAGCTATTATATTTGGCTCCTTATAGATATGACTTATTATAGCAACATCTTATGCTTCCATTTCAAGGATTCCATATCTATTTATATGTTCTCAGGTTGAGGTTCCCATCATTGGTCATTAATTATCTCTTTTCAAAAGCCTTTGTTAGGAAGAGTCCCAAGAGATAATTGAGAGGGAGGGGGAGTGAATTAGTTATCTACAAGTTTCAATTCTTTATCTAATTAAGTATACTTAAACATAAAGCATAAACACAATGAAAGAACACTTGAACACAACACTAATATTTTGGTTACGGGGAAACCCAAATAGGTAAAAACCCCGGTGAGAATTGACACCCACTAATATTTTGTACTAGTGTATTATGATCCTTGTTATAAGATCCTTAACCTTGTTAGGAGTTGATTTATAATGTATTAAGTACAATAGACCTTGTTAAGGGTCGAACCCTGTTAGGAGTCTTTTACAATTAACCCTATTAGGAGTAAGGACACATTGTCCAAGAGCACATTACTCAAATGGGTGAAGGCTACAACCTTCTGAATAATAGATACACACTATATCTAGATCTTGGTGAATTGTTCTTAAACCTACTATCTAGATTAGTTCCAATGTATAGCAAAAATACTTTACTTGGTCACATAGACCTTCTTCTAATGGCTCAACACTTTGCACACTCTGCTCTGCTCTTCACAATCAACCATGAACCGCACTTTAGCAATCATAAATGACTACCTATAAATATCTTTCCTCTAAATGATATGATCAAGTCATCCTATTAGAACCATCTTTAAATCATATTAGAGAAGCCATAACAAACTCCAATAATAATTTAGTCGACTCTGCTAAGCACACAACACATTCTGGGACCTGTCCAACAAGATAATTGTAGACGCATGCTACACACTGTTGACTCTACCCAAATAACTAGATCTTTCTCCTCAAGATAAATTACCTCATGCACTCTTAACTAAACATTACTAACTCTTCTCCAAGCTCTAATCTATGGGTGCATACCAAAATGATAGGTGCAACTCCAGAACCAATATAATCTCTGTCGACTCTTCTGAATAAACACATGAAACTGCTACTGGTAAATAATGACTGCATAAATTCACATCTACTGATCATCAGACTCTGTGTCCATGAATGTAAAAATACTAACATGTCTCCATCACATATCCAAATGCACAAGGCTACATGATAACTATACAAATAATCATTCATAGAACACTTCCTGTTACTCTGTCACGAACACTGCTGACACAAGATGCTATATAACTATCTGTACTAACAGTTAACCTCTGTGCCCATGATATCATGCTGATAACATGTCCATGATACATATACTTAAAGCTTATTTCATAAGTCTTCCATGCATGCTACTTACCATATGTTGTCATCAATGACAAACATACAATCAACACTGGCTTGCTGGCAAATCTCCAACAATCTCCCCCTTTGGCATTGATGGAAACATATGGAATGAAAAACACCACCAACCAAAATGAACATTTATTTTACAACATTCTCCATTTCCTCATCAAAACTCCCCCAAAGATGAATCCTCCATCTACTGCAATATTCTTCAATATTCTCCATTTCCTCAATTGAACTGCTTCCATAACTGAATACTACTCCCCTTTAGTATATTACTCCTTCTTTTACTTCTATTTTTCATGACTATTGTATGGTGTAAAAGTCACCACACTTCTATGAACCATTGCATGAAAGGTTTCTCAACAATGAGGCCTCACAAAGTGGCTCATAGCTCTTTATGCATGGAGTTGCAAGGGACTTTGATAGATTTGCTCTCAGCTAGAGTGACAAACTTGTGACCTTGCTAGTCAACTACATAATGAGAGATTCAAACCTAAGGACAAGGGCAAGAATGCCAATATCCCCAAATTGAATCAAACTATGACATGCAATGCAAATATAAATGAGTATGCAAGATTAATCTATCAAAATGAAGTACAATGCAAACTAATCTATGAAAGGAAATTGCAATGGATTACAAACCCTTAGTTAAGCTATGTGAAGCTAAATCTATTGCATAAAAAAGAAACTAAGCTAATATGCCATGATTAACTATGAAATGAAATATGCAACTAAGATGAAATGCAACAACAAGTCTTCAAAGCTTGAATGTAAAATGTCTTCAAAGAGCTCCAAATAACCTAGAAAACCTGCAGCATAATATTAGCATAAACAAAAGATGGATGCAAATGAAGAAGAGAGCTCTTCTTTTATAGGAAATGAAAATCAATGGACGATGGAGATTAAGAGGCAAAAGACTTAATCAACGGTGGAGAAAAATGGAAGCTCAATCCATGTGCACAAGATTCCTCAAATAGGAAAATTAGAGTTGACTTTTGTGTCCATATAAGACAAAAAGTGCTTTTCTTCTTTTTGTAAAATAAGAATAATGCTTTATTTGTGCAACTTAGGATAAGAGGAAAAGGTGGGGCTTTTTTATTTAAATAAAAGGGGAGGAAATATTCCTTTTAATTAAATAAAAACTTAGGATAAAATGGTTAGCCCATAGGATAAAATCCAATATATGATCAAAATTAGGATTTGATCAAGAAATTGATAATGTTAAAAATATTGATTATTGATAAAAATGATTCAGGATTGATAAATCGAATAAATGGGGCCCAAAGTCTAGGCGACCATTTTAGGGTGCATACATTTACCCCTCTTTGACTAATGTGTGATCAATTTGGGAACACATGTGGTCAAAGAATGAAGTTGAAATGTGAGATCGATCTGGGATCACAAAACAACTCAGATATGAGGTCGATTCAGGATCATATCCGAACAAATCATAAATAAAGGCCTTTGAACATGAGGTCAATTCGGGATCACCTTCAAAGATAAGAATCTCAAATTTGAGCAAAAGATCGCAAAAGATGTCTGAATCAAGAACATCAAGAAATTAGGGATAAGAATCCCATAAATACTGCCCCCTCGGAGTCGAAATTAAAATCAGGTAGAGGAGAGACAACAAACTAATAAAGATTTGATCAAATCATAATGAATCACAATAAAAAATAAAGGTCAAAAGGTTAACCATTAGGTAGTGCAACATGCCCCAGCGAGGGAATAGAAGAATATAAGTAAAAGACTAGAAATGGAGCGAATGAAAGACTAGAAAATTTGAGAGACATGGAAGGAAGAAATTCCATTAAAGATCAAAGAATTATGCCTCAAATGGTCAGCCAACTGTGCAGAAGAGGAAAAAAAACTTTGAAACATGATTTTGACTATCAAGATGACCTTGGATTTCAATTTTGAGTCCAAAAATGGATCCAAGACGTCAAAATTAGGTAGGAGTGCAAGTTTTGCGCAATTTTGAGGTGTTTTGAAAATTGGTCAAAAAAAGTCAAAATGCTATAAGAGTAGAAAAGGATGTGATGTGAAAGACAAGAAGTGAAAGATGTGATCAAGAAGAAGTGAAAGGTGAGCACAGTCGACTAACAGGTCCATGTACGATGAAAAGGAGAGCTCTCTCCATATGCAAAGATGCAAAACTAGACTAACATGAACCTAAAAATGCAAGCTACTATGCAAAGTGGTTGACTTGCAAGGTCACAACGCTTATAGACATCTAATTATCATCATCGAGCATTTGGTAGCATCATATGATCATACAATACACACTAGTATAACTATGGGTATATGAATATGATCTATATCAGATAAAAATGTGGGAATCTCACCTAGGCATCAAAGACATGTAGGTCAAGATGACTAATGCAGTGAGATTACCTAAGTTTAATATGGTGAGATTATGCTTGTATCAAGACACATGAAAAGTCAGGATAACTAGAAGCATGCACTCGCATAATAATCAAGGATAATACCTCATCAATCTTCAGTGTCAAGTAAGACTAGCATAAATGCTTATGACAGTTAGGATTAACAAAATATACCCACAAGCAGATAAAGAAATAAAACATGTTCTCATACCCTCAGTCTTCTAGCTATGCATCATCAAAAACTTCTCAGGGAGAGACCACTCATCAAAGAAATCCTCATAGACAACACATAAAGAAAAATAAAGTCAACATGTCTCAATCAAGTTGTTCGTTTAAGTGCGTGTGTGTTGGTCAATAGAGTCAAACTTTGGTTATCACATCTGCCAATGGAAATATCGCATCAGACTTAGACTGTTGGGTAAGACATCTGATAAGTGTTAAGAAACACTCGACGTAAGGTTAGTGTTGAAAAACACTGTTTTGGGATGGTATTGAAAAACACCATTGTGAAATGCCCCAAGAGACAAATGCACCTAAAGGACCTATGCTAATAGTTATGCCCTTTAGACAAAAATATAGACCAATTCCAGACCAAGTCAAATAAGGTCAAGTCATGATGGAAAGTGGCTAAGTGCCGAGAATGCATGCTAACAAATAAGGGTGCAAAGGCCTCAAGTAGCGCCTATTTCCAGGTTCTCACCACTTGGATTTTATTGCAATTTTTCTTTTTTCTTTTCTTTTTTTCAATTTTTTTTGTATTTTTGCTACCAAGGCGCCTGTTTCCAAGTTTTCACCAAGGCACTTTTTCAATTTTTTTGATTTTTTTTAAGGACTTTATATGCTTTTTAGGATTTTTTCAGCATCATATATCAATTTTTTTGGTATTTTTTCAGGATCAATAAGATATATACAAAGGATGCCCCCAGATAGAAAATGGGCATCAACGATAGAACTTCTTTAGGTGCACAATGTTAATGGGCTCAGGGAGCTATTCTCCATCTTCATCTGACAGTAAATATGCACTTGTACCAAAAGCCGGTGTGATAATGTATGGTCCAAGCCAATTGGGTTCGAACTTGCCCTTTTGTTCTCTGTTCTGCTGATTTTTAGGATTCTCTCACAAAATAAGATCACCTATCTAAAATTCCCTAGGGAGAACATTTTTGTTGAATGCTTTGGACATACGCTTTTGATATATTCTCATGTGATCAAAGGAAGCCTTAGGCTTCTCATCTAGAAGTTCTAATTCCTATGTCCTCATGGCACGATAATCCTCATCTATAATTAGTCCTTTGAGAGAGACTCTAAGTGAAGGGATCTCTACTTCTAAAGGTAATACTACTTCAATGCCATAGGTAAGAGCAAAAGGTGTGGCTCCGGTAGGTGTGTGAATGCTTGTTCTGTAAGCCCATAGTGCCGGGTTGATTTGCAAGTGCCAATCCCTACCATTCTTGTGCACTGTCCTGTGAAGGATTTTGAGAATGGTTTTATTAGAGGCTTCTGCTTGGCCATTTTCTTGTGGAAAATAGATAGAGGACCAATGTTTTTTGATTTTAAACTTTTTGCATAAATGCTTTAGGTCTTTTTTCTTGAATTGTCCCCCATTATCAGTAATGATCTCAGAAGGCACTCCAAACCAGTAAATAATGTGATTCAAGATGAAGAGTGAAACTATTTTGCCCGAGGCAATAGAAAGAGGGACTGTCTCTACCCATTTCATGAAATAATCAGTAGCTATGATAATAAACTTATGTCCACCTGATGAGTTGGGGTGAATTTGCCCAACAAGGTCAAAGGCCCAGTGCTGAAATGGCCAATGAGAGATAGAAGGAATTAGCTCCCTACCTGGAGCATGAATCAGGTTTCCATGTTTTTGACATTTCTCACAAGACTTAGAGAAAGCTACTACATCATTTTGCATTGTGGGCCAGTAGTACCCCACCCTAAGAAATCGACGGGCCATGGCAAGACCATTAGAGTGTCCACCACAAATGCCCTCATGGCTGTCAACTAACACTTGGTCAGATTCCTCCTTTTCCAAGCACCTAAGAAGCGTCCCATCTAAACCCCTCCTATATAGGTCACCAGAAATGAGGGTATGGCGAGAGGTGTTATGGATGAGATTTCTACATTCAGATCGATTGAAAGATTCAGGAATGATGCCATCGTGAAGATATAAATAGATAGCCCCATATTGGGAAGATTCACGAGTGACAAGGGTACAAATGATATGGATTTCAGAAGAGTCAAAGATAGGGTAATGTAGTTCTTCCACCAGGAACTCGAATTGGGACTCATGTTGCTCCAGTTGCAAAAGTGAAGCTAGTGTAGCCATAGCATCTGTAGCTTTGTTGTCTATCCTAGGGATTTGTTTGAATGTCACAAAAGTAAAGTAGCGTCTCAAAGAATCAACCATTTTCTTATAGGGTATTAACTTGTCATCTTTGGTTTGATACTCTTCATTGACTTGATTTATTATCAGTTGTGAATCCCCAAAATCATGCAACTTAGTAATATTCCATTCTATAGCCATCTTCAAACCATTAGTTAATGCTTCATATTCTGTAATATTGTTTGTACATGGAAAAAGTAGTTTGTATGACTTTGGTATAGTGTATCCATGTGGAGAAACAAACAATACTCCTGCACCTGACCCATTTTGCATATTAGAGCCATCAAAGAACATTTTCCAGGTGTGAGCCGTGATATGCAGTATATGTTCATCTGGGAATTCCACCTATATAGGCATGCTATCCTTAACTGGAAAATCAGCAAATTGGTCTGCAATAGCCTGCCACTTTATGGCCTTTCTTTCAATGTACTCAATATCAAATTCTGATAGTACCATCATCCATTTAGCGAGCCTACCCATGAGAGTAGCCTTACCAAGTAAGTACTTTAGAGGATCAATTTTGGCAATCAAATGTGTAGTATGCAGTGTCGCAACTTTTGAGAGGCAAACACCACAGCAAGACAAGCTTTCTCAATGTTATTATAATTGATCTCATAAGATATGAGAGTACGACTGATATATTATATGGCCCTTTCTTTTCTAGTATCATCTAATTGAGCCAACAATGCCCCCAAAGAAGTGTCTGTAGCTGAAATGTATAGAATCAAAGGTTTCCCTGGAATGGGATGCATCAAAATTGGAGGGTTAGCCAAATATTGTATAATTTGATCTAGGATCTTTTGACAATCCTCATTCCCTACACAAGAAACACCCTTATGAAGTGTCTTATTAAAGGGTTGTGCTCTGTCTACCAGATGAGAAATAAACCTCCTAATAGACTAGAGACGTCCCTGCAGACTTCTCATTTGACTGATATTGCGAGGAGGTGGCATATCCAGAATTGCTTGGACCTTTTCAGGATCAACCTCTATACCTTTTGCTGATATTATAAATCCTAAAAGTTTGCCTGAGGTAACACCAAATGTGCACTTCTTTGGATTCAATCTGAGATGGAACTGTTCCATGCGATCTAGAATTACTTCCAAATCGATAAGGTGTGTATCTCTTTTTCTTGATTTAGCCAGGGTATCATCCACATAATCCTCCATGTTCTTGTGCATCATGTCATGAAATATAGTAGTCATAGCTCGTTGGTAGGTAGCCCCCGCATTCTTTAGCCCAAATGGCATGACGTTCCAACAATAGGTTCACCATGCACAAGTGAATGCTATTTTCTCTTGATCTTCAGGTTCTATCTTAATCTAATTATATCCGCTAAATCTATCCATTAGAGAGTATATTTCATAGCCGGCTGTCATGTCCACTATCATGTCAATATTTGGAAGTGGAAAATCATCCTTAGGGCATGCTTTTTTCAAATCTCTAAAATCCGTGCATACACGAATGGACCCATCATTTTTGGAAACTAGTACTATGTTTGATATCCATTCTGCATAATCTATGGCTCTGATAAATCCAGCTCTCAAGAGTTTTTCTAACTCTGCTTTGACAAGGAGAGCTACATGTGGATGCATTTTCCCGAGTCTCTACTTTACTGGTTTAACTCCTGGAGCTATGGATAAGTGATGCATTATAAGATTTGTGTCAAGCCCTGGCATGTCTGAATAAGTCCATGCGAAGTTGATCTTTTTCTTTTGTAGGAATTGTGTATATGCCTTTGTTTCTCCTTCTGATAAAGACCGAGCAAGATGAACTATTTGAGGAGCTTCTTCTATGTTCAAATTAACTAACATTGTTGGCTCAATCAACACTGATGATTTGTCCTGGAAATAACTAGGCAAGTTATTAAGTACCCCATCCTTAGGCACCTCAAAAAGGTTTTCACCCTCGGATACGTCGTTTGTTTTTACTATTTTCGGTTCTGATACCACCACAAAGTGGTTTTCACCATCAGAACACTTATTCTTTTTCTTTTTTTCTTTTATTTTGAGACTGAGGTACTTAATATCAGGCTCAGTCATACTCATAGTTAGTTCACTGGTGGAAGATACCACTGGCTCAATGGTATTAAGGTAACATGCGATCTCATAGTCATTTTGAAAAGTCAATAGTTGTGGTACTTGTGAGATCTGAGACCAATCAATTAAATTATGGTTGACAATAGGTAGGTCTATGACTACTTCAATATTGTGAATATGATGGGTATCATTCTTGGTGACCATATATTTAGAATTTATCAAGTTCCCTTCTAAAGTACCCGAATCAGGATTCATCCTCTCTAACGAAGTATCACCCACTAAGGTGATTTGAGGAGTCCAATCCTCTAGCCCTACACTAGGCTCATCAACTATGTCGGGTTGGTTACTATAGACTTGAATAACATCAACCTCTAAGTCTAGGGTTGCATCTGAAAGTGAGTTCCATTGATATTCATGCGAATCTGTCTTTGAATCTTTAGTACCTGGGCCTCGTGATGTAGAAGCCACACAATTTTGGACTCTCAAAGTGTCCAAATCAATGTCTCCCATCGCAACTTGGGTGACAACACTTTCCATGGCTAATATAGCATTCTTATAGTCACTATCCGTCATAGTTGGGATAGGAGGACTATCAATTGTCAAATTTTGAAGTTCCCCCCAAAGGAGATCAGTTGAAGGTACCCAATCTTTTGTCATGTCTTGTTGGTTAGCAAGATTAGGTATGCATTTAGAATCAGAATCACTATCCATGGTAGCTAGGACAATAGTATCTTTTGATTTATCATTCTCAAAACCCAAACCCACTATGGATTTGTTGCACTGCGCAAATAAAGCATGATCCAATGGCTCAGACTTGGCATCCAATCTATGACTAAGAGGACCATGTCTTGGGTATCCCATGTTTCTTGCTAACATGTACCCCCTCCCGTAAGCCTTTGGTGAAGGAGAAAAATTTTCATTGTGTTGGTATTTTCCCTCATGATAGATCCAATCTCTGACGGCAACTTCTTCTTTCTCTTCTTGAATAGGAACCGAGGACTCAACGAACTTTCCAAACAATGTCATGGCTGACGAAGAGGGTTTCATATTCGATGAAGGTTTCCCATAAGACCTAGGAGATACTGGTAACTTGGTGAATGAATCAATCTTGTAATCTCCCATGCCAAGGTCAAGGGTCTTAAACTTTTCTTTGCATTGTTCAAGTGAAATACTATAACTATCAGCTTCCCTATTCAAAGGTACATGTGATCAAGTAGAAATGTTATTAACTGACAAAGTACTATCTCTGAGCATGCAAATTTCTACACCATTATGAGGAAACTTAACACATTGGTGATATGTTGATGGGACTTCTTACATTTCATGAATCCATGGCCTTCCTAGCAAGATATTGTAGGCCAAAGGTCCAACATCAACAATTTGAAATAAGATATCCTTTTCCACTGGACCAATACGAATCGGTAAAATTGCTAATCCTTTAGAACTTCTTTCTGCTTTATCGTATGCCTTGATTGTGATCTTTTTCCTTGTGTCAATAACCTCTTTGGAATATCCTAAAGCTTTCAAAAAACTCATGGTACAAATGTTTAACCCTGCACCCCCATCTATCAACATGTGCCTGACATGAGTTTTATGGACCATGACTTCTATGTGTAAGGCCAAGTTGTGTGGGTGACTTATGGATTTGACATCTTCTTCTGAAAAGGTGAGGAAATGAGGGCTGGCTAAATGATTGACCATATTCTAGAATTGATCCACATCTAAGTTATTGGGGACGCTAGCTGCTCGCAAGGCATCCTCAAGAACATGCTTATGCCTTGGGGATAATTCCAAAAGCTCAAAGATAGAAATCTATGCTAGCGTACGTTGTAATTGGTCAATAAGATTATAGTTAAGCTTAGGACCAATAGTTGATTTGGAAGGAACCTATTTTGATGCAGACTGTCTGGGCTTACCGGAATTGGGACCTCTAATGACAATAGGAGGTTGACTAACTTGACTCCTAGTAAGAGCATGAAGAGACTGAGACTCCTTTCGTGAGTTGGGACCCCTTAACATCACTAAGGTTCCATCATAAGGCACTTGTTTTGAATCATTGCTACATTCATAGGAATCCTTTTTTCTCATCATGTTAACATTCTCTTCAACTATCTCAAGAATATTGATAACATTGTCCGCTTTGGTATAGGTATAATTTATTGAAGCCTTGCCCTTGCTGTCATCATTGTTAGAACCTTCTCCTTTCTCGTATTTAGGCAAGGGTTCTTTGAAAGCTTTGTGATCTGAATTAGAAGTTAGACCATCCACCTACAACCTCCCACTCTCAATAAGGTTTTGGACAAGGTGTTTGAGCTTAAAGAAATTTTTGATATCATGTCCAATTCCATTGTGGTAAATACAATAAGCCTTCTCATTCCACCAATATGGTTTAGTCTCAGGAATGTGGAACTTTGAAGGGTCTTGGGGTTGCACTAGATTATGAGCGATGAGAGTCTTAAAGATGTCGGCATAGGACTCCCCGAGTTTTGTGAATTGCCTTTTCTCTGGTTTTGACTTTCCTTGATACTTAGGCTTACTAGCTTGTTGATTTGAGGATACTTGTAACTTCATGGCTTGAACCACAATGGAAAGATTAAGGACTTCATTCTTAGGTTGAGGTGAGTCAACCACACCATCATTGACCACCTATTTGTTCTTGTTCCAATAGTTGTTCTTTTTGTCCTTGTTTCCACTATTATTGTTGTTGTTGTTCTGGCCATTGTTATTGTTTGTTGATTTGGCCAAAATTCCTTGTTCTTTTAAAACATCTTCAATGTGACATGCCACATCAACCATAACATCAAAAGAGCCGAAGGGGTATTTCTGAACTTCATACCTCAATTCGGGTATCAGATTACTCACAATAATATCAATCCTCTCCTCTTCAGGGATTGTCCTTGGGTATTTTGCACATAAACATCTCCACCTCTGTAAGAAGGTAACAAAAGACTCTCCTTGGTTTTGTTTTAACTTGCATAAATCAAGCATGGTGACCGGTCGTGTCAAATTATAGGCAAAATGTTGGACAAATCTTTCCACAAGCTCTTTAAATGTTTTGACTGGTGGAGTTAGGTTGGTGAACCACTCCATAGCTTGTCCCTTGAGACTTCTAGGGAATAATCTCATTAAGTAAGAATCCTCATGGTGGAAAGAAAAACTCATTATGTAAAATTTCCTAACATGGTCATGGGGATCACCAATGCCGTCATATTTGTCATATGTAGGAAACTCAACTTTCTTAGGGAAGTCAACCATCACAACACTTTTATCAATAGGAGTAGGACAAATGGAATCCAAGTTGAATGTGCTCTTAGGAGCCCTCATATTATCCACATCTCATTGTAGTTATTTGATCACCTCATTAGTTGATGGTTCTTGTTTCTTCACTTTTCTATCCACATCAAAATCAAAAGGTACCTTGGCACCTTTGTTAATTAGACATTCCAAGAATTGGTCTTTGTTTTGTTTAACATACTTTTCAACATAAGCTTGGAAAGATGGCTCTTGTTGGATAGCCATAAAATCTAAGGTGTTCAAATTGACATGTCTTCCTCCTTCTGGTGAACCATGGTGTATCCGTTGGGAAGGTTGTCTAGAAAGTCTAGGAGGTGAATTTCTCCTATGGTGATCATATCTTGAAGCTCTTCTTCCCCTTGGACTTGGGGATCGTGAGGGTGTCCTAGACCTTCTCCTAGTCTTTGGACTTTGTGATGGGGTTGATGGGGGAGAGTTGGTCCCACTATTAGTTCCCCTACCATTGAATTGCCTTTGAAGTTGTTGTGCATACAACCTATCTTCTTCTTCTTGCAATGCTCTTTTCTTCATTTCTAGCAAGATCTTTTCTTCTTCTTCCAATTGCCTAAGTTTTTCTTGCTTCTCAGCTTGTTCCTCTCTGTGAGCTTGCTTAGCTTTCTCAATAGCCTTCAATCTAGCATTAGCATGTCTAGAAACATCCCTATTAGGGGATGAAGGCCCTGACTTATTAAATAGGTTCGCTGCGTTAACATGATATTCTATTTCATCTTCATATTGCTAAGATCCTGTTTCTGAAAACCTATGTCTATGATGTCTTTCTCTTCTTTGTTGAGAATCCAAATATCTAGTGTTGATCAAAGGCGACTCTAGTGGACTGTTAACTCATCTAAATCCATCAGGTATGTGACTGTCATCTCTAAAACTTGAGAACATTTCTTGAAGATTTTGGTTGAGGGTCTCTCTAGAACCCTTGATATTTGACAAACTCATGTTGTTGCCTGATGAATAGTGTGTTTTAGGTGTACCTTCCTCACAAGAATTAGCCTCAACTTTTGGTTGACTCCTAGGAGATTGATCAAAGAGAGGTTCCTTTTCCTTATGGTGTTGACGTGTTCTGACTGGTGGTAATTGATTAAAGATAACCAGGGATCTCTTCCCTTGACTTACCTGGTACCTTGTAGTAACTGACATGAAAGAAAGAGACTCTAAGTAATAGGTCAATCTCTCAAAGTGTCAATTCCAACCTAGGATAATTAAGATTCTCTATTGTCCAAAGAGAAAATGAAAGATAGAAAATAAAAGGTGTCACCAACACTGTCAAAGAGGTGCTTCAAATCAAAGGGTGAATACCCTTGCACTTTTGAATTAGGAGGTTGGGCTTAGCCAAATTCAAATCAAAATTGAGATAGATGAAAATGATTTGGACAATAAGAGGACCAAAATTCTCCAAGGGTGTAATCAACAATTCTAAAGACAAATTTTTGGCAAGTTATGTTTGTAGTATCCTC
Source organism: Chamaecyparis obtusa (assembly GCA_027943335.1). NCBI lineage: Eukaryota > Viridiplantae > Streptophyta > Pinopsida > Cupressales > Cupressaceae > Chamaecyparis > Chamaecyparis obtusa. The sequence continues at coordinate 739,179 of BSBK01000719.1, read as the reverse complement.
ATAAATCAATTGAAACGATCCTTAGGTGAGCTAAAATCAGAAGTTTGCAGTTCAACAAGTCTCTAAGAACAAGGCTAGATAACCTACCCAAAGGCCAAGCTGTACTAAAAGGAAACTTAATGACTGAACTAAAATCACTGTTGAAAACTTCCAAGTGATAGACTCTAGGTAGACCGAGCGATATACCTCACACTGGGCGATACTTCGCACGCTACTAGGTGATAGACTTTAAAACTGGCAGGTGATAGACCTAACAACTGTCAGGCAACATAGTCTTGAGGTGATCTATCGCATGATATTTCTCTCTTAAGCAGGCGATGCTGGTGTAGTTTTTGACCAAATGTGTGCAAAATTTCAAGTTTGAAGGTCTGATTCCAAGTTTTCAAATCTAAGGGTGAAAATGTCTGATGTCAATCACAATTTTAATAGCAATGGGACAAGTTTGCAAATAGTAAGTGATCAAACATGTCTTCAAACACTTGCAACAAGGGCAAAAGCAACCTTGCCAAGACAAACACTTGTGATATCAAACTTGTAAAAGCACCCTATGAATGCTACCGATTATTTGTATACTGAGAATCTTCACACTGGTATAGCACATTCGAAAACACTTCAAGCAATATCTACCTACAAGACAAGGCTCAATACTTACCAACTTAGCCCACAACTTGATGCCCCCTTGCCTCACACCAAGTGGTTGCCCACAAGAGATATTGGCTTTGTCATGGAAGTGTCAAACAACACAACCAAAGGGACACATATGGTGAGTATCTTGGGGTGATCCGGGTTATTCCACTTGGATCAATCCTTGCACTAAGAAGATAAGCGGTTGAAAAGGGTGGCTTATAACTTATGGTTCTTAATAAGGGCTTCCATTCACAACACCCCTCTTGCTCCTCATAAAGGACTAGGACCTTACGGCCTCAAGAGTACCTTAAGCATTCTTGCTCAATGTTTTCCTCATGGTCACAATCCCACAAGTACTTACGCCAAGTGAAGACAAGTGTTATGTCTACCAAGGTTTTGTGTCCTTGATAGCCTTGAGATTATAGTGGGTTGGAATAGCCGGCAAAAGGCTTGTCCCCACTTGGGTCGTTCCTCTTGATTGCTCAAGAGCAGGCCCGCTAAAGGATTCTTATACTAAACAAATTCCAAACACACCAAGAAAATTAAATTACCCCCTTGCTTCCAAAATTCTAAGATGGGTCAAGATTTTCTGGTTCACCTAAAGGTGAAGAGCATACTTCTCCTACCACCTCAAAATCCCTTTCACAAGGTATTAGAGTTCCTAAAGAAATTAGTAGATGCCACACTTGAAAGGAAACAAACACTTTGAAATTTTTTTGCTTTTGGTTATGCTTTTGGGCAGCCCTACAAAAACTATTAGTAGCCCTTTTAGCATGCAATTTATGGCAATCTCCGTCAAGCAAAACTCCTACAAACAACTTGTTAGGCAAACTCAAAATCCAATTAGCTCTAAAAATTCAAGTCTCCCACTATCAAAAGTATTTTCAAAGCATCAAAGGTGGAATACTTTAACCAACCAAGTAAATATGAAGTGAGTCCAAAATGTGGAACACTTAACACTTCATATGAACTCAAAGTAAGTCAAGGTCTTAGAAAACAAGTGAGATCAAGAAAGCCAAAAAGGGTGAAAATGTGGAACACTTAATGCTCTTTTCAAGTAGACCCCTCCCCCATGTATGAATGCTGACCTTGCATCCAAAGGGCGAGACCAAGGGGTGATTAGAAATAAGCAAGTCCAAACCCAATTTAGCTAACAAGCTCCATCACAAGTATTCATCCAAGTTAATGTAAAGTGAGTCCAAAAGTGGAGCACTTAACCCCTCAAGTAAATATGAAGTGAGTCCAAAAGTGGAACACTTAACCCCTCAAGTAAATGTGAAGTGAGTCCAAAAATGTGGAACACTTAACCCTTCACACAAGCTCAAAGAGAGTCAAAAAGTGGGACATTTAACCCTTCATACCAACTCAAAGAGAGTCCAAAAGTGGAACATTTAACCCATTACACAAACTTAAGACAAATCCACACTTTAGAAACTAATGAGATCAAGAAAGCAAAGAGGGTGAAAATGTGGAACACTTAATGCTCTTTTCAAGTAGACCCCTCCCCCATGTATGAATGCTGACCTTGCATCCAAAGGGGGAGACCAAGGGGTGATTAGAAATAAGCAAGTCCAAACCCTCTTTAGCTAACAAGTTCTATCAAAAGTATCTAAAGTTTTCTTATCAACACTACACACAAGTGAAAAAGAGGTGAATCAATGGAATATTTAACTTTCCAAGCTAACATAGGGTGAGTCCAAAGATATGGAACATTTAACCCCCCATGCACATAAGGAATGAATCCATGCTTCCTCCCTAATCATTCAAATGAGATATTTGATATTGGAAAGCAAGAATTACCTACTTACAAGCTATTGTAAACTAAGAAATGAGTACAACTATGGAAATTAACTCTATCTAAGTGCATCAGAGTAAGCTAACAAACTAAACATGATCAAATTTAGAAAATAAGATTGAAATTGCAACTCTCTGTCGAATCAGGCGATATACCTCATACCTCACCAGAATCGCGTGATACAGTTTCCTATAACTAGGTGATACTTCACCAGTCAGGTGATACACTGCAGAATAGTCGGGTGATACTTTGCTCGATGCCAGGCGATAAACCAGAACAAAGCCAGGCGATACTTTTCCCGCATGAAGTGTCACTTTAGTACTAGAAGGTATGTCGTGCGATATTTCTAAGAAGTGTCGCGTGATACTCTGAGACAGAAAATAGAGAACACAAAATTTCTGAAAAATAATCCAAAAAATGACGAAAATGCAAAAAATGTAAGGACAAAGTCTATCTACTCTGTCCCACGGTGGGTGCTAGAAATGTATGGTGTAAAAGTGACCACATTTCTATTAACCATTGCATGCAAGGTTTCTCAACAATGAGGCCTCACAAAGTGGCTCATAGCTCTCTATGCATGGAGTTGCAAGGGACTATGATAGATTTGCTCTTAGCTAGAGCTACAAACTTGTGACCTTGCTAGTCAACCACACAATGAAAGATTCAAACCTAAGGACAAGGGCAAGAATGCCAATATCCCCAAATTGAATCAAACTATGATATGCAATGCAAATCTAAATGAGTATGCAAGATTAATTTATCAAAATGAAGTACAATGCAAACTAATCTATGAAAGGAAATTGAAATGGATTAAAAACCCTTAATTAAGCTATGTGAAGCTAAATCTATTGCATAAAAAGGAAACTAAGCTAATATGCCATGATTAACTATGAAATGAAATATGCAACTAAGATGAAATGCAACAACAAGTCTTCAAAGCTTGAATGTAAAATGTCTTCAAAGAGCTCCAAATAACCTAGAAAACCTGCAGCATAATATTAGCATAAACAAAAGATGGATGCAAATGAAGAAGAGAGCTCTTCTTTTATAGGAAATGAAAATCAATGGACGGTGGAGATTAAGAGGCAAAAGACTTAATCAACGATGGAGAAAAATGGAAGCTCAATCCATGTGCAGAAGATTCCTCCAATAGGAAAATTAGAGTTGACTTTTGTGTCCATATAAGACAAAAAGTGCTTTTCTTCTTTTTGTAAAATAAGAATAATGCTTTTATTTGTGCAACTTAGGATAAGAGGAAAAGGTGGGGCTTTTTTATTTAAATAAAAAAGGAGGAAATATTCCTTTTAATTAAATAAAAACTTAGGATAAAATGGTTAGCCCATAGGATAAAATCCAATATATGATCGAAATTAAGATTTGATCAAGAAATTGATAATGTTGAAAATATTGATTATTGATAAAAATGATTCAGGATTGATAAATCGAATAAATGGGGCCCAAAGTCTAGGCGACCATTTTAGGGTGCATAAAAATATATATTACTCCCCCTTTGACATCAATGGAAAAGGGTGCCAATAAGTTTAAGCACTGGTACTACTCCTGAAGTAGAGTAGTCAACCATCCATTAGTCCCTGAGGACTGATGCTCTTTCTTCTTTCTTCTAAGTAGAATCAGGGAAGGGAATTACTCCCAACTTCTCCCTGAGATACTCAAAAGTATCCTTAGACAAGGGATTTGTGAATATGTCTGCCAACTGAATCATTGCATGCATCTTCAACACTTAAGGGTTCAATCTGAGATAGTAAACATACCGCCTCATTGCCTACATAACTCTTAGCTTTTGATCTTGTTGTGACTTTTATGCTCTGATCTTCAATGATGTCATCCTTAGAATGATATCTAGATGTATACTTTGTAACTTTAGGTGATATTGAATCATCTTCCTTTTGATTTTCTTCTTTACTTGTTTCAGGGTCATTGGATAATACTTTAATACTATCAAAAATCTCTTCAACAACTATCTCACTAGTGGAAGGTGTAGGTTCTTCTTCAATCATAGGTGAGTAATCATGATATCTTTCTTGAACCATAAAATTTTCATCAATATTAACATAAGCACTTTCAATGATCTTCTTTAATCTTAAGTTAAAACATCTATAAGCTTTACTTTTAATAGAGTAACCAAGAAAAATACCTTCATCACTTCTTGCATCAAACTTGCCTATTGCTTCATCCCTCTTGATGTAGCACTTGCTTCCAAAGATTTTGAAGTATTTTACTATGGGAACATTACCAAACCATAGCTCATAAGGTGTCTTATCTGTGCCAGGCATCAATTATATTCTATTGATTGTATGGACTACTGTATTAACTGCATCTTTCCAATAGGTGTGTGCAACTTTTCCTTCAAGCATGATGGTGCGCACTGTATCAAGGATGATTCTATTCGTTCTCTCTACAATCCCATTCTACTGAGGGGTTCTAGGTGCACTCAACTATCTTTTTATGCTATGTTCTTCACAATACTCATATAATCTGTCAAATGTGAATTCTCCTCCTCTATCTGATCTTAGACATTTTATCTTTAGTCTAGACTTATTCTCAACCTTAGCTTTGAATATTTTAAACTTCTTAAATGCTTCTGACTTATCCTTCAAGAATGCAACTGACATCATTTTGGAATAATCACCTACAAATAAAATGAAATATCTCTCACCATAGTATGATCTTGTTTGAGTTGGTCCACATAGGTTTGTATGAATCAGATCTAGCTTGTTCTTTGCTGAATTATGCTTTCTCTTGAATGAATTCCTCACATGCTTTCCCATAACACATTCCCTGTAGATAGTATCAACCAGTTTTGCTATGCTAGGTAGATCTCTTACTGCCTTAACATTACTAATATTTACTATGTTATCAAAATTGATATGACATAGTATTTTATTCCACAACCAACTGTCATCTACTTTAGCAATAAAAAAACTTGCTTCTGGATTAAGCTGAAAGACATTACCTTTAGTCTTTGATCCTGAGGCAATTATTTCTCCTTCTTTATTGTTAATGATGCACTTGTTTCCATTGAATTCCAACCTATAACCTTTGTAAAGTAATTTCCCAACACTTAGTAGGTTATATTTCAAACCATCAACATAAAGAACATCATCAGTACTATTCTTTCCATCCAAGGTGATGGCTCCTCTACCAATGATGGGTTTAGGAGTGTTATATTCAAATCAAACCATGCCTCCTTTGTATATGTCCAAATGAACAAATCTATCTTTGTCTCCTGTCATGTTATGTGAGCAACCACTATCAATGATCCAATATGTTATGATGTTAGCTTGTGAAATCAATGCTAACTCTTGTGAATTATTTTCATCTTCAAGAGAAATGAATCCAATTTCTTCTTGTGTTGATTCTTTGTCTAATACTCCATCTCTAGCATAGTAGCATTCCTTTGTATACTTAGGCTTGTAGTTATTTTTGTACTTCTTACCTCTTGTAGGACACTTAGATGCAAAGTGACCAATCTTGTTACATGAAAAGCATTTAAATGGCAATTGACCTTCATATTTTCCTTTTCCTTTTTTTTCTCTTTTAGCAACCATAGCAATGAAATCATCTAGTGTTTTCTCATCATCATCATCATCATCATCAAAATTACCAAAAGTGTTTGCAGATTTCTTACCATGGACCAAAGCTTTAAAGGTTGTCTCACTTTTAGGCTTAGTCTTCAAACTTGAAATCTCAAAAGCAACAATCTTGCTGATTAGAGTTTCTCTTTTATTTTTATTTTTAAATTATAGTCTCATCAAAGATGTTTATCTTGTTCTCATATTCAGGTGTCAATGTAGTCATCAGTTTATCCATGATGTCTTCTTCAGAAATTTCTCCACCATTGTTTCTGATTCTAGCAACTTCATTGATTCTTTGATTGTAGGCTCTTATGTTCTTCTTAGGTAGCATCTCTAATGTATTATACCTTTTCTTCTATGTCTTTCTACATGTATTCTTTACTTGTTTATCTCCTTTAAACATGTCTTCTAGGTGCTTCCATATCTTATGGGCCGTGTCTACTTTCTTTATCTCTGAAAACTCACTATCAGATAGGGTGCTGATAAGGGCTTCTTTTGCTATTACATTTTGATGGAACACATCCTTCTATTGGTTTGTAGCATCTTCCTTTGCAAGGTCTACTAGAGAGGGGATCTGAACTTCTTTGATCGCAACTTCAAAAGTAATGTACTGTAAATGTGTCATCATCTTGTTCTTCTAATCAAGATAATTCTCTCCATCAAACTTAGGACTGTCTTTTCTAAAGTATGCCATCTGATCAACCTTAAGCTGTTAAACTTTCTCTCTGAGGCACTTGGCTCTGATACCAATTGTTAAGAATAGTCCCAAGAGATAACTGAGAGGGGGGGGGTGAATCAATTATCTAAAAGTTTCAATTCTTTCTCCAATTAAGTATACTTAAACATAAAGCATAAATACAATGAAAGAACACTTGAACACAACAACAATATTTTGGTTACAGGGAAACACAAATAGGTAAAAACCTCGGTGGGAATTGACACCCACTAATATTCTGTAAGTGTATTGTGATCCTTGTTAGAAGATCCTTAACCCTGTTAGGAGTTTCTTTACAATGTATTAAGTACAGTAGACCTTGTCAAGGGTCAGACCCTATTAGGAGTCTTTTACAATTAACCTTGTTAGGGGTGAGGACACATTGTCCAAGAGCACACTACTCAAATGGGTGAAGGCTACAACCTTCTAAATAATATATACACACTATATCTGGATCTTGGTGAACTATGCTTAGACCTATTATTTGGATCAGTTCCAATGTATAGCACAAATACTTTATGTGGTCACATAGACCTTCTTCTGATGGCTCAACACTTCACACACTCTACTTTACTCTTCACAATGAATCGTGAACCACACTTTAGCAATCACAAATGATTGCCTATAAATATCTTTCCTCTAAATGATATGATCAAGTCAGCTTGTTAGAACCAACTTGAAATCATATTAGAGAAGCCATAAAAAACTCCAATAATAATTCAGTCGACTCTACTAAGCATGCAACACATTCTGGGACCTGTCCAGTAAGATAATTGTAGATGTACGCTACACACTATCAGCTCTACAAAAATAACTATATCTTTCTCCTCAAGCTAAATTACCTCATGCACTCTTAACCAAACATTACTAACTCTTCTCCAAGCTCTAATCCAAGGGAACATACCAAAATGATAGGCACAAATCCAGAACCAATATAATCTCTTTTGGCTCTTCTGAATAAACACAAAAAATTGCTACTGGTGAATAGCGACTGCATAACTTCACTTCTACTAATCATTAGACTCTGCATGCATGAATGTAACAAAACTAACATTTCTCCATCACATATACAAATGCACAAGGATCCATGATAACTATACAAACAATCATTCACAGAACACTTCCTGTTACTCTATCAGGAACACTGCTAACACAAGCTGCTATATAACTATCTATACTAATAGTTAACCTCTACGCCCATGATATCATGCTGATAACATGTCCATGCTACATATACTTAAAGCTTACTACATAAGTCTTCCACACATGCTACTTACCATATGTTGTCACCAATGACAAACATATAGTCAGCACTGGCTTGTTGAAAAATCTCTAACAACCTTTTCATCGGTCTCAACTGTTAGGAATGGGAACACTGAGAGGGGGGGGGGGGGGGTGAATAAGTGTTCATTAAACTTTAACTTTTCTCTTTAATCTTTATGCTTAACTTAAATGCTTAAGTACTGAATTAAAGATTCACATAAAACATGAAACATAAGAATAACACATGACACCAATATGATTATGGGGAAACCCAAATAGGTAAAAACCCTGGTGGGAATTGACACCCACTAATATTCTGCACTAGTGTTTTGTGATCCTTGCTAGAAGATCCTTTACCTTGTTAGGAGTAGCTTTATAATGCTTTTAGTACAGTAGACCTGGTTAAGGGTTGGACCTTGTTAGGAGTCTTTTACAATGATCCCTATTAGGGGAGTGGACTCACTGTCCTAGAGCTCATTGCTCAAATGATGAAGGCTACAACCTTCTGTTATCAGATACACACTATATTTTCTGGGTGAACTATCATTGTGACACTGCTTGTTAGATTAGTTCCTTGGTGTGCTCATTCTTTGACGTCTAGAAAAGCTCTAATACATCATATGCTGACTTTGCATACCTTTTCTCTACTTATCACAACTATCTTCCAACTTCCATACTAATTACAATGGGCGCATCTTATATTTATACACTCATACAAACAAAACAATTAGGTTGGCCCTATAAATAATTACAAACAATGCTTCCAAGTGAATTGGCTTAAGTGTGCTTACAATTATACATGTACATATGTCAAAAACCTAATTACAATGGGTGCATAGCCTCTACAACATTACATTACAATCACAAACCAAAATAGCCACTGTCAGCTCCATGCTCTATTCTCTACTGGCACACACTGGCTTTGCAACTTCAACTGACTGTAACTTCCACATCTTTGCATATCTACTTATGTACTCTTTGAATAAGCATAATTATAGTCTAACAACCTTAATTTCTAGGGTGCATACCTTAATTCATCTGTACACACGTGCACTGATGCTCTGAGTCTCTAGTGCTCTGTATGCTGTCTAGTTTTCAACACTTAACTAAATTCTGATCTTTACACTTAGTGTGTTGACTCCAAACTTCTATATGACTTTTTTGCCATAATGAAAACACTATATCTAGTCATATGCTTTAGTATAGACAACTTGCCAACAATTTCCCCCTTTTTCATTGATGGAAACAAAGGAATATGGCCAAGTTCTAACTGTCCCTTTACACAAAACATTTTGTCTTCTATGCATCTTTATACACATAAAATTATATCTCCCTATACATCTTATATATTGCATATTCTATACAAATCCCCCTTTGACATTAATGACAAAGGTATATCAAAATCTTTATCTACATACACTTACTAAGGGAAAACATCTAGATATGCAATCTTGAGTTTCTGGATCTCCTTCTTCCAAAAGGTTATCAAAGAATTGATTATCTATAGATGGGCACATAGTGTATACTAAAGCTTCTCCATCTTCTCCAATTCTATGCTTAGACCTTGATCATAGGTCACCATGGTCGCATCAATCTCTTTTATATTCTGACTGAGAATGTCTAAGGAGGGCACAAGAGCATTCCTTAATTGTGTCTGCCTAGATCTTATCTTCTCCATTTCCTTCTCTACCTTTTCAATTATGTCTAACTGACCTTGATAGACATTTCTACACATGTTTACATTAGTAGATGAGTCTAGCACTAAGTTCTTTACTTGCTCGATCATTGCCTCTGCATCTTTGATCTTCTTGAGATGGACATTAGTGAACTTGTCCTGATCCATGGATTCTACAATGATTTTCCTTCCTTGATCTGCAAACTCTTTTAATGATGCCTGACCAGACTTAAGAGAGTTCAAGTCTAGTGAAAAGTTACTCATGAATTCATTAAGTCTCTTCTTTAGATATTTCTTCTTTGCCACTAAGGTTGCAGACTCTTCTAGGCTTGAAATTGTTTCTTTGAATTGTGAGAGGACTAAAATCACATCATCAACTGAATGTATCTTCACTATCTTTTTATCCTTTGGCAACAAACTATTCAAAATACTTACTGATTCTACTAGGAGAGGATTTTTCATGACTTGCTTCTCCTTTTCCTTCTCCATAGCTAGGATGCTGAATTTTATCAAGTCTTCTTCCTTCCAAGAGTTCAAGCTACAAGTGTCTGGTGTCAAACTTGACAAAAATGCTAAGGAGGGAGTGATGGGAGTGCTACTCATCACCTCTTGCTTCCCCTTGACTCGATCATCAGATGATTCATCTTTCTTTTCTTCCTCTACTTCTTTCTTTTCTTCTTCTTTCTCATCAGAAATGTCTTCTATGTTCACTTCTTCTTGCTGAGTAGGAGGAGTATTGCTACATAAGATCTCTGCTTCTTGTGTACTCACAAAAGCTTCCTCAAACTTGTCCAAATCTATGTCAGTGGCCGCCATGGCTATCTCCACATTATCAATGATGAATGTGCTATCCTTGATTGATCCTGATGTGGGCACAGACTTTTCTACCTCTGATTGTGCTTCTTTTGTGGGCGCTGAGTCCTAAGGACCTATCATTGGTGCATTAGTGGGCTCTACCACTTTATCTTCCTTAATGGGTGCATGAGTGATGAGCGCAGTAGGTGGTTTGATCTTTTGTTCTAACAACACCTTCTCAAATGCTTTTTCCATTTTGTTTGTTATCAACTCAAAGTCCTTGTTCATTATATGCAGAGTTCTCATCTTTGTTCTTAGGTGCAGCTTCACCAGGTTCAATATCAATGCTTCTTCTTCTTTGGAACAAACTGGTAGAGTATCTTGTAACACTTTTTCTCTTATCCTAATATCCTCTTCATTTTCTTGTTTCTTCAAGTGTTCCAAAATATTCCAAACTTATCAGGTAGAGAGGACTGTATTTGAAGAACTATTTTCTTGAACTTGATCATATGTTTTGTTAGCACCTTAAAATTTTTTTCATGGCTTCTGGTTTTTTATTTTGGTCTCTGCAATGTATTTTCCTCTCTCTGGCTAGCCAAAACCCTTAAAAAATTCAAAAAACTAGCCGTTGTGTTCAAAAAACCCTTGGCGCCCCTAGCCGGTTCTAATTTTAAGTTACTTTTTCCAGGCCACTTAAAGTTTTCCTATATGCATGTCCACATTTTTAGGATAGTCAGTCAGTAGGTCGCTAGCTATCCTGGTGGTTAGCTTTTCCTTTTCTCAGTTGAGCGACTATGTGGTCGCATAGTCTCCTAATTCCTGACGGTTACCGGCAAATCTTTGGCGACCTGGCGAGTGGTTTATTCTTTTCCTTTAGTCACGTATTTGCAAGATGTCAGGCCCCACTTTATTATTTCCTTAAGTCTCTAGCCACAATTTATTTCCTAATATTTTCCTTACAGAAGATGATTGGCTGTCGTTGTACCAAAGACCTGACATCATCAGAGGGTTCTGACATGCAAATTGGCGAGCAAGTGCCACTTGTCCAAGTGGGCCCATTGGTAAAAAGTTCTGATAGATCCTTAAACCCTGATGAAGATCTACGACTCTTGTTATATTTTTGGTCAAAGATGTGTCCCTTTTAACATGGTGGTGTAGCAATAGCCATTGATCTTACTTTATGAGAAAAGAGCCCAGCGGGCCTGATGTCAGAAAAGGACTTGCGTGGCAGCTTCTAATTCATTTGTTAGATCGGGGGTTGCAGCTTTTGTCAGTGCTGCCAGGGGGTTGCCAGAGGGATCTATATCTGAAAAGTGTTTGTACATCTGTGCTGTCATTGGTTGATGAACTAGGTGTCAGATCCTGTTAGTCGGAGGGTGAGATTCTAATCCAATAGCCATCGTATAATCTCATAGAATATGTCAGACCTTTGAGATCATGCGCTAGCTGTTCATTTCTTTGTGTCAATAGGTCCTGATCCTATTAGTGAATCGACAAATGGGGTATGATCTTATGCAATGTGTCAGGGCTATAAGATCTTAAGACAACCATTGATCTTCTTGTGCGGGCTTGGATTTTTTCTCTTTAGCAGAGCAGTTGAATAGATGGTGGTGTCGATAAGGTTTGTGGTTGTCGCTAGATCTCAGAATGGTTTTTCAAAGGAAAGTTTCTTCAGTCGGATGGTCACTGAAAGATTTAGTAGAGAGGCCAATGTTTTCATGAACTAGCAATTGACTATAGTCGCTGGATCTCGTAATGTGATAATTGAAGGAATATAAGAGTAGTCGCGTGATCTCATGAAAGGAAATTTTTCTTCTGTGACTTACTCTAGACTATAGTCGCCAGTTCGCCAAATGACTTAAGTGGGGCTGCTGGCTTGTAAGGAAGATAAAGCGCCGATAGATCTTGTGGCTGTCATTTAACTACCAGGGTAAGATGCGAGGAGTTTAACTGCGCGGTTTAGCAATAGTTGTCGATCCTATCTATTGATAAAGTGAAGTTTCAAAAGCTCGTGAAAGTGAAGAAGATCAATGGCCAAGACTTAAAGTTAACTGAGTTTTAAATTTAAGCCACTGATTTGCTGGTAAAGACATAGAGCTAGCTGTTAGTTTTCAAATTCAAATATTTTGAGGGTTTCCTAGCGACCAAAAGGACTAAAATTCATTGCAGAAGTGGCTGAGGTGGGTGAAACTGATTTTCTCCACCGTTACAATATGCTCCAGTGTGGAAAGTAGTTGCAGGGGAATGTCTTGATGCAGAGAAGTAAATGAAATGGTACTTGGAGTAGTTGCAGGGGTCATTTCTGGATTTTTTTATAGGATTTTATAGATCTTCGGTACTTTCTCAGAGAAATTTTCATGATTGAAGATGAAGTGCGAGTTGATGTGCTCGAGGTTTTGTGTTTTCCCTCCATTTGTATTGAATTCTAATTAGTTTGAATTGTATGGTGGGTGGAAACACTAACCCTGACCCTGGTTATCCGTAGCTTGTTGCATCTTGACCTGTTTGGGATTCCAAGGTAACTAGTGGTATATAATGTTGAGTTTTTGATTGAGAAAGGGTTCCAGCTTTGAAGTTCAGAAGTGTCCCTAGTCCTGGTTCCAGAGTTGTAATATTTTTGGCATTCAGTACTTGTTGATAATAGAGAGAAAGTTGCAGTTCTAAGCTATAGTTTGCAAGCATGGTTTATCTGGACTGATTATATACACTTAAGGATCCTTCACACTTAATACAGATACATGATTCTTATCTCTCCTTTGTGTCAAATTTAGATAGGTTTTGGACTTTTTAGTTCATTGCATATTGGCTTATGTATATGTTTTCATTCTTGAGTTCTAATCTAGGATTAGATGAAATGATGCTCTAGATGGGACATAGATTTATCTCATTGTCTACGTAAGGATATTTTATAAGTAGTAAAGGAGATTGTAGATGTGTTTATGGCTTTGAATCTTAGACATAGTCTACTATGTGTATCACTTGTGTTCTAGAAGATCTTGGCCAATGGATGAGGCACTGGCCTAGATGAGTATTTTTTATCAACATATATTGATTTTTGTTGTTATGACTCAAAAATATAAGTTAAGAACCATTCCTAAGTTCTAAGTTTTTTGGTTATGCAAGGTTCTACCCTATAGTAACGGAGAGTCAATGAATGTGTGGTTGGAATTTAGTACTTTCTTACTATCCTTTCATTTGTTATTCAAACCCAATCCTTGGTGTGTGAAGTATATTTTATACTAGGTTAGGTGCACCTGCCTTGGTTTTGCAGAGCCAGAAGTAGAAGAGGGCATATTAAGTCCCTATAGTTGGTCCAGTTGCCTTGCAGAGCTCCCATACTTGGAATTAACCACTCCTAACATTAGTCTCAAGGCATATTGGTAGCCTAAGAGCATAAGCATCATTTTGGACACCAACATGTTTGATAATCATATTATGAATTTTAGATTTATCAATCTCACTATATGAATCATAATGTTTCCCTACTTGATCAATTCTGCCTTCCTCAATAATTCTAAAGCTCAAAGCTTTAAGGCTAGGCTTGAATCCTACCTTAGGAGGTGCTTGAATATTTCTTTTTCTCCTTGTAGCATGTGATGATGGATGACTAGTGCTTACTCCTTTCTTTCTCTTTGCTATAGGTATATACTCTAGAGGAGTATCTTTGGGCGTAGAAGGAGTATTGTCTTCATTATCCTTCTGACTACCATCTTTTTCAATTTTAATCTTCTTCATTTTGGGATCTTTTTCTTTTGTTGCGCTCTTCAATTCTAGGGAAATCTTTGTTGGAATTAGGAGAGATAGGTACTGAGAGGGGAGGGGTGAATCAATGTCTTCTAAAACTTTCACTTGTAATCCTTTCAGATCTATGTTCATACACTATGATAACCAACCAAAATAACTTGAATAAAATAGTATGTATCGATCATCTAGTTAAATTAATGAAAGTAAACAACATGAGATCAACATGTTAAGCACATAACACAAATATTTTGGTAATGCAGAAAGCCTTGTTAGAAGGTAAAAACTGCGGTGGGGATGACACCCACAAATTCTTCACTACTGCAGATAGAAAAGGTTTGCCTGTTAGGGCTACAAGTTTTGATCACTTTTGGTGATCTCACCCTATTAGGAGTGACATGTTAGATCAGCTAGATCTACCTAGTTATAGGATTTTGACAACACTACTGAAGTGTGCACTCGGTTAAGAGATTTACTTAAGACTGTTAAGTCTACTCTGTTAAGAGATTTATTTAAAGCTCTATTACAATTATCAGAAAGTAATATGCAATTATTTGCTAGTTAACAACTTAATTGTCTAATACAGATCTATAAGTGCTCAAAAATATCACCTTGACTATGATGAATTTCTACTCTGAATCTGCTCGGTAGCCTTCACTGATTCTATTCAATTTGATTACCTCTGTACTATGTTCTGCTTTACTAACCGATTGTCTTGAAGTTAGGCAATTACTTCAAGTGATCTGTGATTCATATATATTAGGTCACCAACCAAAAAATGATGTGAACATACAGAATATATAGTGTTCTATTTTTCTTCTTAAGCAAAATTTAGGTTACAAAAATAGTCATAACCCTAAGATCTATAGTGCAAAATTAACCTAGATCAACTATTACAAATAAGATAATCATTGCATTAAATGGATATCTTTTACAATAAATGTTCCTTGATCTTGGTAAACCATTTTAAGATCTGTTATTATCATTTGCATAGAAGAATGTGCTATTTTAGATTACTATGCCATTTTCTGTGATCATCGGTAAACACTGTATAAACTGCTCGGTGTATAGTGTGATGCTCAGTGTTTACTATTCGTTGGTGTCAGTATCTACTGGTGCTCAGTAAATTGTATTATGCTCAGTGTAGAGGCTTTACCGACTGCCCTGTCTTGCTCCTGGTTATTGACCAACTCAATATAAGTGACCAATCGATCTCTTTGATAACCTTTGATACTAATGAAAACCTTGAATTCTCAAATAGAGATTAACAATCTCCCCCTTTGGCATTAGTATCAAAACTTCAGATGTATATAGACAAAATGTATATACTCCTTATATCTCCACCATATACATATCAAAAAAATTTGTAAGTACTAGAAAAGTACTCCCCCTCAGTGTATGCTCCTGGTAGTATGTAGTATACAAAAACTTATAACCTATTTGGCATATACATGTTTCCCCCTTTTTGATAATAATGCCAAATACAAAAAAATATACACAGTACACTTACATTTTATCAAAAATTATTTGATGGGGTTTTCTCCAAGGACATCAAGAGGTTGTCCCATTCCTCTTTCAAGTTGGTAAGAGCAATATGCTCAGTACCAACTTGGGCATGCATGTCAAAGATGTTGTCTACACCAAAATCTCTGGTGTTGCTACGAGTTGCTTAGCTTTGACAATGTGTGCTTAAAAAATGTTCAGGTATGGAGTGAGTTCTTTTTGTAACTCTGTAACCTGATCTATGATGTTCTCTTCTTGTCTCCTTAGATTTGCTATCAACCATTGTAGTTCTTGTACTTTGTAAATATGCTTTAAGAAAGCATCGGGCTCAGTTGTAGTTGCTTGTGTACTCAACTTGATTTCTGCTTCAAATCCTCTTATCTTTTCACTGACCTCGACAGTGAAGGTGTCTGAAGTACAAAGTTTGATTAGCAATTGATAGCTTATCTGGGAAATAGATTTAGCCTCAGTAATGACCTCAGATAATTTCACCTTTTTAAATGCTACTTCGGTGCTAATCTTTTCTGCCAACTTATTTTGAACTCTTGATTCTGCCCTCTCTTCTATTACTTTATCTATGTTTGTATTAGGGGCATTGATTTTGTCGGCTAAGGTTGCAAGTTGATCTAAAATAGGAGTATTCTCATCAATGGTTGTCTCCGGTACTATCTGTTGAAGAATATCCCATACATCAGTTAACACTTCTTTCCATTTGTGTTCTTGCCTTAACTTTTCTTGTGCCGCTTTTCTTGAACAAAGTTCTCCATATTTCATTAACTCCTCGGGGCTTAGAGTTCTTGGGTCACATTTTGGTATTATGATTACTTCATCAGTGGTGACCATCCCTTTTCCTTTCTTCTTCTTCTTTGATATAAGAGGTGACTTCTTTTCACTAATAACAATGGATGTTGTTACACTTTTCAGAGTATCTATCCCAATTGACACTATATCTTCCTTCTTCTACTCCTCGGTAGATGGTGTGGGAGTCTCGGTTGTAGTGTCAGTGGGGTTCACCTCGATCAACTTCATTTCTTCTAGTTCCTTTGAATTTGTGGAGCGCACCTCTATTTTATCAGGCTGATTTGTATATGCATTTTTCTTAGGTGCTTGTATCCTTGTATCTTTATTTTGCTCAAGAAGAGAAGCATCGGGTGGAACTTGTGAAAATGTTTCTGCTGCCTCTGTAAGTGTAGGAAGTTCACCTGGTAAAGATGTGAGTACACTTTCAATAATGTTTGTTTCTTCATATTTGTATGGTTCAATAGTCACATCTGCATCATCTTTGTCATCAGGATCACCATTAGTGATGTCCTTAATGAGTACATCCTCATCGATTTTCTTCTGCAAGTGGATCTCTACTAGATTTGGTGCATCCTATGATACTCTTACCTCTTCCTTTTGTTTGGTAATATTGATCACCTCGATAACCAATATACCAGAGTCTTGTACCTGCTTTCCCTTATCATTATCAATGTAAATGCTTTTACCTTTAGAATTGTGTCTCTTATTAGACATTTTCAGGAATGCTTCTTGTTTTGCTTTTTATTTTAGCTTTCAAAATTGATGTCCATAACGAATCACATGTGACATCCATGTCACCCACATGTGCTCAATTCTTGACTAAAAATCTTGCTTGTTATCTTGTCAAGTATTCACTAACTTCATCATAGCTCTTAGTTGTGGCTATATGAACTAATGACCTTTCTCTTTTCCTTTTCTTTGTGTCTAGTGCAGTAGCCCATCGCTTATTTATTCTATCATATAGTTCCTTCGATAATTGACATGTGAACTCCATTGGTACCATTTTAAACTTAATCATCATTTGGATGATAGCATGTTCTAACTTTGTCTTGTCTGCAATTGACATTGTGTCAAATTTGCCTATGCTTGGATCTGTAAGATTTCCATTCTCAATTATATCTTCAATTATCTCATCTATTATACTTTCCTTGTGTTTGACTACCTTGAACTGATTGATATCATCTTCTTTATCTATTTCTTCAATATTTTCTTTGCTTCTTATTAATCTCCTTTTCTTTTGAGCCTCAGCTATAGGTTTGTTCTTTCTTTTAGCATATTTCCTTGTTGGTGTAGCTGCCCTCAGTTTCTGTATTTTTATTTCTTCTTGTTTTGTAGGTAATGAGGCTGCAGTAGATGATCTTGTCTTTATGCCTTTTTTTTATTGTAACTATTTTACCTGTTCACCAGCATTAGAAGGAATTGGTGTGGTATACTTTTCTTTATCAGACTCAGTTTCCTCGCTGTCATAGGTTTTGTTAGCTAACATCAACTGACCTTCGGTTGTTTCTTTGACCGATGACTCCTCCGATGAGTCTAATGCATTTCCATATCAAGCTGTGAGATCTTTCTTCATTCTTTTTGCTCTTTGAGACATTTTGCCGATCTCTATATTTGTTGTGATCCTTGACTTGGCTTCTTCATAAGTACCGAACCTAGTGGCAGTGATGTCTTTCAGTAATGCCAACAGTGCATTAATAGATTTCAAAGTGAAATCATAGTTCATTTCATATCCCATCGGTGCCAACCATTTTGTTCTAGGTTCTACAGCCTTGATCATAGTGTGGTCTGTGCTTACTACAAAACATATATCATTTTCAAACTTATCTACTAATTCCCTCAGAATTTGACTTCTTTGATGCATTTTGGTTTTAATCTCTTTGAAATATGCATCAAATTCCTTATTCAAGTTCTTTCCCAAACTTTTCATCATTTCTCTGATTTGTGCAGTTATCAGTTTATCATTTTCCTAGTTTACTTCACTGATATCAGGTACATGTTTTTGTAAATAGAGGAATATACAGACAAGTAGTGATCTATACTTACATGTATTAGATTTCTTTGATCTGATTATTTTCATGTTCTCTTGAACTTGGTGTAATAGAACTTCAACAAGATCTACCTGTTGATCTTTCTTCACAATCTTATAAACCATGTCCACGGCGCTGTTGGGTACACTGTTTTATCTACTAGATTGACATATCTTATACCCAATGACATGAGCTATGAATTTTACTACTGGGTCTTTGATTGTTGATATCTTCAACGCTTTGCCATCCCATTGCACTCCAGTATTCTTCTCAACTTCAGGATGAGATGCACTTCGAAAGGCTTTTGCCTTATTGGTTGTAGGGAGCCCAGTAACCCTACTGATAATTTTCTTTGTAACCTCTACTGGTTTATCCAACCAAAATTTGTCATCATGAAATCTGCTTAGAACAATCCTTATCTAGTATGTGCTAAAAGTTTGTGGGAGGTGTTCAAGGTGTGATAACCCTGATTCTTCAATTTTCTTATATTCAGTCTTCAATTTTTTGTCTGGTCCACAAACTTGTTGGAAAGCAACAATCTTTTTGAATGCACCTACTTCACCAATCTTGCAGTAAATATAGGCCCTTACGTCTTCTTTCAACAAAACCCTATTAGGTATACTCAAGAATGCACCCATATTGTCCATTTGTGCTGCAACCTTTGGATGAGGTTTAAATTCTCCTTTGTTGAAATTAGCTCTAACAATCAATTCTACTTCCTCTTCAATGTTTTGTGATTTTCTTGTAGACGACATTGATGCCATAAATTATTTCTAGGGTTTCAACAAGCAGTAGATATCTGATCTTCGGTTAGCAAATGAACTTAGTTGATAACGTTGAAGAATTGTTGTTGGTTTGATCTATAGTGGCTTTGGATCTTTCTAAGAAATCTTAGCTCGAACTCTGCTCTATAAAATCTTTGCTCTTTCGAAATTGCAATGTAACAATAAAACTATGTTTCTGCATTATATAGACCTTTTCGATATTCCCGCTCAAACTTATTGTGCATTAAATGCGTGACCTAAACTTTAGTATGAAACAACTATCAACTCGATGATGTCTACAATTTTCTTCGCTTGGTTAACATAGAAATTCTTCATCGGTTTGCACTATTTGTCAGTTAACCATGTATAGTGATTACTGACGGGTAATCAACTATTGTTTCTTCTTTTACTGACTATATGACATTGTTAGCTCAGAACATATAAACCATAGTGCATCTTAATTTATGTAGATTTGGTATTTTCACATCTTATATAAGGAACTGTATGTAAAATGTGACCATTTGAAATGTCAGTTCCATACATACCTTTGTCACTTTAAATGGAAGTGCCAATGTCACCCAATCTAGTGGATGAGGTTTCACCGATAGTGTTACTTGGCTTAGCATTCTCATTAGATGCATTCTTCCACATAGTGTTTCTCAACCTTGTGATATCTACAATAGTATATCCACTTTCAAATATATGATTTTCATCAGGTGCTCAGTCTCTGTAGTTCTTGCTTAAATGACCGACCTTGTGACAGTGCATACATGCCATTCTAGTGTTTGTCCAGCTTCTTAAATGTCTAGTCCGACCCTTTCTATAATAGTTTGCTGCAATATGCCCATACTGACCACATATAGCACAATTAGTCCAAGTATTATTATCCTAAACATATGAGTTACCTTGTCTCT
Organism: Chamaecyparis obtusa; assembly: GCA_027943335.1. NCBI lineage: Eukaryota > Viridiplantae > Streptophyta > Pinopsida > Cupressales > Cupressaceae > Chamaecyparis > Chamaecyparis obtusa. The sequence continues at coordinate 718,963 of BSBK01000719.1, read as the reverse complement.
TCAGTTGATAAGGTTTTCGCTGTGTTTTCTACTTAGGAGTCCAAACTTGTTTCATCTTTGCCTTACACTCTCATGTAGTGTGTCCATGCTTATTACAAGTATAGCATATCTTCTCCATATTTATATTGTTAGCAATGTCATTTTGTTTAGCTTTGCACTCATAAGTAGGATGTCCAAACTTTCCACAGTAGTAACAATATCCATTAAACTTACGAGTGACAGGAGGCTTACCTTGTGCTTTGCTTCTACACACATTAGATGTATGTCCTAGTTCCCCACAGTGATAGCATGTCATTACATTAGGTTTCTAACTTTGATTATTGTTGACCTTTTCAGCTTGTTGTGATGATTCTCATTCACCAGTATAGCCTATACCGGCTTTGCTTCCAAATCTTCTCTGGTTAATTAAAAAGTCATCAATTTTCTTGGAACTGTCTTCAGCCATCTTCATCATTTCATTATGTTGTTTTTGCATCTTTATTTCATTTTTCAATTTTTCATTATCTTATCTGAGTATTGCAACATCTTCAATTCTTCTAGATAACTCTCCATTCACTTAGTTCACTTCTTGATTAACAGTCATCATCTGATTCGATATTTGGAAATGACAGTTAGTGAGTCTCTGTATTTCACTTTCTTTAGCTTGAAGTTGTTCTGTCATCAGTCTTTGGTCTTTAATAGCTAGATTTTGATCTTGTTCAGCTTGCCTAGCATTATTCATGTTTCCACCATTCTCACCATCTGAGATTCTTGACCGATTTGAAGTGCTTTCACTTGCTTAGATAAATGCTAATTCTTTTCAGATAGATCAGAGATTATACTTTCGGATCCATCAGATATGCTGCCAGAACTTGATCCAATGTGATCAAATATGTCATCAATAGGTTCTTCATGATAACCGATTTCTTTTTGTAGAATTGCAAGGTTCTTCCTGTCAACTAGTAATTTTTTTAGTTCTTCCTTAGCTTGTTTATACTGTTCCATAAACATCTACATCTGTATCTTTTGATTCTCAATAGATTTGTCAAGCTTGTATCTCTCCATGACTTTAGATCTTTTACCCTTCAGTGGTTAAACTATTCAACAAGAGAACTTATCTCTAATACCAATTGTTGGAATTAGGAGAGATAGGTACTAAGAGGGGAGGGGTGAATCAGTGCCTTCTAAAACTTTCACTTGTAATCCTTTCAGATCTATGTTCATACACTATGATAACCGACCAAAATAACTTGAATAAAATAGCATGTATCAATCATCTAGTTAACTTAATGAAAGTAAACAACATGAGATCAACATGTTAAGCACATAACACAAGTATTTTGGTAACGCATAAACCCTTATTAGAAGGTAAAAACTACGGTGGGGATGACACCCACAAATTCTTCACTACTACAGATAGAAAAGGTTTTCCTGTTAGGGCTACAAGTTTTGATCACTTTTGGTGATCTCACCCTGTTAGGAGTGACATGTTAGATCAGCTAGATCTACCTAGTTATAGGATTTTGACAACACTACTGAAGTGTGCACTCGGTTAAGAGATTTACTTAAGACTGTTAAGTCTACTCTGTTAAGAGATTTATTTAAAGCTCTATTACAATTGTCAGAAAGTAATATGCAATTATTTGCTAGTTAAGAAATTAATTGTCTGATACAGATCTATAAGTGCTCACAAATATCACCTTGACTGTGATGAATTTCTACTCTGAATTTGCTCGGTAGCCTTCACTGATTCTATTCAATCTGATTACCTCTGTACTCTGTTCTGCTTTACTAATCGATTGTCTTGAAGTTAGGCAATTACTTCAAGTGCTCTGTGATTCATATATATCAGTTCACCAACCAAAAAATGATGTGAACATACATAATATACAGTGTTCTATTTTGCCACTTAAGCAAAATTTAGGTTACAAAATAGTCATAACCCTAAGATCTACGGTGCAAAATTAACCTAGATCAACTATTAAAAATAAGATAATCATTGCATTAAATGAATATCTTTTACAATAAATGTTCCTTGATCTTGGTAAACTGTTTTAAGATCTGTTATTATCATTTGCATAGAAGAATGTGCCATCTCAGATTACTATGCCATTTTCTATGATCATCAGTAAACACTGCATAAACTGCTCAGTGTATACTATGATGCTCGATGTTTACTATCCATCGGTGTCAGTGTCTGCTAGTGCTCGGTAAACTATGTTATGCTCGGTGTAGAGGCTTTACCGACTACCCTGTCTTTCTCCTGGTTACCAACCAACTCAATATAAGTGATCGACTGATCTCTTTGATAACCTTTGATACTAATGACAACCTTGAATGCTCAAATAGATATTAACAATCTTCTCATCCCTTACTTTATCAAGGTCTACTTGTGATACACCATGTATTCTTAATATTTCAGATGTGACCTTAGCAACTTTTCTCTTAGTTGTAGCACTGTTTAGCTTAGCATCAACTTCTCTTGTCTTCTCTTCATATGTTCCCCATCTAGGTTCATTGTCATCTTTAGGGGCTGATAGCAATACCTATGCATAGGCTTCAAGAACTTGTTCCTCTACCTCATACCCAAGTGGATGAATCCACTTAGTTCTAAGTTCCATAGCTTCCATACATGTAGTATCAATCTCCACCATGAAACATATTGTGTCCTTGTACTTATCCACAATTCTCTCTAGAATTTTGTACCTCATCTGCATTCTTTCTCTAAAGGTTTTTAATTCCAATGTTATATAGTCTCTTACAGTGCTTTCAGTGCATGCCTTGATTGATATTTGTGGCATGGTTGGGATGGACTTGTCTAGATACAAATATGATACTTTACCAACTATATGAAGGTACATATAGATGATAAGGGACCCAAACCTAAAAATATTTGTCTTATCATGCTCGATAGCCCTAATGTTGTCTATCAACTATGTGTGCAAGATCTCACACAAGTTGAACTCTCCATTTTCTTGTATAAGTTGGATGGCTGCCAAAATAGTGCCTGCAGATACACTATTGACCATGCTGGTGTGATGAAATCTATAGCCTAGTATCATTGTCATCAATTTGATGTCTGGTTGCTCTATAGGCTCAATGGTCATGCTGCACTTATCACTCCTTGATTTACGCACTTTCTCCACCATCTTCCTAACATCCTTACCAATTGGAAGTAGGGCACTAGTCCTAGAAAGGCTAGTCATCTCATGAATTAGGTCTCATGTGATTCTTACTAGTACATCTTCAATCCAAAATAAATCATCATGGATTCTGCTCAACAGTATCTTTATCCATTCTTCCTCATATAACTCATATGTAGTGGCATATTCAATAATGGGATGGTCATTCCATTTTGTGTATTCATTCATGAATTTTTTGTCTGGATTCATCAATGTGTCCATGTGCTCCCTTAACCTATCTATTCCAACAGGTTCCTTCTTACAATAGATATAAGCCCTTATGTCTTCTACATGCATAACATCCATTAGCGTGCAGGAGAAAGCTCCCTCTAAATCATCTAGGTTTGAGTTGAATGTATGCCTCTTGAAAACATACCGCTTCTTCTCAGCAACATAAAAAACAATAGGAGTGGCCATGACTAACTTGATATTCAGTTTCCAAAAGATCTCTGAGATGTTCTAACGGCTTCCAAATTGACATGACAAGCTAGGGTTTCTACAACCGAGCAAATGCACTACAATCACTAATAACTTAATCTCCAAATCTTCAAAAGAACATCCAAGGCTCAATCTTCTCTCCAATCACTCTAACTATGAATGCAAAGAGTGAACAAACAAATTCTGTGTACTTAAAGTAAGAAATTTTCCATTAATGCAACTTGTGTAAACTAGGTTGCCACTTCAATATTTCAAACTTGATCTCTACCAACATTCAGCATGTGTGCTCTTGCACGAAGGTTCCAATACACTCCAATAGCTTAAGTCCAAAGGCGCATACTGTGAAAGTAAGTATGTCAGCCATGCAGGGGTCTAGAGCTAAATTAGCTCCCCTCATGACCCTAAGGGCCATTCATGTAGATGTAGAGGGTGCATCCACTGGGGATGCATCCAATACATTCTCATCAACATTATCCTTCTTTCCATTTGACCAAATCAAGCTTTCATCCTCTGAGGCCTTCACAAACTTGAATTTTGCTTCAGGATCCAAAACTAGTTCTTCAGTATTTTTAGGGCTTTCCTGACCTTGCATCCTTGATCTACACAACTTTGAGATATGTCCAGCCTTGTTATAGGTGTGACAAATCACTGGAAGTCTGTTATTCCTCAGTGCATTGACACGAGTCACCATTTTACATGTTCTGGTTGTTTGACCATTGTAGTTACATATCTGACATGTAACATTTTGAGAACTTCTTGAATTTGTCTAATTTTGATTTCTTTGATCATGCTGAATCCTATTCTTCTTACTAGTCTTGTAGTTTATTGCTCTATGACCAAATCTATTACATGTATAATAGTAGCCATTGAAAGGTCTTACCTCTATATAGTTCCTTGCAATGTGTCCATGCTTATTACATGAAAAATAGGTGCATTCAATAGGATTGTGCTCATTCTTAGGAGGATTATCATTGTCTTTGGTTTGATCTCTAGTCTTCTCAATATCAGTAGATTCCTTTTGTGTCTCCTTTCTTGCTTGCATCTTATCAATTTGATTTTTCACTTCATTGTATCCAATATAGTTGGTGTCTCCCTTGGCTCTCCTTGCATACAATTGAGATTCTATTAAATAAGAACTGGTGTGCAATTTTTCAATATGATTCTTTGCTTCTTTCAATTCAGATTCCAAGCTTTCCTTGATGTTCCTTAGCTCCAAGATTTCCAAGTTAGCTTCCTTTAGTTCTTCATTGAGTTGAAGGTTCTCCTTGACTTGTTCATTGGCGACATCTTGATTGTTTATTAGTTTGTCATAAAACTCTTCAAGATGACTCAAAAGAGATGCATTTTCTTCATTCAACTTCTTGATTTGATCTTGAAGATTACTATTAGAGCATCCTTTCAAATCCTTTCTCAATCTTTTGATAACTAATTTTAGTTCCTCAAATTCTCTTTCTGAACTGTCTAGGTCTTTAAGAGCTACTTCAAGATTCTTCTTCAAATGTTTCATTTTTGTTTTGTCCATGATCTCCTCAAGTGGTTAAACTTCTGTACTATGGACTAGAGCTCTGATACTAATTGTTAGGAATGGGAACAATGAGAGGGGGGGGGTGAATCAATGTTCACTAAACTTTAACTTTTCTCTTTAATCTTTATGCTTATCTTAAATGCTTAAGTAATGAATTAAACATTCACATAAAACATGAAACATAAGAATAACACATGACACCAATATGATTATGGGGAAACCCAAATAGGTAAAAACCTTGGTGGGAATTGACACCCACTAATATTCTGCACTAGTGTTTTGTGATCCTTTCTAGAAGATCCTTTACCCTATTAGGAGTAGCTTTACAATGCTTTTAGTATAGTAGACCTGGTTAAGGGTTGGACACTGTTAGGAGTCTTTTAGAATAATCCCTATTAAGGGAGTGGACTCACTATCCTAGAGCTCACTGCTCAAATGATGAAGGTGTTGGGTATATTCTTAGTTTTTTGAGGTTTGTGTCCAAATTTTGGTTTAAGTCTCCTTACAAGTGTTTTGCTTGGTCTAGGGTTTGTAAAATTCTTAAAAATTTGTTGTAGCCAAGTTCAAAAATCCTTGCCCTAGGTCTTCTCCTTGGAAAATTTTGAATTCATGTCCAAACCCTCGTGTTAGCCCTAATTCTTCTAATTCATTGTTACTTTTTGGGTCACTCAAAGTGGTTATCTGTGCATGTGCTTATTTATCTCAAGTGTTCGATGAATCAAAAAATTTCATAGCATGTCTCATATAGTATTTAGTGAATTAGCGAATGAGTCAAGCCCATGTTAAGTGTTGTGTTCAGTCGCGTAGTCTCTAAGTTTTCCAGCTGCTACCTCAACCATTTGGTGAATTGGTGAATGCATTTAAACCCTACTGTGTATTTCCTTGTCACCAAGTCTCCAAATGTTTTAGTAGTTATCTTACCCTTTATGAGAACTAGCAAACAAAGGTTATCTCTAGTTCACTTAGTCCTCGGTAGTCTTGTGTTAACAATCGGTGACCTAGCGAAGATAGTTATTACTCATTCTCTGAATCTGGTGGTCAAGGATTATATCAACTGGCGACATGGAAAATACTGTGAATTAGTGTTGAGATCAATGGCTTTGTTTTAATCTCAAATATCTCATGGGTCTTACATGTTTGACTTGGAAAATGAGCGATTGAGAACTTGTATTGTTACACTCTAAGTTTGGTAGTTCTGACAAGTTGACCAAATAGCTTTGGCAGAGGTCATGTTTCTTGTGTTCTCCTATTCTCGAAATAAGTTAGTGATGTGCTAAGTCATCTAGTGATTCAGTGAATTGTATGGTCATGAGTTCTCTTAAAAGAAAGGTAAAGGATAGAAGCATTTGGTGAATGGGTGAACCAAAGGAGTAGGAAAGTATTAAGCCTTCAGTCACTTAATCTCATAATGAAATGCTAAAAGGGTGAAGTATTGGGAGAATTTGTGAACCCTTTGTTCTCTAAGTCTCAGAATCAAATGGTTGAAGTTCATATGTTTCAGAGAATTGGCGATAGCCATGGATTAGTGTCAAGATCAATGGTTGATCCATAATCTCAGTGTATAGGTGGCGGTTAAAGAAAGATTCAACAATTCAGAGAGTAAAGGCTTCACCAGTTCTCAAGATAATCAAGCGGTTAAATGTATCATTGAGAAAATGCGTGAACCCTTTGTTCACTAGATCTCCAAGAAAGCTGACACTTAGCTGAGACATTAAGAGAATGGGAGATGCCCTTATTCACCAGTTCTCCAAATAAAAACTACAGTCAAGTGCTCGATGGTGATCACCTTGTTTGCTAATTTTCTAAGTAGATCAAGAGTTAGGAATTGCATTGTGAGAACCCATGAAGGATTTGGTCACTAGTTCTCCAAATTTGAGCTAGGGTTAACATTGTATTAAGCGATCATGAGAAGCTTTCAGTCGCTGATTTGCTGAATTGGTTTAGTTGAAAAAGGTAATAAAGAAAAAGGAGAAAGACCATTGCCACATGTGATAAAGTACACTATCAAGCTAGAGAGTAAACCAATAAGCTATCTAATCAGTTTCAGAAGGAAAATTGCATGATGTACCCAGGCTTTAAAAGTACAAAGCTGAAATCATTGCATCTTTGCTTTGCTTTCAAGTTTTGAAATATATCTGTCAACATCCTTACATTGGCTAACTTTGGTTTGAAAACTGGTGATATGTGAAATTGAATATGGGATCAATTAAGGAGATTTGTAGTAATTGTGGTAGTTGTACACTTCTGATCTGCGTCGATAAATAAGCTAAGTTCACTATTTTATGTTTTCAAAATCAGTCTAAGAGAATTGTGTTTTTCTAAAGGAGTTTCTGGGTGCCAAGCAAATTAAGTTCATAGAAGATTAAGGATAATTTTGTAGCATAGATGAGTCAACTTGAGAAGAGTGCAACATCTTCAAGCAGTGAAGCCAAGTCTAAAAGTGGTGAAGATAAGAGCAAACTAAATTATTCAGATGAATTTCTGAAATTGCTGCAAGGATCCAGTCAGAACAAGAGGGCTGTTGATGATGTTTTTGAAGATTTCCTAGGTCAATGTAGAGATCCTATCACTCCAAATTTTTTAGGTTATACTATCTTCAATTTATTTTATGGAAATAGAAATAAGCATGTTCCTGTTTGTAATGGTTGGGTTTTGGGTTTAGGAAAGATGGTTGTCCCTGATGTCTTCTTGGATGTAGACTTAATTGTTGCCCTAGCTAGAAGCTATGACCCAATTTCAAAGACAATTAGAAAAGTAGACCAATCACCCTTAGTCACTCTTGATAGGGGTTCTTTTATGAAAGCTTTTGGTCTATACACGTCCTCTTCAATTGAGATTAATTTGAACCAAGAGAGGGAAAGATATAAGAATAATGTGGGTTTAGTGAAGGATCAAATGGTTAAACATATGCCAAAATAGGATAAATATATAGCCCCCCTTCTTGCTAGCATGAATGTCCCATATCAATTTAAATCCCTCCAACACTATATGAGGCAGAGTTGTTATGCATTGTGTAGAGTTTTAGGAATTGATGGGGATGCAAAATTTTTTCCAGCTGACCTTTTGATGATCATCTTAGACATCCAGAATCCCTTGGTAAACACTAACTATGATTACATCCAGTATGTAATTGACAGAATGCATGAAGGGTTGATAGCTGTGAAAGAAAGGAAGGCACAGATTAAGTTCTTGCATTACTCTTTATTGATGCATTTGATCCTATTTTTCAATATCAACAGTTTTGATTTGAATATGTTGAAACCAAGGTTCACTTTCCAAGATCAGCATAATCCAGTGCAATTGTGGATACGGTTGTGGAATTCAACTTCCAATGAAGGGAATTTTTGTGTCTTTCAGAATTTCATTATCTTTCCAATCATACAGATGTTAGGTGTCAATGTCACCAGGATATCAATTAGGGTTTTGAAAGTTTTAAGACCATTACAATATGTGGACAAATGGGAGGGAAACCATAATTGGGGTGATTTCTACCTTGGAGAAAATTCTACAATTCTTAGAGTTTATGGCTATCCCCAACCCCCACATATGTTACCTAAATTTGTGCCTCCAAGAGTTGCTTGTTTGTAATTTTTTTGGCAGTTGATGTGCATAGATAGAGAACTTCTAGCCCCTCACAGGAAGGGTACCTTCACACCTAGGCAATTCAAGATAGGTGATTTCTTGATAGGGAAAAGGGAATTTCCTCAAATTTTAGCATGGTTGAACCAATTCAAGATGATATCTGGTGCTTGCAGATATGTGGACCCTAAAGGTTTTATTAGGATTGCAAGATTGACATATATTCCCAACATTGGTGTGATTAAGGAACATGAAGGTTTAGATGAGGAAGATGTGATCAGAAACATTTTAGAGATAGATGAGGTCACTAGAAGATGGAGTAAGTATTTTGGCCTGATAGATTTGTCTAAATAGCTGAAGGAAGCTAAAATTCCTTTTGATGGCTTTTTCCCTGACCTTCCTTATCTGAAGAGAATTGATAAAATGATAGAAATGTATGATACCTTGGCAAACCAAATGGAGACTCTAATTGATAAAAATAAGCCAAAGAAGAAGAAGAAAGATTACTCATCTTCTGATCAAGAGGAGTTTACTGATGAGTCATAAGAAGGAGATAGCCCTCCACAAGTTGGGGAGTTACCGGTTGTTGATCTCACTCAAGATCAACCAGAAACAGAGGATCTTTCAGAGCCAACCATGAAGAGACAGAAGCTTGAAGAAGGAGAGCCTTCAAGGCAAGGAAAATAGAGAAAGGGGATTGATAGAGCATCTGCTCTTGTACTAGGTGATAGAGCTTACCATCACCAATTGAGAAAAACAATAAGAGAAGGAAAGAAGGTGGCCACTGAAGAAATAGATAAAGAACAGTCCCTATGGTTAGAAAAGGATATTAGAGAGGTCTATTAAGAGGAATTTTTGAGTGATGACCAATTCATCAAAAGTGATGAATTTAAAAGTTTCCTTATCTAGAATAAGTAGCAAGAAGTAGCCAAGGCCATGCCCAAAGGTATGGAACCAAGTGCAAAAACTTTGAGGGCCCTAGCCTCATATGATCCTAGCCTTGATCCTAAAACAGTGGATGAAGCTAGAGAATTGGTTACATCAAGTGGAATGTTGTTACCTCCAGGATGGGATCTAACTTCTACTTTTATCATTGATCAAATAAGAAAGCAACCATAGGGTAGCCTATCGTATGAGGTTCACATTGGTGACATGATAAGAGGAAGTGGTTATGACCCCAAGTCCGAAGCTGTTGCAATGTGGTCTATGGCCCCTAGAACCCAAAATCCATTATTATTAAGTATAGAGGATAAGATGGAGGGGAACAAAATCATATGGACTATGCAAAATACAATTGACCTTGAAGTTTCCAAGGCAGTGACTCATTGGGCAAATTTGAATGAAGCCAAGACAGCTTAGTTGTCTGAGAGATATGCAAAATTGTTTGAAAGTTCAAGCATGGTTTCGAAGGATAGAGACTTGAAGATGATGAGGATTAAACAATTAGAAGATGAATTAGTAGAAGTAAAAGTCAGGCTTGAAGAAGCCTCAAAGGTAGTTCTTCCTCCTTTGCAAATTGAGGCCCCTGTGCAGACAGATGTGGAAGTGCCCGAGAGACTCACAGAGGACCTGGAAAAGGTAAAATTGGATGCATCCCTGGATACTATAGCAAGAATTGTGCAATATAGGTAGGGTAAAATAAAGGAAAAAATGGAATTAGTCCATAAATCAGTTAGCTTATTGGATCAAACTAATGAAAAGGTGAATGAGTTTTTGGTCACCTTGGAGCCACTCCATAGTATTTGGTCTAGAAGGAGTTTATTGTTTGATAAAATTGACAATTTACAAGAACACAGGCCTGACATTCCAAAGATAGTGACTGATGTTTTTGAAAGGATTGGTTTAATAAGTGCTGCTTCAAAATTTCTCTAAGGAAAATCAAACCAAGTAAAGGCCAAGTTGGCCATGTTTGATTAAGATTATAGCAAGTATTTACCTCCGATTTATGATGAAAATGGAAATGTGGTTAAATTGGAAGAATGGAAGTTGTCAATGGATCAGTTAGTGATTAAGAAAGATTCCTTCTTAAAAGATGACAAGGCTTTGGACTTGGAAAGGAGCAACAACATAATTGATAGTTTGTTCAAGGTTGAGAGTGACTGCATCAGATTTATAGCAAAAGCCAAAAGTGTAACTGATTCTACATGGGAGTGGCAGATTAAATCACTACAAGAGCTATAGAGTTACAACTGGCCATCTAATGATGATGTGGTAGCTTGGGAGAAGTTAATAGAAATGAAGAAGAAGGAGCTAGTTATCTAGCTAACAGAGGAAGAAGAAGAATAGATTGCGCTTAGCACCTGATCCAGAATTTGAGGGAGAGCATGTTTCAAACAAAGGGTGATGTAAGTTAGCTTGTAATGGCAGTCATCATTCATGCAAAAAATTTGGTAACTGCTCTAAAATATTCTCAGACAAAGGTGCCACTTGCAGAACAGTTGAGAAGTAGATATTTTTAATCTGTTGTTGCAATCAAATTTTCTCAGTTTGTACTTTTGTTTTTAGTACAAGATCTTTTAACAACCATCCGGAGCTTGTTGCATCCTTTCAAGGATTCCAAGATAGCTGATTAGTATATATAGCAAGGGTTATTTTGATTCAAAGTGGTTGAAAATACTCTGTAAGAAAGGTTCTGAATACAAAACCTTATTTTCTAAAAGTGAGAGGATACTGTATCAATGCATTTTGACCATTAATACAAAATATTGGAGCTCTGTTACTACTATTTTGTTGTCTTTATGTATGGAATGTTTTAGTTTTCTTATGTATTTAAATTGCAAGGCTTTTTAATGCATTATTCACAAGGTGAATATAGGGGTTAAGCTTAAGTTTCTTTCAAGGAAAGAGTAAAATCTTAGGGGAGATCTTTGGGAAAAAATTATCCATGTATGAATTTGATGACAGTTGTAGGAATTAAAAGGATGGTATGTTAGGCATGTCATCTGAGTTTCAGTATACTTGTTTTGATAGATATATGTGGAGGTAGGGTTTGACTTTGATGCCCAAGTGGATAAGGGACTGGTTTTAGATCCATTTGCATTTATTTGCCACCCAAAATATAAATCATTGTTACATTTTACTTTATCTGTACAATCTTAATCTGAATTATTCTATGACAAGTTCATAGATGTGTATTGTAATGCTTTATAGAAGCACTGAATGAGGTTAACCTTCTTTGAGTTCAACTCTAAAAAGAAGAAGGATGAATATCCTTAAACCATTGTTTCATGTTGCTACTTTCATGATTTCTATCATAGTATTGTGTATCAAGATAATTTGGGCCATATTGAGAGTTCTCTTATCTTATTAAGTTGAGTTTGGAAGCAAGAATAGGGCAATGAAGGAGCTTGTTCACAATTCAGGGCTTAATTAAACATTGAATTGATATATGTACACCCGCTTGAGTATCCATTACTTGAAGTGAAGAAGGTTTTCTAACCTTAATACCTTAGTGCTTACATTTTTCTAGATTATGGTCTAGTGGGATTACATGAGTTTATAAGTATTTGATAATTTGTGGATTTGAGCACTAAAAAAGTTGGCGACTTTGTCGGGGAATTCTGAAGAGCTTGCAATAGGTTAGTGCGAATCTTGTCTATTGTGCATTTGTAGACTAGCATAAAATAATTTGATTCCCGCTTGTAGTGGGTGGCAACTCTGATAATCTATGTTTACTAGTCGCTGGTATCTATATATTTTGATACATTTTGTTAACCATACCATGAGTCGACCAAGGATCACTAGGTCTTATTATAGGGATCACCTAGAAGATGATGTGGGTGATGATCTCCATACGCCTAGTAGGAAGCAATGGTTTAGGAGAGGTCACAATAATGCTAGCTCCCAAGGCCCTTCTAGAGAAAGATCCCATTCCCCACTCCCTCATGAAACTTCCTCCTCTTTTGATGACGCCGAACATGTCAAGGTCACGCCAATCACTCTTTCTTAGAAAGAAGTAATCATAGAAGTCATAGAAGTAGGTTATTACCCTGCAAATGAAACCCTAGAGCAACCAAGAGAAACTTCTGCTACTGACATTGCATCTTATGATTCTGAGAAACTAAGGGAAGAAGTGATAGCTTTGAGGAAAAAGGAACATGAACAATTAGCAGAAATTGGTAATAGAACAAAGATAAGGGAGCAACAGCTCTATGAACTACTCTTGGAAAGGCCAGAACTTCTCAAGAGAACCAAGAAGAATGAGATCCAGGTTAGTGATCTAAACCGAGATGTTCAAGGCTTAGATAAGGATCTATTTGGTGACATGGAAGGTTTGAGAAAGTAGGCTCAGGACACTAAACCTCAACAAGATGAATTCGAGGGAACGGGCCATGTTCTAAGGCAGTTGAATCCCTCTAAAATCTAGAGGAATGAAGAGATAAAAAATGCTCCCAAACAAGTCACTGATAAGGGAAAACAAAAGGCGGTGAGTGCAAATATTAATGAGCCCAAGAAAATTGTGGCTGCTTCTAATGTACTTTGTAAAACAAGTATAGACTTGGAGAAGGCTAGAAAAGTGAAAGAGGATTTGGCTATTCAATTGGAGAAACTTGAGTTGGAGGCTACTGCAGATGAAATGAAGAGGAAGATTGCCTTCCTACATGCTAACATGAATACATCTACTAGTAGTTCTATCCCTATTACCATAGGAAAAACTCCACCTAGTCAGCCTAATACTTCACTTCCAAATGATCAAGCCCTTCACCCTAGACAAATTTTACCTGGACAAGTTCCTAATCAGGTTCCCCTCATAGCTAGTGGTACAGTGGGAACTGTACCTTGTCAAAATGCTGCAGCTACCCCTCTAAATCAACTAAATATCCAAAGAAGACCAGTTCACTTGGATAGATATAGGCCTCTATTTTTTGATGGTATTCCTAGTCAACCTAATGCTGTCCCTAATGAAATCAGAAAGAAAATCCCATTATTCACTGGGAATAATGTTATCACCTATGAAGAGTGTTGACAGCTAAAAAAATCCCTAGGTTCCTCTTTGTATTTGGCTCTTTGAAAGATTTTGTGCAAAAATCCATAAAATGGCCTAGGAAAAATTTCAAATTTTTGACCGTTTAAGAATCCATTTTTCCCTAGCCTTGCTTTACCCTAATATCTTTTTGCAATTAAAAAATCCTTTTAAAATCATGTGTCTAAGTCTTTTTTAACCCCGTTGCCAAATCTCCAAATCACCTAGCGGGTTGTCTTTATTTCTTCCGAATCAGCGACCTCCCTATGTATTTCTTTCTCCAAACTTTAGTCGCTAATTCTCATGTTTTTTATCCTTGGCGGTCCCCCATCCTTCCTAAGTCTCCAAGTCTCCTGTTATCTTGGCGGTGACCATTAGTTTCTCCTGACCTAGTGACTACCTTTATTTCCTCTAACGGTCCCTGTGGTCAAGCAATCTCCAAATGTCTTAACAGTTTGTCGGGAGTTCACTAAGTGTTTTGCCTTAGTAGTTTTCTAATCGACGAATTGGCGACACAGTTAACTCTTCCTTCGGTCACCAGTTCTCAAGATACTTCAGCGGTCTTTTTTATTAACTGATGATCCAACGGTCGGTGCTTGATTTGATGAAGATGTGTTAGAGCTTGCGATCATGCACCCACCGTTGATCTTGATGGATGATGTTTCTCTTCTTTCTTAGCCAGGACCACTTCCACGTTGAAATGACGAAGCTTCTCTTCATTGGTCCATGTTTCAAAGAGGTGGCGGTTTTCCAGTGGGACCTGGGTGATGTGTCATGGGACCAGTTCGAAGGAGGATCGAACGGCCAACGTAAGATCTCAAGAGGATGTGTCAGAGCATGAGATCTTGCGCCCGTTGTTGATCTTATCCGGTGGGGCCAAAGTTTTTTGAGGAGCTTTCTTGGTGGAGGGCTAAGTTTTTTTAGGCGGTTCTGATATATTTCTTTGGGTCGCAAGGTCACGGAATATTTAGCGAAGTTCTAAATTTTTGTGAGACCATGCGACTGCTTGTCGCATGGTTGCCAATTAATTTTAGTGAGCCGATGTTTGGTGGGGTCTCTTCGCCGCATGGTGCTGAGGTGGTTGCTTATGATTCAACGAGCTGGCAGGATGGAGTGACTTGGCATGTGGGCCCAGTCAATTTTCCCGTGGCTTTGGCGGTAGAGAGAAAGGAAGATGGCGGTGCCGATAATTTCCTTTGGTCGCGCATTCTCAGAAAGATGTTGCCAGAATTAGTGAGGTCTCGAGACTTAAAGAAAATCTTTGTCGCCAGGTCGCTAGAAGTTTAGCGAAGGTAATTTTAATCTCGCGACTAGGCAAAGACTATAGTCGCCAGTTCGCGAAGGGATAAAAGGAAAGGTTGAAAGTGTTTAAGATCGGTCAATTTGGATGATCTAACAGCCGACACATGATCTAAAGCTTGGTGTCAGATCCATGAGGTTATGCACCCACCGTCTGATCCTTGAAGATATCAAGTGTTCCCTTCACCGCCTGATTTGCTGGGAAGAAGATGAGATCGACGGTCAAGATTCAAAATTTTCTTGCAGCCGCCAGATTTTAAATTTTTAAATTCTTTTTGCAGTGTTGGTGCTAGTCGGTTATGCCGAAGTACTTAGGTGGCTAGAAAATTGATGATAGAGGATAGTTTATAGCTGGGAAAGATGCCAAAAGATTAAGGAATTTGGTCAGAATGAAAAGATTAAAGATTGCTCTGATATTTTGAGGGGTCGAGCAAATTTTTGCAGAAGAAAGAAAGGATTTTTAATAGAAATATCTTTGCATCCTGTGGATGCATTAATTGTAAATTTTTGTAAGTTGTTAGGATATTTTTAAAAAAACCCTAGAATTTGTAGATATTTTCAAGGGGGTATAAAGTTTTGAAAAAAGAAAAAAAAAGAGGGGAGTTCTTGCTGGTGAAAAAAAATAGAGAATTTTTAAGGCCAGGAGAATTTTGTCCAGATTGTAATTTTCATCAGTTTGATCATTAAAGATGGAATATATTGTATGCTGCTGATTTTCATCAAAGCTTCATTGTCAGGATTTCTTGAATTCAACTGGTGAAAGGTTATACTTAGTTCAGATTTCAGAATTTTTATCTCTCCTTTGTTTCCTGTTGTGAATTTGTAAATCTGTTATAGGTTTATGGGAGTATATCATTGCTTTGACCTAGGGTGGGATTAAATTATGCTCAAAGTGGGATGTATGTTCATGACATTTATATGAAGGATTAATTAAGTAGTAAAGGGTTCTGATATTTGAGTTTATGTCAAAGACCAGTAAATGACATTAGTGTGTTCAATTTATCCTTTTGACTCTGTAGCCCAAATGAATAAGGCACTGGCCTATATATCCTTATCTTTATGTTGAGAAAATTGATCTAGGTTTACAATCCCAAAACATTTAAATCAATTCCAGTCTTTTAGTTTTAGTTTAGACATAATTGTTTAGGGGTTCTGTCCATGTGGTAGAATCCAAAGTGTTGATTCCTTGAAGAGTGAATCAAAAGGTTATTCTTCCTTGAGTTTGACTCATAAAAAGAAATGAGACTCACAACACCACTGTATATGCTTATAGGAATCATAGTTTTCATCATTGTATTCTGTCTTAGGATATTATGGACTGCCTTCAGAATAGTGATGAACTATTGAACTCATTCATTGGAGTAGGAGCATATCAGTGAAGACATCATCCACATATCACAAGCTTACTTGAATTAGAGTAACTCATTTATAGGCAATACCCACCTGAGTTTTGTGGAGCTCAAAGAAGAAGGAGGACCTTATCCAATCCTCATCAAGTTAGTCTTTTTCTTCCAAACTTAAGGCCCTTTTGTCAAGAAATTCAGTCCATCTTATGTTAAGTTTGCACTTCAAGATTGAGACCTAACAAAGAGCATCTGAAGTTTTTCATAGATAAGGTCAATGATTATGAGATTGAACATGAAGATGTCATAATGAAACTTTTTGTTCAATCATTGATTGAGGATGCTCGGGATTGGTACAGAGGTTTGCCTGAGAATAGTATTACATCATGGGATGAATTTGTCAGATGTTTTAAATACCAATATGTAGAACATGTGAACTCTAGTTATATGCTCAATGAGTTCAATAATATAAAAAAACACTATAATGAGAGCATGTCAGAGTTCAATAGCTCATTCCAAAAGGCTATGTACAAATTCTTCCAAGTATTGAGGTTAGATGATGCAGTTTACATGACAACTTATTTCAACTCTATGGATGGTAAGATGTCTTACCTTTTGAGATATAAGAATCCCTGTACCCTTAGGGATGCATTCAATTTGGCCATAAATATTGAGAGAAACTGAAAGGCATCTGGCCAAATGTACAAAAGGGATGAGGGTAGACTATGGAAAGAAACCAGGCCACAACTTGCAAGACCACTCAAAGAAGAGGATAGAGGGGAAAAAGGTGCTAGTACTAACAAAGATTTCCCAGCAAGGTTTGATAAAGTTGGTAGAAACTTTCAAGATGCAAGACCTCCTTATCAAAGGTAGGACAAGGCCCCTAATTTGAGAGATATGCCTTACAAAACAAACTGGAAAGATGGGAGGCTTGTTCTTGATAATAATGAACCCCAAAAGGGAAGAGACACACCAGATCCTCTAAGGAAAAACATAGCATACAATGTGGAAAATACTCCTTGGTGTGTGGCTTGTAATATGCCTCACTCACCATTCCAATGTGCTATTGCTCAAGCCTTGGGAGAAGAGGCTAATAACTTATGTGCAGGAGATTATGAAGAATCTAAAAAGCCTACCATTAACAGGTTCACTACTAAACTAATGGGGGACCTAGTGTCCTTAGAAGATGAAACTATTTGTCCAGATGTTGATCATAAGAGAGAGATTTTCTTTGATTATGAGCAACAAATATTTACTCACTCTGATCATGAGGAATCTGATAACAATGATGGTAAAATTTATATGGTAGAATCAGGATCAGACGAGAAACAATGGAGAAAGCCCAGTGAAGAGGAGATTAGAAACCTAACTGTGGTTGCCATAACACAAGCAAGATCCTCATACAATTTGAGGAATAGAAAGGTGGATAATGAGCAGGGAATCCCCATATCAGTGTTTATCAAGAGCAGTCCTTGAGATAAGGATTCCCCAAATCCCAATGTTGTAAATAGTAAGGATCAAGGGCTTATGATTGAAAAAAAGAAAAAGGAGGAAGTTATTATTAACAAGGTGAAAATGATAACTGGTAGATCAAAGGATCACTTTGATTCTTCTATTGATTCCCTTATTTTTGATATGAAACATGTCTTGTCCCAGATGAAGGTCTCCGTCCCTTTGCTTGAAATGCTAAAAATAGATGAGCACAAGACAACAGCCTTGGCTCTTATAAATGAGCAGACATCTGTTCCTACTTTACAAAAGGAAGGGAACTCTATGGAGAGGCCTATTTTGGTTAATGGTATCTCTGATGTCTGTGTTGGGACAATTATGACACAAGAACCTTCCTCTATCAATCCTTTCTATGTTACTTTAATTGTAAACAATTTATTGTTAAAAAATTGCATGATTGATTCTGGTGCTGCCACTACTATGATGCCCTATCAGGTGATGAAAGAATTAGGGTTGCAAGTTGACACTTCTAATGGCATGTGTTATGCAATGGACAATAGGGTAGTACCTATTGTAGGGACCCTGATTGGAATTGAAGTAAAAATTGCTGCATTCCCAGAGGCTACATATAAGATGGATGTGGTTGTTGTGGATACAAAGCCTCATTATGGTATGTTACTATCAAGATAGTGGGCTAAAACAGTGGGTGGAAAATTAGAGTTAGATCTATCTTATGCCACTATTCCAATAAATGGACTGAGGTAAAGTTGTACAGGGAGCCGCATTCCTTAGTCATGGTGGAAATGGTTGCTCCGGAGGACCTAAATTGTTTTGTAGATATTGACATGAGAAATTTTGTGATTGAAGAGGTAGTACCTCAAATGAAAAATATAGATCTAATTGTAGATGAGTTGGTATTGCAACAAGATGGGCTGTGGAAAATGTTCTTTGATGGTGGATGCTCCAAGGAAGGATTAGGAGCTGGTGTTGTATTCATTTCCCCATCAGGTACTACATTTAAGTATTCTTTCTTGTTAACTTTTGAGTGTACCAACAACACAACTGAGTATGAGGCTTTAATACTAGGATTAGATGTGGCAATAAAACATGGTATTAAATTTTTAAAAGTCAATGGTGATTCCTAGTTGATTATAGCCCAAGTAAGGTCTTAATATGCTTCTAAGGATGAAAAACTCAAGTTGTATAAACATGCTGTTTAGGATAGATTGGAGTTTTTTGAAGCTTTCAATTTGCTTTGGGTAGAGAGGTCAAATAACATCATGGAATATTTCCTTGCTAACATTGCTCTAAAAAATAATGATATTACTCTCTCTGGTGTCTCCATGCTAGAAATCAAAACTAGGCCTGTAGTGCCTGATAATGTATAGAATTGTCAAGTTTTTGAGAATGACCTGGGTATCCTTAGGTTCCTTCAAGGTATGGATCAATATGATGGTTCGCAAATAGATTTCAGTGAGATACAATAATGTGTTGAAGGAAAAGAATGCATCATGGGGAATGAGATAGTGCAATTACCCTTAAACCACATACCTAAAGGGTTAGTGGAATTGGAGGGAATGTTTAAAATAAATGATTGTTTCTTGTCCCAAAAGTCTAACACCAAAATGGAAGACTTAGAAGAAATCAACTTAGGGTCTAAGAATTTCCCCCAGATGGTGTACATTGGCAAGAAACTAAGCAAAGAAATCAGAGAAAATCTGATTAGACTTTTGAAAAAGTATAAACATGTGTTTTCTTGGTCCTATGATGACCTCAAAGCTTATAGAGCTGATCTATTTTAGCATGAAATCCCTCTCAAGGAGGAAACCAGGCCTTTCAGATAGAAGCAGAGACCCATTAACCCTTTACTAGCCACTAAGATGTAGGTTGAGTTGACAAAAATGAGAGATGCTAGTATCATTGAACCGATTGGGCACTCAACTTGGGTTTCAAACCTTGTACTAGTAGGGAAAAAGAATGGTGACATTCAGCTCTGTGTTGATTTTAGGAATCTGAATGTGGCATCACTCAAAGATAATTATGGATTGCCCAATATGGAGGCCATGCTGCATAGGGTGACTGGATGTGAACTCCTATCAATGATGGATGGTTTCTTGGGTTATAATCAAGTGCTAGTCAGAGAATCAGAGAAATTTAAGATAGCCTTTACAAACCCATGGGGAACATATGTGTATGTTCGCATGCCCTTTGGTCTAAAAAATGTTGGAGCAACTTTTCAGAGAGCAATGGATGTTGCATTTGAGGAGTTGATCAATGTTTTAATGGTTGTTTATCAGGATGATCTCACTACTTATTCCAAGAAAGCTGATGATCATTGTTCTCATTTGGAAAAGGTCATTCTTAAGGCCTTAGAATTTGGTGTGTCCTTAAATCCCAGAAAGTGTCAATTTGTTGTGATAGAAGGGAAGTTACTTGGACATATAGTGTCAAAAGAAGGAGTCAGGATTGATCCTAAAAGAGTAGAGGTCATCAAAAAGGTGCCTTCACCTAAGAATTTGAAGGGTGTGTAGTCTTTCTTAGGGAAAATTAATTTTTTCAGAAGATTTATTGCTAACTTTGCAGAAATGGTTAAACCCATAGTTAAACTCTTGAAAAAGGATGTAAAGTTTAATTGGGATAGTGAGGCTCAACAAGCTTTTGAGAAAATAAAACAAGCAATCTAGGAAGCCCTTGTTTTAGTCTTGCCTGACTATTCAAAGCCCTTTTCTCTATTTTCTTTTGCTTCCTTTCACACTATTGCGACAGTTCTTCTACAAAAGGACCAAGAGGGTTTTGAGCATCCTATAGCCTTTTTCAGCAAGTCACTATAGTCTACTGAGTTGAATTATGAGTTAATGGAAAAGTAGGCATATGCATTGGTGAAGGTAGTTAAAGCCTTTAGACCTTATTTAGTCTATGCCAATGTTAATGCTTATGTACCTCATGCAGTAGTAAAGGATATTTTGGTTCAAAGTGAGGTTACAGGAAAAAGGTGCAAGTGGATCAATAGAATCCAAGAGTTTGATCTTGATATCCACATTACAAAGTTGGTGAGAGGCTTGAGACTTGCCAAATTGATGACTAAAGAAAACTTGGACCTTGTCCAAGTAAATAGTATTGTTGTAAATGAAAATGCAGTCACCAGTGTTGAAATGCAACTATGGTACAAGGATATTGTCCACTTTATCAAGCATGCTAAATGTCCTCAAGAGTTAAATGATAATCAGAGGAGAAGTTTGAGATTGTAGGCTCAAAGATATGTGTTGATCCAAGGTGATTTGTACTGGAAAGATAATGATGGCATTCTACTCTTTTGTTTGGATAAGCACCAATCAGAGAAAGTGTTGAAGGAAATGCACTCTGGAATGTGTGGAGGACATCATTCTACTAGGTCAATAGCTCATAAAATCTTAAGGGTAGGATATTATTGGCCTGTATTATTTAAAGACACTCATTCTTATGTTAGAAGATGTGAGCCTTGCCAGAGGTTCTCCAAGAAACTAAAATTCTCAGGGGCATTGTTATTGAACCCTGTTGTTGCAGAAGCTCCTTTTGCAATGTGGGGTATGGATTTTATTGGAGAATTTTTTGAAAAGTCCAATGGGGGACATAGTCACATTTTGATGGCTACTGATTATTTCACCAAGTGGATTGAGGCCATTCCAACCAAAAGGGCAACCAGTGTTGTAGTAATTGAATTCCTGATGAACAATGTAATCACCAGATTTGGTGTTCCAATTAAATTGGTTGTAGACAATGCCATGAGCTTTCAATCTCAGGAAATTACTAATTTTTGTTTAGAAATGGGCATAATTGTGTCTTATTCATCCCCTTACCACCCACAAGAAAATGGCCAAGCAGAATCTAGTAATAAAAGTATTCTGCAAATTTTGAAGAAAACCCTAGAAAAGAATAAGAGAAATTGGCATGTGAAATTAAAGCTAGCACTATGGGCTGATAGAATTTCTAAGAAGAGAGCCATGGAGAAGTCCCCTTTTGAAATGGTATACAGTGTAAAATCAAGATTTCCAGTTAATAATTTCCTTCCAATCTATAAGTTTATGCAAGAAGAGGACATGGAAATCAGTGATCCACTGCAAGACAGGATGGTTCAGTTGATTGAATTGGATGAGATTAGAAGGGAAGGGCAAAGAGAAAATGTAAAGCTACAGCAAAAAATGAAATATCTCTTTGACAAGAGAGCAACTATAAGGAAATTCCAGCCTGGCGATATGGTTCTCCAATGGAATGCCAGGGCTGAGGAAAAGGGGAAACACAAACAATTTGAGTCTTTGTGGATGGGACTCTATATTGTCCATCAAACCCATGGTAAGGACTCATATTTTCCAAAAAATTAGATGGTGAAGAGTAGGAATTGCCAGTTCATGGACAGTTCCTGAAAATTTTCTTCAGTTAATTCTTTTTCCATGCACAGTAGGCTTGTATATATGTATAGGTGTGTTTGTTTTAGTTGTGTGTTTGTTTCCTATTTTAGGTTAAGGTTTTGTGGTCTACCTCACAAAGATTCATAGATTCTTGCTATGATCTTGTAATCAAGCATCCTCAGATAGAGCCACTATTGGGTATATTCTTAGTTTTCTGAGGTTTGTGTCCAAATTTTGGTTTAAGTCTCCTTACAAGTGTTTTTCTTGGTCTAGGGTTTGTAAAATTCTTAAAAATTTGTCATAGCCAAGTTAAAAAATCCTTGCCCTAGTTCTTGTCCTTGGAAAATTTAAAATTCATGTCAAAACCCTCATGTTAGCCCTAATTCTTCTAATTCATTATTACTTTTTGGGTCACTCAAAGTGGTTAGCCGTGCAAGTGCTTATTTATCTCAAGTGTTCATTGAATCAAAAAATGTCATAGCATGTCTCATATAGTATTCGACGAATTAGAAAATGAGTCAAGCCCATGTTAAGTGTTGTGTTCAGTCATGTAGTCTTTAAGTTTTCCAGCCACTACCTCAACCATTCGGCAAATTGGTGAATGCATTTAAACCCTGCTATGTATTTTCCTTGTCACCAAGTCTCCAAATGTTTCAGTGGTTATCTTACCCTTTACGAGAACTAGCAAACAAAGGTTATCTCTAGTTCGCTTAGTCCTTGGCAGTCTTGTGTTAACACTCAACAACCTAGCGAAGATAGTTATCGCTCATTCTCTGAATCTGGTGGTCAAGGATTATATCAACTGGTGACCTAGCAAATACTGTGAATCGGTATCAAGATCAACGGCTCTATTTTGATCTCAAATATCTTATGGGTCTTACATGTTTGACTTGGTGAATGAGCGACTGAGAACTTGTATTGTTACACTCTAAGTTTGGTGGTTCTGACAAGTTGACCAAATAACTTTGGCGGAGGTCATGTTTCTTGTGTTCTCCTATTCTCAGAATAAGTTAGTGATGTGCTAAGTCATCTAGCAATTCAGCGAATTGAATGGTTGCGAGTTCTCTTAAAAGAAAGGTAAAGGCTAGAAGCATTTGGCGAATGGGTGAACCAAAGGAGTAGAAAAGTATTAAGCCTTCAGTCACTTAATCTCATAATGAAATGCTAAAAGGGTGAAGTATTGGGAGAATTCATGAACCTTTTGTTTGCTAAGTCTTGAAATCAAATGGTTGAAGTTCATATGTTTCAAAGAATTGGTGATAGCCATGGATTAGTGTCAAGATCAACGGTTGATCCAAAATCTCAGTGTATAGGCGGTGGTTAAAGAAAGATTTAGCGATTCAGAGAGTAAAGGCTTTGCCAGTTCTCAAGATAATCAAGTGGTTAAATGTATCATTGAGTGAATGCGTGAACCCTTTGTTTGCTAGATCTCCAAGAAAGCTGACACTTATCTGGGACATTAAGAGAATGGGAGACACCCTTATTCGCCAGTTCTCCAAATAACAATTGCAGTCAAGTGCTCGAGGGTGATCACTTTGTTTGCTGATTCGCTAAGTAGATCAAGAGTTAGGAATTTCATTGTGAGAACCCGTGAAGGCTTTGGTCACTAGTTCTCTGAATCTGAGCTAGGGTTAACATTGTATTAAGTGATCATGAGAAGCTTTCAGTCATTGATTCGCTAAATTGGTTTAGTTGAAAAAGGTAATAAAGAAAAAGGAGAAAGACCATTGCCACATGGGATAAGGTACATTGTCAAGCTAGAGAGTAAACCAATAAGCTATCTAATCAGTTTCAGAAGGAAAATTGCATGATGTACCCAGGCTTTAAAAGTACAAAGCTGAAATCATTGCATCTTCGCTTTGCTTTCGAGTTTTAAAATATATCTGTCAACATGCTTGCATTGGCTAACTCTGGTTTGAAAACTGGTGATATGTGAAATTGAATACAGGATCAATTAAGGAGATTTGCAGTAATTGTGGTAGTTGTAAACTTTTGATCCGTGTCGATAAATAACCTAAGTGTTCTATGTGTTCAAAATCAGTCGAAGAGAATTGTGTTTTTCTGAAGGAGTTTTTGGGTGCCAAGAAAATTAAGTTCACATAAGATTAAGGATAATTTTATAGCAAAGATGAGTCAACTTGAGAAGAGTGCAGTGTCTTCAAGCAGTGAAGCCAAGTCTAAAAGTGGTGAAGATAAGAGCAAACTAAATTATTCAGATGAATTTCTGAAATTGCTACCGGGATCCAGTCAGAACAAGAGGGCTGTTGATGATGTTTTTGAAGATTTTCTAGGTCAATGCAGAGATCCTATCACTCTAAATTTTTCAGGTTATACTATCTTCAATTTCTTTTATGGAAATAAAAATAAGCATGTTCTGGTTTATAATGGTTGGGTTTTGGGTTTAGGAAAGATGGTTGTCCCTGATGTCTTCCTGGATGTAGACTTAATTATTGCCTTAGCTAGAAGCTATGACCCAATTTCAAAGACAATTAGAAAAGTAGACCAATCACCCTTAGTCACTCTTGATAGGGGTTCTTTTATGAAAGCTTTTGGTCTATACACGTCCTCTTCAATTGAGATTAATTTGAACCAAGAGAGGGAAAGATATAAGAATAATGTGGGTTTAGTGAAGGATCAAATGGTTAAACATATGCCAAAATAGGATAAATATATAGCCCCCCTTCTTGCTAGCATGAATGTCCCATATCAATTTAAATCCCTCCAACACTATATGAGGCAGAGTTGTTATGCATTGTGTAGAGTTTTAGGAATTGATGGGGATGCAAAATTTTTTCCAGCTGACCTTTTGATGATCATCCTAGACATCCAGAATCCCTTGCTAAACATTGACTATGATTACTTCTAGTATGTAATTGATAGAATGCATGAAGGGTTGATAGCTGTGAAAGAAAGTAAGGCACAGATTAAGTTCTTGCATTATTCTTTATTGATGCATTTGATCTTGTTTTTCAATATCAACAGTTTTGATTTGAATATGTTGAAACCAAGGTTCACTTTCCAAGATCAGCATAATCCAGTGCAATTGTGGATACGGTTGTGGAATTCAACTTCCAATGAAGGGAATTTTTGTGTCTTTCAGAATTTCATTATCTTTCCAATCATACAGATGTTGGGTGTCAATGTCACCAGGATATTAATTAGGGTTTTGAGAGTTTTAAGACTATTACAATATGTGGACAAATGGGAGGGAAACCACAATTGGGGTGATTTCTACCTTGGAGAAAATTGTATAATTGTGAGGATTTATGGCTATCCCCAACCCCAACATCTGTTACTTAAATTTGCGCCTCCAAGAGTTGCCTGTTTGGAATTTGTTTGGTAGTTGATGTGAACAGATAGAGAACTTCTAGCCCCTCATAGGAAGGGTACCTTAACACCTAGGTAATTTAAGATAGGTGATTTCTTGATAGGGAAAAGGGCATTTCCTCAAATTTTAGCATGGTTGAACCAATTCAAGATGATATCTAGTGCTTGTAGATATGTGGACCCTGAAGGTTTTATCAGGATTGTGAGACTGACATATATTTCCAACATTGGTGTGATTAAGCAACATGAAGGTTGAGATGATGATGAAGGGTGCTCCCCTTAATACCAAAAACATATAACAGAAACAAAGAAACAACAACAATTTGCAAGAACAGAAAATTGACTTCTTATTATCTCCACGATTATGGAATTCCAAACTTTCAGAATTACAATATGCGAAGCCACATGGGTATTTCCTTTACAATATTTTGTAGGACAAAGCCTCGAATTGTTACCCAGATCTACTACCTAGAACTGCCCTAGACATCACTACGGGCCTTCTTTATATAGGTATTTTCAACCGCCCGAGAAGGTTCCAAAAATTTAGCCCTTAGGGCTGACCAGACTTGGAATTATTTTATTTTTCAATTTATTACATCAAAGTCGGCTCAAAATAACTTTTGAAACCCGAACAGAAATTTTGAAGGAAAATTATTTTTCGCCATTTCAGGTGGTCTGACTTCCGGAGACCATAAGTCATCACCAGTTGACACGATGGACTATTATAACCCCATTTCAGAAACACCACGAAGAACTCTACAGGCGTAGCCCGTGCAAGCACCCTTCACGCAAATTATCGACCTCATCCGGGGCCTCTAAATCCTTCAAAATTGAGTTCAAAGTTTCTGTACCCTGCTGCCAATACCGAAAATCTTCAATATCTTCAAAACTAGACCTGATCTAGCCATGAAACTTTACTGGTAGGCTGATATGACTGAGATGAACCTCCACATGTAAAATTAGAACATTTCGAGATCGTATGACCAACTTACTAAAAATAGCAAGTTTCCACAAATAGCAGCTCTGCAACAGATAGCCCTTATTGAATACAAAAATAGAAATATTTTTGGGTGATGCAAGATTGCTCTTACACCCTGGATGCTCCTACATCAGACACCCGGGGTAATTTGAGAAGTGACCCCATCACGTTTCAAGTGTGTAGAGGAAAACCAAGACGGTTAACCTCCTCCTTTGTCAGCCATGATGAATCTTCAACAGGTCATCCTTTCCACTTGACCAAATATTCTTCATATGTCCTATTCCTTGTGCTTCTACCAATATGACTATCCAGTATGTCTTCAATCTCCTTGATATCTGAACTGGTTGCTGGAATACTCCACTGTGCTGCTATAACCTCATCTTCAACACCTCCTTCATGACACTCTGTCAAATCTGAAATGTTAAACACTGGTGAAATATTCAGCTCAGTAGGCAATTCTACTTCATATGCATTTCCTGAATCATTCTTTTTCAGTATTTTACATGGCCTAAACTTCTTCATTTTCAATTTGTTATATGTACCAACTGGAAATCGCTCCTTCCGCAAATGAACCATGACTTCATCTCCAACCTAAAATTCCTTATGCCTCCTTTTCTTATCTACCTTTGCCTTATACTGTGCGTTCATCTTGGCAATGTGCTTCCTCACCTCACCATGGATGTTCTTCAAATGTTCTGCAAAATCCTCAGCTTCAGCACTACTTATTTCTCCTTTATCTATCTTTCTCAATTCAGATGCATTTCTTGGACTACTTCCATATACAATCTGGAATGGTGATTTACCAGTGCTCCTGTTGACAGAATTATTGTATACAAATTCTGCTTGTGGTAAAATCAAATCCCATCCTATTGGCTTGTCTCCAACCAAACATCTCAGCAAATTTCCCAAACTTCTATTCACCACCTCTGTCTGTCCATCAGTCTGTGGATGATGTGATGAACTGAACTTTAAATATGTCTTCAACTTTTTCCACAATGTGCACCAGAAATATCCAACAAACTTAGTGTCTCGATCTAAAACTATGGTCTTTGGCAAACCATGCAGTCTCACCACTTCTCTGAAAAACAATTCTGCTATATGAACAACATCACTAGTCTTCTTGCAGGGAATGAAATGTGCCATCTTCAAAAATCTATCAACCACCACAAAGATTGAATCATGTCCCCGCTGAGTCCTTGGTAAACCAAGAACAAAGTCCATACTGATATCCTCCCAAGGCTTCTCTGGTATAGGTAATGGCTGATACAACCCTATATTCTACTTCACTCCTTTCACCATCTGACATACTCTGCAACTCTGTACAAACTTCTTCACATCTTACTGCAACTGTGGCCAATAATAATTCTCACTAACCAAAGCAAGGGTTTTATCACGACCAAAATGTTTAGCCAATCCTCCACTATGCTTCTCTTTGATGAGATTCTCCCTCATAGAACTTTGTAGAATGCACAACTGACTCCCTCTGAATAGCATATCATCCTGGATGATGAAATCCAGCTATTTTGTCCTATCTAGAGTAACAGGTTCTGTACAAGCTTTCCATGCTTCACCAAAATCATGATCCTCTGGATACAAATTCTTGAGTTCCTTGAACCCAACCACTTCAATCTACATTTCTATTAGCAATAGTTGCCTTCTGCTAAGAGCATCTGCAACCCTGTTAGACTTTCCACTCCTATGTTTTAAAACAAATTTATAGCTTTGCAAGAACTCAATCCATTTCAAATGTCTCTGATTCAACTTTCCTTGACTATTCAAATATTACAAAGCTTGATGATCAGTATACAAAACAAAATCCTTAGGAATCAGATAATGTCTCCACTTCTTTAATGCTTGAACTATAGCATAAAATTCTTGATCATAAATAGAATACTTTTTCTTCGCATCATTTAACTTCTCACTAAAATAAGCAACAGGTTTACCTTCTTGGCTCATAACAGCTCCTATTGCAGTACCACTAGCATCACAATCTACTTGAAACACCTTGTTAAAATCTGGAAGTGCTAAAACAGGTTGTTCTGTAACTTTTTGTTTCAACAATTGAAAACTTTTTTCTGCCCCATTAGTCCACTTAAACTCTTTTCTATCCCCTCTCATTGTTTCAGTCAAGGGTCCACAAATACTACTAAATTTTTTGATAAACTTTCTATAAAAGCTAGCCAAACCATGAAAAGATCTTACCTCAGTAGCACTCCTTGGAGTAGGCCATTCAAGGATAGCCTGTACCTTCTCTGGGTCCATTTTTAGACCTTCTACTGAAACTACAAAGCCCAAATACACTAACTCTTTCTTCACAAAACTGCACTTCTTCAAATTAATTAGTATTTTCTCTTCTCTCAGCTTCTCAAATACCATACGAATGTGCATCATATGCTCCTCCAATGTCTTACTAAAGATCAAAATATCATTTAGGTAAACAATGACAAACTTACCTAAATTTTTTTTGAGAACCTCGTTCATGAGCCGCATAAAAGTGCTCGGTGCATTGGTTAGCCCAAAAGGCATGACTAACCACTCATACAGTCCTTCCTTTGTCTTGAAGGCAGTCTTTCATTCATCTCCTTCTCTGATTTGAATCTGATGATATCCACTCTTTAGATCTATCTTTGAGAAATACACAGCTCCACTCAAACAATCCATAATATCATCCATTCATGGCAATGGAAACCTATACTTGATTGTGATCTTGTTTATTACTCTGGAATCTATGCACATCCTCCATTCTCCATTCTTCTTTGGTGCTAATACCATTGGTACAGCACAGGGACTCAGACTCTCACGGATCAATCCTTTCTGCAACAACTCATATACTTGTCTGTTCAATTCCTCACTTTCTGCAGGTGTCATTCTGTGCGCTACCTTATTCGGCAAACTCGCTCCTGGGATCAAGTCCATCTGATGACTGATCTTCCTAACTGGTGGTAATCCATCAGGTACATTATCAGATACAATATCCTGAAACTCATTCAACAAATCTACAACTTCTACAGGAACATTTTCTACTTCCTCCTTACCAGCTTTTGGAATTAAAGAAAAACACACATGCTCATGCCTCATACCATCTAGGAATTTTCTTCCATCAACAAAATTTATTCTTGCATTACCACATACCTTTTCTTCAATCTCCTTTAATGGCTTTAGCTTATGTCGCACTCCATCCTTTGTTAGGGAATAGGTATTCGCACGACCATCGTGTACATCACATCTGTCAAACTAACATGGCCTACCCAACAACATGTGACATGCATCCATAGGTATGATATCATATAGTACCTTATTGTTGTACCCGCCAATCTTGAACTTTACTAGGCACTGTTCACTAATCATGACCTTGTGGTCATCCTGCACCCAGGCAATCCGATATGGATGTGGGTGTTTCTGTCTCTTGAGCTTCAACTTTGTCACCATCTCTTCTGACACCAAATTATCAGTGCTTCCACTATCAATAATCACATCATAGCATTTACCCTCACACTTGCATCTAGTGTGAAATAGGCTCCTCCTTTGTTCAGGTTCATTCACACCACTCAGCAGGACTCTTTTGTTAATTAGCGTTTCTCCTCTTTCAGCATCTTCAGAATTTGATGATTTGGCATCTTCATCTACATGTGCAACTCTGGCCTAGCCTTCATTCCTCCTATCTGTCCTTCCTTGGCGTTGAGGACATTCAAATGCCCTATGACCTTCTTCTCCATAGTGAAAACATGTTCCACGGAAGCCTCCTCTTCCTGAACCTTGTCCTCTTCCTCTTCCTCTCTGATCTCTATTGTTCTAATCTTGGAAACGATTGGAATTGTTTCCTCTCTGATTTTGACTACTACTGGCCTCATCCTTCTTTTTCGGATCTTCATTTCGGCCTCCATATGACCATCCACCAGATCGTCCACCGTGACCTCTTCCATTTTGTCTGCTCTTGAACTTCTTGTTCAACTTTTCCTCTACTTTTAGGAAAAACTGGTATGCCTCTTCAATACTGTTCATTCGAACTAGATTCAGCTCCTCCTGAATGCTTGGCCTCAACCCATTAAGGTAATGAGCAACTTTCTCCTTATCAGCTTCCGCATGGCCTATTCTGATGAGGATTCGATAGAACTCCTCTGTATACTCCTGAACAGATTGTCTCGCTTGCTTCAAACTTTGCATTTTCATCAGTAGGTCAAGCTCATAATCAACAAGGATGAACTATCGCTTCAATTTATCCACCATCCGATCCCATCTTGCAATTTTATCTTTCCCTCTCCTATTTCACTCCAATTGAATCTCTTGCCACCAGATCTTCGCATGACCTTTCAGTCTGGCCTTCACGAATTTGACCCTATCAGGATCCTCAATATCTTCATACTCAAAATATTCTTCACATTCATTGATCCAGTCAATCAATTCTTCTGGGTTAAGATTTCCTAAAAATGCAGGAACCTCAATCTTAGGTCTTTTTTCGATCTTGGAAATGGCTCGAAAAAGTCTTTCTTCCTCCTGGTTCACAACTTTGACTTCTCCTTCTTGATCTTCTTCTTCGGCTTCATCCTCGCTTTCATCTCTAACATTAAGATTCATTCCTCTACGAATCTCCTCTTGCAATGCTCTCACCTGTCTCTGGAGCGCTCTAACCTTAGGTGTTACAACACCAGGTCTTCCGCCATGTTCCCTTTGTGGAGGCATTTTTGTGATACACGCTGAAACCCTAGCCACGATCCTAGTGCAAACTGCCTCACAGTCGGCGATCTATTTATACACTCAAGAAATCCTTCTCTGATACCACTTGATGAAGGGTGCTCCCCTTAATACCACAAACATATAACAGAAACAAAGAAATAACGACAATTTGCAAGAACAAAAAATTGACTTCTTATTATCTCCACGATTGTGGAATTCCTAACTTTCAGAATTACAATATGCGAAGCCACGTGGGCATTCCCTTTACAATATTTTGTAGGACAAAGCCTCAAATTGTTACCTAGATCTACTACCTAGAACTGCCCTAGACATCACTACGGGCCTTCTTTATATAGGCATTTTCAACCGCCCGAGAAGGTTCTAGAAATTTAGCCCTTAGGGCCGACCAGACTTGGAATTATTTTATTTTTCAATTTATTACATCAAAGTCGGCTCAAAATAACTTTTGAAACCCGAACATAAATTTTGAAGGAAAATTATTTTTCACCATTTCAGGTGGTCCGACTTTCGGAGACCATAAGTCATCACCAGTTGACCCGATTGACTATTATAACCCCATTTCAAAAATGCCACGAAGCACTCTATAGACTTGACCCACGCAAGTGCTCGTTAAGAAAATTCTTGACCTCATTCGGGGCCTCTAAAGCCTTCAAAACTGAGTTCAAAGTTTCTGTACCCTGCTGCCAATACTGAAAATCTTCAATATCTTCAAAACTAGACCTGATCTATCCATGAGACTTTACTGGCAGGCTGATATGACTAAGATGAACCTCCACATGCAAAATCAGAACATTCCGAGATCGTATGACCAACTTACTAAAAATAGCAAGTTTCCACAAATAGCAGCTCTGCAACAAATAGCCCTTATTGAATACAAAAACAAAAATATTTTTGGGTGATGCAAGATATCTCTTACACCCTGGATGCTCCTGGATCAGATGAAGAAGATGTGATCAGAAATATTTTAGAGATAGATGAGGTCACTAGAAGATGGAGTAAGTATTTTGACCTGATAGATTTGTCTAAACAGCTGAAGGCAGCTAAAATTCCTTTTGATGGCTTTTTCCCTGACCTTCCTTATCTGAAGATAATTGATAAAATGATAGAAATGTATGATACCTTGGCAAACCAAATGGAGACTCTAATTGATAAAAATAAGCCAAAGAAGAAGAAGAAAGATTACTCATCTTCTGATCAAGAGGAGTTTACTGATGAGTCATAAGAAGGAGATAGCCCTCCACAAGTTGGGGAGTTACCGGTTGTTGATCTCACTCAAGATCAACCAGAAACAGAGGATCTTTCAGAGCCACCCATGAAGAGACAGAAGCTTGAAGAAGGAGAGCCTTCAAGGCAAGGAAAATAGAGAAAGGGGATTGATAGAGCATCTACTCTTGTACTAGGTGATAGAGCTTACCATCACTAATTGAGAAAAACAATAAGAGCAGGCAAGAAGGTGGCCACTGAAGAAATAGATAAAGAACAGTCCCTTTGGTTAGAAAAGGATATTAGAGAGGTCTATTAAGAGGAATTTTTGAGTGATGACCAATTCATCAAAAGTGATGAATTTAAAAGTTTCCTTATCTAGAATAAGTAGCAAGAAGTAGCCAAGGCCATGCCCGAAGGTATGGAACCAAGTGCAGAAACTTTGAGGGCCCTAGCCTCATATGATCCTAGCCTTGATCCTATAATAGTGGATGAAGCTAGAGAATTGGTTAAATCAAGTGGAATGTTGTTAACTCCAGGATGGGATCTGACTTCTCCTTTCATCATTGATCAAATAAGAAAGCAACCACAGGGTAGCCTATCATATGAGGTTCACATTGGTGACATGATAAGAGGAAGTGGTTATGACCCCAAGTCTGAAGCTTTTGCAATGTGGTCTATGGCCCCTAGAACCCAAAATCCATTATTATTAAGTATAGAGGATAAGATGGAGGGGAAAAAAATTATATGGATTGTGAAAAATACAACTGACCTTAAAGTTTCCAAGGCAGTGACTCATTGGGCAAATTTGAATGAAGCCAAGATAGCTCAGTTGTCTAAGAGATATGCAAAATTGTTTATAAGTTCAGGCATGGTTGCCAAGGATAGAGACTTGAAGATGATGAGGATTAAACAATTAGAAGATGAATTAGTAGAAGTAAAAGTTAGGCTTGAAGAAGCCTCAAAGGTAGTTCTTCCTCCTTCTTTGCAAATTGAGGCCCCTGTGCAGACAGATGTGGAAGTGCCCGAGAGACTCACTGAGGACCTGGAAAAGGTAAAATTGGATGCATCCCTGGATACTATAGCAATAATTATGCAATATAGGTAGGGTAAAATAAAGGACAAAATGGAATCAGTCCATAAATCAGTTAGCTTATTGCATTAGACTAATGAAAAGGTGAATGAGTTTTTGGTCACCTTGGAGCCACTCCATAGTATTTGGTTTGGAAGGAGTTTATTGTTTGATAAAATTGACAGTTTACAAGAACACAGGCCTAACATTCCAAATATAGTGACTGATGTTTTTGAAAGGATCGGTTTAATAAGTGCTGCTTCAAAATTTTTCAAAGGAAAATCAAACCAAGTAAAGGCCAAGTTGGCCATGTTTGATAAAGATTATAGCAAGTATTTACCTCTGATTTATGATGAAAATGGAAATGTGGTTAAATTGGAAGAATGGAAGCTGTCAATGGATCAGTTAGGGATTAAGAAAGATGCCTTCTTAAAAGATGACAAGGCTTTGGACTTGGAAAGGAGCAACAACATAATTGATAGGTTGTTCAAGGTTGAGAGTGACTGCATCAGATTTATAGAAAAAGCCAAAAGTGTAACTGATTCTACATGGGAGTGGCAGATTAAATCACTACAAGAGCTACAGCATTACAACTGGCCATCTAATGATGATGTGGTAGCTTGGGAGAAGTTAATAGAAAAGAAGAAGAAGAAGCTAGTTATCCAGCTAATACAGGAAGAAGAAGAATAGATCACGCCTGGCACCTGATCCAGAATTTGAGGGAGAGCATGTTTCAAACAAAGGGTGATGTAAGTTAGCTTATAATGGCAGTCATCATTCATGTGACAAATTTGGTAACTGCTCTAAAATATTCTTAGACAAAGGTGCCACTTGCAGAACAGTTGAGAAGTAGATATTTTTAATCTATTGTTACAATCAAATTTTCTCAGTTTGTACTTTTGTTTTTAGTACAAGATCTTTTAACAGCCATCCGAAGCTTGTTGCATCCTCTTGAGGATTCCAAGATGGCTGACTAGCATATATAGCAAGGGCTATTTTGATTCAAAGGTGGTTGAAAATACTCTATAAGAAAGGTTTTGAATACAAAACCTTATTTTCTAAAAGTGAGAGGATATTGTATCAATGCATTTTGACCATTAATACAAAATATTGGAGCTCTGTTACTACTATTTTGTTGTCTTTATGTATGGAATGTTTTAGTTTTCTTATGTATTTAAATTGCAAGTCTTTTTAATGCATTATTCACAAGGTGAATATAGGAGTTAAGCTTAAGTTTCTTTCAAGGAAAGAGTAAAATCTTAGGGGAGATCTCTGGGAACAAATTATCCATGTATGAATTTGATGATAGTTGTAGGAATTAAAAGGATGGTATGTTAGGCATGTCATCTGAGTTTCAATATACTTGTTTTGATAGATATATGTGGAGGTAGGGTTTGACTCTAACGCCCAAGTGGATAAGGGACTGGTTTTAGATCCATTTGCATTTATTTGCCACCCAAAATATAAATCATTGTTACATTTTACTTTATCTGTACAATCTTAATCTGAATTATTCTATGACAAGTTCATAGATGTGTATTGTAATGCTTTATAGAAGCACTAAATGAGGTTAGCCTTCCTTGAGTTCAACTCTAAAAAGAAGAAGGATGAATATCCTTAAACCATTGTTTCATGTTGCTACTTTCATGATTTCTATCATAGTATTGTTTATCAAGATAATTTGGGCCATACTGAGAGTTCTCTCATCTTATTAAGTTGAGTTTGGAAGCAAGAATAGAGCAGTGAAGGAGCTTGTTCACAATTCAGGGCTTAATTAAACATTGAATTGATATATGTACACCCGCCTGAGTATCCATTACTCAAAGTGAAGAAGGTTTTCTAAACTTAATACCTTAGTGCTTGAATTTTGCTAGATTATGGTCTATTGGGATTACATGAGTTTATAAGTATTTGATAATCTATAGATTTGAGCACTAATAGAAGGCTACAACCTTCTGTTATTAGATACACACTATATCTGCTAGGTGAACTGTCACTGTGAGACTGCTTGTCAGATCAGTTCCTTGGTGTGCTCATGCTTTGACCTCTAGCAAAGCTCTAATAAATCATATGCTAACTTTGCATACCTCTACTTTTCTTATCACAACTATCTTCCAACTTCCATTCTAATTACAATGGGCGCATCTTATATTTATATGCTCATACAAACAAAATAATTAGGTCACCCCTATAACTAATTACAAACAACGCTTCCAAGTGAATTTTCTTAAGCATGCTTACAATTATACATGTACTTATGTCAGAAACCTAAATAGAATGGGTGCATAGCCTCTACAACATTACATTACAATCGCAAACCAAAATAGTCACTGTTAGCTCCATGCTCTATTCTCTACTGGCACACACTGGCTGTGCAACTTCAACTGATTGTAACTTCCACATCTTTGCATATCTACTTATGTTCTCTTAGACTAAGCATAAGTATAGTCTAACAAACTTAACTTCCAAGGCACATACCTTAATTCATCCGTACACATGTGTGCTAATGCTCTAAGTATCTGATGCTCTGTATGCTATCCAGTTTTCAACACTTAACTAAATTCTGATCTTTACACTTAGTGCGCTGACTCCAAACTACTATATGACTTTGTTGCCATAATGGAAACACTATATCTAGTCATATACTTTAGTATAGACAACTTGCCAACATCAACCTGGGTCCCTCCCAATTGGCTTCCAACTTCAGTTACTAGAGGTGAGTGGGCTTCTAGATTATAAGGTTATTCTAAATGCTTTTCATTATCATAGTTTTTTGATGAACCCATTTTAAGGAGGATTGTCTATTATTCATCTCCACCCTCCAAAATTTCCCTGTTATCCATTGAGCAATTTTCCAAATCAAATGGAATTTCTAAGTATCTATCCTTATCATAGTTATTTGATGGGCAATTTTTTTGGGGACTTGTTAGTTCATCATTTCTATCTTCTAAAACCTCCCTATTATTCATCAGAGGAGGATTTTTATCATCCATCATTCCTTCATATTACAACCTATGGGAGGAGTCAATATCTCCCTCCACAAGCTCTCCCTCTTCTATCTCTGGATCATTATGACAAATCTGTTGGCTATGGTTGCCCACAATTTGGGAGTTTTCTAGGTTTCCTTGAGAGATAGAAAATCCCCCCATCCCTTCATTAAATTTAATTATAATGTTGTTTTGTGTTTCTTTCTATACGTTGTTGCTCTGAGTCATAATTGAGGGTTCCTCAGCCCTTTAATATTAATTAAGGTTTTTTTAGAATAATCTTATCATGAATCTCAACATTCTAGATTTGAGGATTCAATATATATATATTGATTGATTGGTTATGATCTTTATTAGTTTTAAAATTTAAGAGTTTAGTTCTAAATCCACTAAAATATTAACAATTTAAGAAGGTGTAAAATTTTCCTCTTATCCTACAAAGCCTTCTACCAGATCTCCTATCCTCATCAAGACATAACTATGTAGTAGTTCTATAGGTTGGCTAGAGATAACAATCCATCTAGGTACTTTAATGTTATAGAAATCCTTAGGGATAAAGTGAAATTTCCATTAATTTTTTTTTAGATTAAATCCTTTGAAATATATTGGTAGACCAAATAAGAGTTTCTTTTTTTGAAATTTATTTTACAAACTATGAAAAATAAATCATCATCAGAATTGTGATACTAACCTGATTCCCATATGATTCCTGGGTCCAGTTTGTAATGCATTTCACAATGGAGCCATATCCATTCCATCTAGAAAATGGGCCATTTTTTTTGCAATATTTACATAATCCATTAGTATAGGTATTATCAATTATCATGGTTTTTAATTCTTCCTTGTCAGATTGGTGGTTTCCTGCATGCTTCAAATTGCCAAGTGGATCCCAGAGTGGCGTAGGGTTTCTGTTTGTATGATATTAAAGAGTATACCTCTTCTTTTTGAATGTGGCTATTGATTTATGGCCAAGGGAGTCTATCTGGATGATTGATGGAGATATTTGTAGCCTTCAAGGACCTTTTGGGCATATGGTTTTTCATGGTTCTACTCAATGGGATCTTATTTTTCTCTGACACAGTTTAGAGTTTCTTGAGTGATAGGGATTATCCATAGACCTTGTAGCTCTTTTCTATCATTTCCCAAAATATCCTTATTTTTTAGGGTCTTCCCATGTCTTCCCACCACTTTCCAACCTTCATTTTCAGCCACACATTATTTTTCCATGTCATTACTTGGTCTAGGGTTTCTTTTCTTCCCATTCTACCTATTAATTCTGCCAGTAGATACAGGGGCTTTGTATCAATTTTGATATTTGTTCTTAGGTGGAGGGAAATTGGAAACCCTAGGACAATCCTGGGTTGAAGTAGTCCTAGAATCTTTTGGAGGAATCCAATGATTGCTTAGGGTCTCTTCCCATTGCCTATAATATGTAGAATTTTACTCCAAAGGGATCTGTGAGAGAATTGCAAATCGATTATCATTCCTTGGAAGCCTTCAATCAGAGCACATATAGTATTTAGTTTTGCAAAAAAAATCATGTTGCTTCTCATTCTAATTCATGTTCATTGAATAGACCAACACCATATTCACATAATTGTTACTATAAATCATTAATCTCATTAATTATCTTTTTATATTTTTTTCAAAAATAATAATTAGATTGCTATTTTCATATTTATAAATATTAAAAGATATATTTAATATCATCTTAATTTATTTTAAATAATTAAAAGTGGGACCACATTGATCACAAAAATTTAGATGTGGGTATTTATACATTCTCCAAATTAGTCTAGCCCCCAGGGCTTTACTTTGTTCCCTTATGCTTTTAGTATCTATATCGCCTTCCTCTTTGGGCTTGCATACCTTATCCCAGGCAATTAATGATATCTTATTTTTGTATCATGTTCCTTGCCAAAATAAAGTCATGAGGTGTTTATTTAATTCATCCTTCTTAACCACAGAGAGGTAAATGCAAGAGAGTTGGTAAATTGGCATAGTAGATAAAACCGATTTGAACATAGTTTCGCTCCTGACCAAGGAGAGCCATTTCCCTTTCTAAGACTTTATCCTCTTCTTTATTCGAGCTATCATTTTATCCTATAGTATAGTAGACATGCATCCCTTATCCAAGAGTAGTCCTAAATATTTACATGGCAACATTCCTTTTTTAAAGTTTAAGATTTGACAAATATCTTCTTCCTCATTAGCCTCAATATTAAAGAAGATTTTTTTTGATTTATCTTGGCTAATTTCATGTCCCAAGGCATGTGAATAACATTCTATAATTTATTTATAAGTCAATTCTTCTCATTGTTCCCCTTGAAAATACAACATAGTATCATCTACAAACTTTTGGTGGGTAGTGAGGTCTAGTCCATTGGGTATTTTGTTGTCTCTAACCATATTTAATTCCCTAGATCTGGTAATAGTTCTTCCTAGGGACTCTACTATAATGATAAACAAGAAAGGGGAGATAAGATCCCACTACCTAAGACCCCTTGAGATGTTAAAGAATCACTCAGGGATGCCATTAGCTAAGATAGATATCCTTGGAGAAGAAATACATTCAAAATTGAGATTAATCCAAGGTTTGGAAAAACCAAAAGCTTCCAAGCATTTGCACAGAAATCACCAATCCACCTTATCATATTCTTTCTTAATGTCTATTTTAATGAGTATACTATGATCTTTCTTTGTCTAAATGGAGTGGATGGCTTCTTGGGAAGTAATGACCTCATCATAAATACATCTACCTAAAACAAAGCCAATTTTTTCCTCACTAATTAATGAAGGAAGAAGTTTTTGGAGTCTATTAGCCATAGTCTTAGTTAAAAACTTATATATACTGTTACATAATGTTATTGGTCTACAGTCATTTAAGATTTCAACTTTCTCTTTCTTGGGGATCAAGGCAAGAAAAGTGTTTTTGATTTCCTTAAGCATACACCCATAATTCCTAAGTCCTTCTAGGTCTTCAATTACCTCATCCCCTATAAAGTGCCAATATTTTAGGAAAAAATAGGTTGGGAATCCATTTGGCCCAGGTGATTTATCTAGGTTCATTTGTAGTAAAGTTGCATCAATTTCATTTTTAGTAATTTTTTTCCATCAAACTTATATTCTTCTCTTATGTGATAAGTCTTGGGATATTTGCCAATATTAGGTCTTGGTAGCCTAGGTGAGAGCCTTCCAAGTTGTTGAGGATATTATTAAAAAAACTAAGTTCTTCATCAACTATTTGTTTAGGGTCCTCTATTAAGGTGCCATTAGCGGTTTGTATTTTAGTGATTTTTTTACAATCCTTCTTTTCCTAGTGCTATTATGAAAGAAATTAGTATTTTTATCACCTGCATTAAGCCACGTTTCCTTGGAGTTTTGGCATCAATAGATCTCTTCCTTGGTAAGGATATAATCATATTTTGTCAATAATTTATTTTCCTTTAGATACAATGTTTCATCCATACCCTTTTGAATTACTATGGAATTAACTTTTGCTAATTAATTTTCTAGATCATCTTTTACCTTAAAGATATCTCCAAAATGCATTTTATTCCACATTTGTAGTTTGTTTTTAATGATTTTTAGTTTATTTACAATCTTATATAATTTGGAACCATCCACTATTGCTTCCTTCCACCAAGCCTCAATTAGTCCTAATATTGTCTCATCCCTTAACCATATTTGTTCAAATTTAAAAGGGCTACACTTTGGTATATTGTCTTCCTCAATAGTTAGTCAGATTGGGTAGTGGCTTGATCTAGATAATGGTAGAATTACTAAAACCCTTCCTCCTATTGTTCCATGTAAAGGTGTTCCTATTTGTTTCAAATTCAAAGAGAAACATGCTATAAACCCAGTTATCAAAATCAATAGTGAATTGTGAGAGTCTTTGATAACCACCCCATTTCTTTGAATTATTAGTAATAGAATTAAAGTCTCCACCAATGATTCAAGTGTGATTAGTAATATGTTGAAAATATTGGCTAATTTATGACCATACTTTCCTTTTATCCCTATTCTAGGTTGGGCCATAGACATTCACTAAAAGAAAACTCAAATTTCTCTTACTTCTTTTAACCCATCCACTCATCCAATTATTATGAAGCCTATGCATAGTAAATTAAACCATTCTTGAATCCCATAAGAGTGCTAGTCCTCATGATGCCCCATTAGCTAGATTATCCTCTACTTCCCTAAAGCCTAGTCTTTTTTAATATTCTCATATCTTCTATGTTTAATTTAGTTTCCTAAATCATAATTATGTCTATATTAAAGTTTTTTGTACAATTCTTGATAATACACTACTTGTTAGGGGAATTCATGCCCCTAAAATTCCATGTTATGAGTTTCATGTCCCATTGGTAAAGTCCTTCCCCTTCCATACATAAAACATGGTAGTTAGTTTGGTTTGACCTTCAGAAGACCTATCTCTGATTCTAAGCTTAGATAGGGACTTCTTGCCCCTTTTCTTACATTGTTTGGCATAGTCAGGGACACCCTTTCCTCCTTCAAATTTCTCAATACCTAGAGGCTATATTCCCTCCTTCAAAATTGTTTACTTCAATCATCATATCTTCCTCTTATAATATTGGTGGATCATCACATACCTCCAAAACTCTTGCTATTAACAACTGCTTTTGCAACGCTAATTATTTCAGATCCATAATTTCATCCATAAATGTTTCCATTAAATCATTAATTGCTTCCTTACATACATATTGCATTATGATATTGGCCTCTCTTCCACCTTATTGAAATCAATTTCCTTATCTTCTTGATAGGTCACATTCATGCCTTCTTCATCCTAACTAAACTCAGGGCAACTTGCCACGGTATCTTCAAGTCTTCCCTCAGTATTCATTTCCCCATCCTCCACATTCTACTCTTTGTTTCCTTCCAAAGTCAGCCCTTCATTAGCTACTATGTATGCCTCCTTATGGATATGACTTCTTATAGCATCATATTCTACTTCCATTATATTGATCTCCTTTAAGGAGTCCAAATCTATTTGTTCTATTCTCGGGTTGAGGTTTCCACTATTGGTCATTAAATCTCCCTTATCATAAGCCTTTTTTTACTTTCAACCCTGGTCCCTCCAAATTTAATTCCAACTTCAGTTACTATAGGTGAGTTGGTTTCTAGATCAGAAGGTCGTTCTAAATATTTTTCATTATCATATTTTTTTGATGAACCCATTTTAAGGAGGACTGTATGTTCTTCACCTCCACCCTCTAGAGTTTCCCCATTATCCATTGAGTGAGTTTCCAAATCAAATGGAAGTTATAAGTATCTATCCTTATCATAGTTATCTAATGGGCATGTTTTTTGCAGACCTGTGAGTTCGTCATTTCTATCTTCTAAAACCTCCCTATTATTCATGAGAAGAGGATTGTTATCATCTATCCTTTCTTCCTATTCCAACCTATGGGAGGAGTCAATATCTCCCTCCATAATCTCCCCCTCTTCTATCTTTGGATCATTTTGAACAATCCATTGGTTATGGTCACCCATAGTTTGGGATTTTCCTATGTTTTCTTGAGAGATAGAAAATCCCCAATCCTTCATTAAATTTAAATATAATGTTGTTTTGAGGTTCTTTCTGTATGTTGTTGCTCTGAGTCATAATTGAGAGCTCCTTAGTCCCTTTAATATTAATTTTAGGTCCATTTAGAATGATCTTACCATGAATCTTACCATTATAGATTTTAGGTTTCAATAGATATATTGATTGATTGGTTATGACCTTGATTAGTTTTAAAATTTGAGAGTTCAGTTCTAAATCCACTAAAATCTTGACAGTTGAAGAAGATGTAAGATTTTCCTCTAATCCTATGAAGCTTCCTAGAAAATCCCCTATCCTCATCAAGACATAGCTATGTAGTAGTTCTACAGGAAGGCTAGGATAATAATCCATCTAGGTACTTTAATATTATAGAAATACTTAGGGCTAAAGTGAGGTTTCCATTAAAAAAATGTATATTAAATCCTTTGAAATATATTGGCGGACCAAATAAGAGTTTATTTTTTATATATATATTTTTACAATCTATGAACAAAAAATAATTATCCAGGATAGTGATACTTACCTTATTCCCATACAATTCCTAGATCCATTTTGCAATACATTTCATAGAGGAGCCATGTTCATTCCATCTGTCAAACATGCTATGATTTTTACAATAGTTCCATATTCCATTAGTATAGGTATTACGGATTATCATGGTTTTTAATTCCTTCTTTTCAGATTGGTGGTTCCCTCCATGCTTCAAATTGCCAAGTGTATCCTAGGGCAACATAGGGTTTCTTTTCCTAGGAGCTTCAAGAGCATACCCCTTATCTTTTTTTAATGTGGCTATTGATTTCTAGTCGACAGAGTCTAGCTAGATGATTGTCGAAGATATTCAAAGCCTTCAAGGGTATTTTGGGCATATGATTTTTCATGGTTCTGCCCAATGGGATCTTGTTTTCCCCCAACACATAGTTTGGAGCTGCTTGAGTAATAGGGATTATCCATAGCCCTTCTAAATTTTTTCTATCATCATGTAAAATATCCTTATTTTTTAGTGTCTTCTTGTATCTTCCCACCACTTTCTAGCCTTCATTTTCAACTATATCTTTTTTCGCCATGCCATCACCTAGTCTAGGGTTTCTTTTCTCCCAATTTCACCTATTAATCTTACCGACAGATGCAGGGGCGTTGCATCAGTTTTGATATTTGTTCTTAGGTGGAGGGAACCTAGAAACCCTAGGATAATCTAGGGTTGCAAAAGTCCCAAAATGTTTTGGAGGAATCTAATGATTGCTTGGGGCCCGTTTGACACCTAGAATTAATCTAGAGTAGGAATTATTTAGTGCAAGAATAAAATAATTCGTTGTTTGTGGCATTTTTTGAATTCTCGAATTAGAAAACTAATTCTGATTTTTGGCTCAATGCTTGCATTAATTAATTCCAAAAAAAACCTAGAATTCATTTCTTATTCCAGATTAAGCTTTTCATGGATTTGAAATTACAACAAAATGTATAAGTTTTTCAGGTCCATACATGAACAGTTAAGGGATTATAATCTTTTTCTTTATAATCTTATATTTTTAATAATTTTATTATTATTTTTTTTATAATATAATTTTTTGTTTTATAATTTTTTAATAAATGTTTTTTAAATAATTTTTTTTATAATCTTATTTTTTAAAAGTTAATAATACATATTTTAATTTAAAAATATATAAATTAAAAATACATATATATTTTAATTAAAAAACCAACAACAAAAATGATAAGATCAAAACTTTAAATTTGTAAGAATTTTTTTTATAATTATAATATTTTAATAAGTTAAAAATACATATTGTTCAATTTAATTTAAAAAATGAAAAATAATCCTTATTCCAATTTCACATTATGAGATCCAAACACAAAATAGATAATTTTAGCTTTTGTTTTTAGGATTAATTAATCCAAGAATAGGTCCTTATTCTAGAATAGGCCTATCTGGATAAGTTAATTCCATGCAGCAAACAAGCCCTTAGGGTTTTCTTTTGTTTCCTATAAGATGTAGAATTTTCCTCCAAAGGGCGCTGTAAGAGGATTGCAAATTGATTATCATTGCTTGGAAACCTTGAGGACATATAGTATTTAGTTTTTCAGAAAAAATCATGTTGCTTCGTATTCACATTCACTGAAGAGAGCAGAGCCATATTCACATAATTGTTACTATACTTCATTAATCTCATTAATTATCTTTTTATATCTTTTGAAAATAATAATTAGATTACTATTTTCATATTTATAAATGTTAAAAGATAATTATATCTTTTAATATTACCTTAATTTATTTTTAAGAAATAAAAGTGGGATCAAATTGGTCACAAACATTTAGATTATTTTGAAAGGTGAAATATTATTTTGATTGATTTAGAGTTTTGAATCTAGGAAGTCAAAATTACAGATTTACTTTCAAAAATATATATTCAAATTAGAAACAAAGATTTTATCTCCAAAACTCTTCATTA
The DNA here is from genome assembly GCA_027943335.1 of Chamaecyparis obtusa. Classification (NCBI taxonomy): domain Eukaryota; kingdom Viridiplantae; phylum Streptophyta; class Pinopsida; order Cupressales; family Cupressaceae; genus Chamaecyparis; species Chamaecyparis obtusa. The sequence continues at coordinate 674,542 of BSBK01000719.1, read as the reverse complement.
ATAATACACAATATTTATCTAAATTTTAATTAGAAAAATCACAACACCACAATTTAAATCAAATTTAGTATGTAATAGAACTTCAACATTGACAATGATTTTTTACCTCAGTTTCTATTTTCTCTGTGAAGATACAAAGAAGAAATAAACAAAGGGGAATGACAAAGACTACCATAGCTTTAATGCTACAATTTTCATGACCATACATTGGCTTCGATCTTGAAACTCTACTTCACAAATTTTAACATCTACATAATAAGGATTTTCAGAAATTTGCACAATCATAGAATAAGACAACAAACCCTCAACTAAAACTCTAACTATATTAGAAAAATATCATCTCTTTGGCAAGGGTTGTTAAATTGGATCAAAAAAATATTGGCTCTAATATTCAAATCCATGGATGAAATATCATGAAACCTACCATGTAATGTACCACCAGGGAATCCATGAGAAATTAACCTAAAACATGTTACCAAGCTTATCGAATAATTTTTTTCTTTAAGAGTTTACAATCAACAATGAATAACAATGCAGAAGCAATCTAACATAAGATAATACATAACCATAAATGTAACTCATTTATAGATTACAAGTCTCAAGGGTTTCATGATGTAGAACTACATAAATATAAATTAATTTATAAAGTACATTCCAAAACATAATCATAGGATATATCTTACATACATTTAAAAACACAAATTGAAGTATTCCTAATCCTTTACTTAATCATAATGAAAATAACTCAAATCATTAAGTACACTAACATATTCATTTCAACTAAATAGTAAGATACATTCATTACATCAATATAACCAAAGATACAATCTATATAGTACAACTGATACATCATGGTATACATAATAATACAACTTCCACTGTACATGTCACATGGATAACAATAATTCAATACAAGTACATATACATTTTCTAAAATCAATGTCACTAACCAATACATAAAGAATACAATATATACATCTCATGAGAAAGTCTCCAAGCAAAGAACAAGAAGATATAAGAAACTTGAAGGATCATCCAAGCACCAAGTCAAGAATGTTAGATCTCAATAGTAATAGAATCACTACCACCCAACCACGTGGAACCAAGAAGTCCACTCCCACCATGATGAGGAGATAACACAAGGCCTCACTCAAGGAAACAACCAAACAAGAAAGACTAATACAATAATACAAAAGATAAAATAGTAATAAGTGGTTATAAGGTTATCAGGTATAATTGATCATGACACAAAATAGGTGTACCAAATGCTCATGTAGGAACCTAGGACACACATAGGGAAGTGTTTGTTACTCCTAAATGGATAAAGTGTTGTTATTAGTATTCATTTGTACAGTCAGTAAACACAAGAAGATAATTCAGTAAGTTATCAATACGTAGTAGTCACCGAGCAAAGAGGTTACCAAGTATAACAGTTACCAAGCACATAGGATTAGTGAGCACCAGTAAACACTGAGACCAAGAGATAAAATTTACCGAGTAATCCAAAGTTCACATAAAAGCTTGGAATGACACATAGTTCAAGGTGAACAACTTTTTATCGAGCAAGAAAATGGTTTATCAAGATTGAGGTGAATATTTATTGCGAATGCAATCATTTAAGGAATGATGATTCCTATGTAATGATGATATAGGTTAATCTTATGAACCGTTGATCTTAAGTTTTCTATGATAATGTAAAACCTTAATTAGGTCAAGGAAAATTTGATATAAAATTTTTAAGGATGTCATTTTGACATGCATCATCGAGAAGTAGCCACACTCAAGGACATATGAAGTTCAGACAAGTTTTTGACAAAAGGATTTCGACAGAAGTATTCATTTTATCAAAATAGTTATAAGGCCACCGAGTAGTTTAGAAGGATTTAATCATCACAAAAATGTGATATTTTTATTGTACTTACAAGATCTAATATCAATAATTTGAGTTGCATTTCATTCAGGGCATAGATCACTATTACTCTCTAACAATTATAGCAGACTTAAAATCTCCTAACATAGTGGACTTAACCATTCTTAGTTAAATATCTTAACAGAGAGCACACATGTATGGTGTTGCTAAAATATTTTAACCAGGTAGATCTAGTTGATCTTATTATTACTCCTAATAGGGTAAGATCACCATAAGTGATCAATCTTTGTAAGCCTTAACTGACAACTTTATTTCTGCAGAAGTGAAGCTTTGTGGGTTCCATCCCCACTAAAGTTTTTACCTTCTAACAAGGGTTTCTGTGATACCAAAATACATATGTCATGTGTATTGAAGTTTCATGTATGTTTTATTGATTTAATTACATGCATTTACATTTTAGTTATGGTATTGAATTTATGGTGAATGCAATTTACACAGTTGGTTAATGAAGTTGATGTTTACAAGGATTAGTTTGAAGAGTTTTAAGGGTCCTGATTCACCCCTGCCCTCTCAGTATAAACCTTTCCATAATTCAACAATTGGTATTAGAGATAGCTCTCTTGTTTAGGAAATTTTATCACTAAAGAGAAAATATATTAATGATGGAAAGGTACAAGCTCGATAAGACTATTGAGAATCAGAAATTTTAGATGCATATCTACATTAAACAATTCAAGGAAGCCAAAGAAAAACTGAGAGAGTTATTGGTCAAGAGGAAGGATATAGAACTTCGGTATAATGAGACTGATTATAATGAAGAAGAGATAGATGACCCATTTGAAGGATCTAGATCTAGATCTGGTAGCATATCTAATGCATCTAAAGGAACCATACCAGATCTATTTAAAAATAATCAACATCTTGCTAAACAAGTAAAATCACTACAGATTAGTCAGGAGACACAAATGGTCAGAATAATTGATGTCATGAACAATGTAAGGCACAAAAAATAAGAAAGGAATCTGGCCATTGATGATCGAAGATAAATGACTAAAAAGATAGAAGAAAAGGAATCTGAGATAATGAGACTTATCAAGCATCACTTTGAAATCTCCAATCAGATGGTTGTCATGAGTCTGGAAGTCAACCGAGTGAACAGTGAACTCACTATAATATTAGAAGACATTGGTGAATTGAGAGAAGAAAATGAAAGATTAAAAAATAAAGTAAATATTTAACAATAGCATAATGAAATGATTAAGAAAGCTGAAGAAAGTATAAAAAGGATGGATGAGTTTCTAAGCAGTCAAAGAGGACTTCACAAAACTACTAGTTTAGGCTATATCGAGCATGGAGAGTCATCAAGATAAGATGAACATAAGAATACCTATGCAAATCCAAGGCCAAAGAAGCTCTCATGCTATCATTGTGGAAAACCAGGCCACACATCAAATGTTTGTAGAAGCAAAGCAAAAGGTATTCCTAAATCCACTCCTAAATTTGATGGTTATTATTACAATTGTGGTAAGTATGGACATCAAGCACATGAATGCAGATCAAAGCTGAACACACCACCTAAGAAAACTTATATGGAAAAGCACTGTTTCCCTTGCAATGTGCATGGACACATATCACAAGAATGAAAGATTAAGATGAAATAAATCTGGAAACTGAGAGGACAAAACAAGACATATCAATTGAGAAGGCAAGGTAATGCATACACTTGGGATTACAAAACTTGGGTTAATTGCACAACATGTGGTATGTATGGATATATTGCAGCTAATTGTATGAGAAAGTGCTAGAGAGGAAAATCTCAAAATTGGTCAAATTATGGAATGGAATGTTTGCACTGTCATAAGGTCGGTCACTTAAGTAAAGATTGCAGAGACCAAGTACCAGAACCAAGTACTAGTGAAAGTGGAAACACAATTGATCAATTCATGAGGACAAGGAATCGAATGTGGAGAAAAGCATCAAATGAAAATGCTAGACCGAGCACAACTGTTGGTGACACCTCATCCACTGGATTAAGTGATTTCACCACCTTCACCTAAGCTATTCAAGTAAGTATGGAAATTAATTTAAAAAGGTTATATCTTATAATAGTTCCTTATATCTATTATGTGAATACCAAATCAACATGAATTAAGATGCACTAGGGTATTATATATTGATAAATTGAAACAAGTTCAGTCGGTTAAGTTGGACCGAGTAAGAAATTCTAGTTGGTGAAAATGTAAGAGACAACCGAGTTGTATAGTCAACCAAGTATTGATAGTACTCACCAAGTTGTGGTATCTATAGTGTTAACTGAGTTATTTGATTTTCAACTAAGTGGTAGCTGGCAAAGCATTTAATGCGTTGATCAAGGTTTTTGTTTATAAATTAGCGGGAAATAAATTCATGTGTTCACACAATGATCAAGAGTGAAGCAAAGCAATTTGAGTGAAACTTAAGCAGAATGAATCCAAGAATTTCATAGAGACCTAAGTACATTATGAATAGTTGAAGACCAAATCAAGTAAGTTTGGACCTAATCGACTTCTCTATATCTAGTTTATTGAAAACCCTAATTTAGTAATCATGATGGCTTCATCCTCACGAACTGTGAAAACCAAGGAATATAAGAGCAAGTAGGTTATTTTGATTAGGAACATGACCAACAATGAGCCCCATTAATAACTTCATCTAGAAGTTGTAGCTCAACTCGATGACAAGGGCTTATTTTCATTGATACTACCTAGGGTTCTACTTGTGAAACATGTTAGGTCATACATCCACTGTAAAATCAATGAAATCAGTGATTTTGAGCTCCAATCTACATATCAAGAGCTTTACACTAATGGAAAGCTAAAAGATGATCACCAACACTTATAGGTAAAAGGATTAACCAATGCCCTATGTTTCCCAAAGGAATTTAAAATTGAATGGATACGCATCGTACTGAGCCATGTACATGAAGGAAAGTTATGGCTAGATGAACCAATGAAGATCACAAAGGATGTCATACATGCGGTGATAGGGTATCTAATGAATGACAAAGCTAAAGCCCTAAGGAACCTGCAATGAACCAAGATTGAGAAGTTAACTGGAGCAGAATGAGATAGTAGAGGCTTGAGAATAAACACTATCAGTGACCCTAAAATGAGATTTGGTGCATATGTTATTTCATACAAGATTTTCCAATTGAGAAGACTGAATAGTGTTGCTTGTGGAGCTATCGACATTACATATAAGATTGTGAAAAAGGATTTGCAACTCAACCTAGTTGGGTTGATGCTAAGACAACTAGATGAAAACATGGGAACAATCAGGGTAGCAAGATATAGTACTTAAAAATTTGGCTCGTTATTGGTATGTACATTTTTCTATTGGAAGAATTTTTTCCTATTATTCGGTAGTGTAGAATGGGACATCAACTCACCAATTATTGTTTAGATTAGTGAATTTATTCATAACTTAGGAAAGAACTTTGAACTTGTTATAGAATATTATTTTTAGAAGTTCAAAGAAAGAATGGTGAAAAGAACAAGGATATCAGTACAGATGGTAGAGAAATTTAAATATGATATCTTTTTTCTGGTGGATATTAACACCACCCTAAACAAAGCTGTAGAGCCAAGAGAAACTTGACTACCACCCATGGATTATGAAATTGATATTGATGTAGCTACAAAAGAAATAAAGGATTTACTTGCAGAGCCTAAAGATAAGAGAGATACAAGGTTTGGAACCTTTGATGAAGCTTAGTGTAGAATCAAGATGGGACTAGTAGTTGAAAAGATGGGCAGGAAAAAGGAGAAAATGGTTAAAAATCTTAAGAAATAATTTGGTGTCAAAGATGAAGACATTGAGAAATTGGTTGAAGAAGAAACTGAGGAATAGACACTAGTCAGTGAGAACATAGATGAAGAGGCCACCAAGTCTGAGGAATGTGAACAAGAAAAGTCACCTAAGGGTGATAAAGGTAAAGGTAAACATGTTGATACTTCAACCCAGACTAGGACTAGGTCAAAAACTGCTAGTTCACCACCTTTGAAGAAAGGTGTCGCAAAGATAACTAGGCCCGCACTGACTCATACATATTAGAAGAGAAAATAAAAGGGCACCATCGAGATCCTAGAACCAAAGCAGAAAAGAAAACTCATTAAAGCTAAGGATGACAAAGATTCAAAAGAGGAGGACACAAAACAATTTTGAGTTGTGGTGAATAAAGGACCTTAGACAATTAATGAGGTAGTAGAAAGAATAAAAACTACTGGAAAGATCTGAGTACCAAGGAGCTAGATAATCTCGAGGAAGAAATAATAAGCATGATGATTACCTTTAAAATAGTTCTAGTTGAGTTCGCCAACAACATACCCAAAGAACTGTAAGATAAAGTTTTTTCTAGATGGACTTATGCACTTACAAATGAGAAAAGGATGAGATAAAGGTCACTCATTTTGGTAAGATCTGACTATACTATTGATCAAATAGATGAAGCTTTAAAACAATATGCAAATAAATTCTTTATGAAGGCTAGAGCATTTATTGCAAGAGGTAGATGATGAGAGTAGGAACATATGGACTAAAATCCTCAGTCCAACCGAGCAAGTCAATACCGAGGATCATCAATCAAGAATACAAATAGAAGAGCCTATCAATGTTGATGATGAGACTATTCACATCTTAGATAATGAGAAGCCCAAGGAAGAAAATACTAAAGAAGAATTCATAATTGCTTCTCACAATGTGATGGAAGAAACTCTAGAGATGATAATTGTAATACCCCAAAAATGGGCTATAAGTTCATTAACCTCCTATATTGACAAATCAAATGAAATCGACATCAAAGTCCTAACCTAAGGCACATCTGAACATTATCAAATCCTAATTGATTATCTTAAATTCTGCATTTGGGAATATTCCTAGTAATATTCTTAATTATCTTAATTATTTTTAATTTAAATGATTATTCGGCGATAAATCCAATTTATCCTAAAGTTTGATGAATTGAATATTTTCATATTTAATTAATTAGATTTAATTTTTCCACTTAATTATTTAATTGAATTGAATTATATGTATTCCTAAATTGTATTATTTAAATTTGACATAAATCAAAATTCCTATCATTAATTAATTAAATTCTTATTTAAGTGATTAATAGCACATGTCAAAATTAATAATATAATTTTGAATAAAAGTTTGATTAAATGATTAATTAACCCATAAATTAATTATTTATTTTAAAAAATCAGTTAAGTTGAGAATAAATCAAATTATTTATTTATTAATTCTCAATTATCCATGTGCACATTCAAAAGAAACAGTTAAACTCCACATCAGAAAATCAATGCAAGTTGTTGACTTTTTGGAACTCAACATCCTTTTGGAGTTCAAAAAGTTAATCTAAACTCTAATTTGAGTTAAAAAGCTGTTTTGCATGATTTTGAGAATTAACTATATTTCATGATTAGATAACTGAAAAATCAACCTGAGTTATTTGAATGATTTATGGCTTTTGCCATGCACCTCCAAAGCCCTGGATTTCTATAAATTAAGGCTTTAGCTCCTCATAATTCATCCACAAATTCGTAGGCCTATGCTGTTCAATTGCCAAATCCACGATATCCATAATTTTGCATACTTACATTGTCGAATCCAATTCAAGAGTTGCACAATCACGCTGGAGAATTGGAATTGAAGAATCAAAGCTTATGTGAATCAAGGCTATTGTGAGATCAATCTTTGTTTTTGCATATCATTGTTAGATAGATTTCATATCAGTTTTTCATATAGATAGCTTTCATATCAGTTTTTCATCTTATTGCATAGAAAATCCAAAATATAGATTAATTGCATTCATTCCATATCTAGATCAATTGTATTTAAATCCTTCATTTAGGTGTTGTCTAGGTCACTGATCTCGATTTCAATCTAAGAGCATCATACTCACACCTACTAGAAGGTAGTAAATTGCCTGGTTAGTTTAGATTCAATTCATTGCAAGATTTCAATTTTTGCTAACCTCTAATGTTTTACTGAAGTGTTGTGTTCACATATCAGGTACAATTTTCACACACACATTTCTGGTGCCCACTGTGGGACCCTGATATGGGTTTCCAATTCAATTCTATCAATTTCTATATTTTTCTTCTCAGATTCCATGCAAAACTGTGATTTTTAACTTCTATCCGTACAATTTTTGTACGAGTTTCTGACAACTATCGTATCGGATGATACCTAGTGTCGTACGACATTATATTTGATTGAGGCTCATTTCATACAGAACCCACTATCATTTGGATACTGGAGTGTCATTTCATCACATACCCAGTGCCGTACGAGTTTTGGCATCAGTTTCAACTATCGTCTGAGAGAAGACCCAGTGTTGTACGAATTTTTGTGCCAGATTTCAATTGTCGTTTCATTTTTGTAGGTAGATTGTCAGATTTGATTTTTGGATTTCGACTAACATCTAATTTTAACAATTGAAATTCTCTGTTTCTGATTGACTCCTACTGATTTTGATTGGGAGAAGCGCAAAAATTGCTAAAAATTAGGTAAACATCTACTAAGCGTGTCACGAGGATCTCAGGTATTCTACTTGTTCTGATAATATTTCAATTTTTTGGCATAAAATCAACCTCTCATGTGTCTATCTTGTGTGCTTCATTTCATGCTTTTGTTTTAACACACTTGCATAATTGATACTAGGTTGTGACCCCTTAAGGATTCATTAAGTAGTTTTAGATATTCATGATTGATCTTGATTGCTATTTTGGGTTATTGGACTCGCTAATCTGCCGGCCCCTCATTTCACCCCGTAGTTGCAATCTCAGCACCATAAAGGGGAGGGGTCTACAGGATAGAAGCGTTAAGTGTTCCACTTGGCAACCCATTTGTGCTCTTAGGAACTCATTTGTTTTCTAAGTTGTGGACTCATTTTCATCTTGTGTGAGGTGTTAAGTCTTCCACCTTGTGGACTCATCTCATATTCACTTTAAGCATTAAGTGTTCCTCCTTCTGCTTTTTTGGATACTTTTTGGTAGATTTACTTTTCAGAACATACATCTGTGCTCACATAGTAATTAGGCCCTATGAACACTATTTGTGGTTCTTGAGAGATTGGATTCCTAGTGAAATCCTTCTTTGAATGATGGAATCCTTGTAGGTAGGGAGAATACTTAGTGCGTTTCACATTCTATTGGGTTAGTGCATCTTCTCTTATTGATCAATACATTCTCTCTTCGGAGGGGTTGATAGATCACGTGGAGTTGACATCACAGACCTTGGTGAAACAAACTTTGTCTTAGCGTGTCAGATTTATCTGCTTGCTTTGTTTGGGTTAAAAGTGAAGAGGCGTTAAAACCTTGGATCTAGAGACAAGTCCCCTTGTGGTATCATACTGTGAGTCACCTTTAGAGAGGGTTAACCGTAGCGGACATTCCCTTCACAGGGAAAACTGTGTTGATGGAACCTCAATTGGTAATAGCCATTTTTTCCATGGTAGTGACAGTCGCTATATAAATGTCCTTGTGGAAGAAATCTCCACAAGTATGGTTCATTGTTGGGTTGTCAGATCTCCCTAGCAGCTCCTGATTGATTAAATTCTTGGACTGTGTCAAAACCCTGGTGCGCCGGGATTGGAGTTCACCCCTTTGGATCATAAAAGTTGCAAAGTCAAGCCATTACTAAAAACCCTAGAGAGGCCAAAATTTTCATTCTCAAGAATATGTGTGTTATTGCAAAACTTTTCAGAACACACACAATTAGCACTCTTAGGGATTAGCACAATTTGGTCATTTGATTGCTCATGCGCAAGGTTGCTTTTGCCCTTGTTCATTATTTTTAGACGTGCTTGAAATCACTTGCTTGCTATTTCACGTGCTTGATTATCTGCTTGGTTATTGAAAATGAACGAATCTATATTATCTCCAAAATCTGAACAGTACAATTTGCAAATAATCAAAACTAAAAACCTCAAAAATTTGCAAAAAATTTGAAAAATCTTTTCTGGAGACAAAAGTCATATGAGTTTTGGTCAAGTGTCATTTGGTTTTGAACCCACTGTCATTTGGGATTTCAAGTGTCATTTCATCAAGAACCCACCATTGTATGATCCTATACCCAGTGTCGTATGAGTCTTGCTGCCAGAAAATTCAAAGAAAGCCGAAATTGCTGTCAACTATTGTATGATCCATAAGCCAGTGTTGTACGAGTTTTTCAACTGTCATTTCATTGCCTACCCACTGTCGTATGAGTCTACAGAGTGTTGTTTGGGAAATTTTGAAGAGTTGTCAGAAAATCATCAAAATTGCCAGATAACCAGCTGTTCTAGCCTAATTCTAGAATCTGTCAAATCCCTGTGTCAGGAACAGAGCAATAGCTATTGAGAATCCTATCATTTTTTTGAGAGTGAACTTTTGAATCTGATCAGCCTTCTGTTTAATCAATTTGAGTCCTTTTTATCTCGTGTCAAAACCTTGCCATAACTATCAATCTTCAATCAATCAATCCTCAAAAATGACTAAGTGTTGTGATATCTGTCCGCTATCTTTTGGGTGTCTACCCATACATCTAGGGCACGGTATCCCTCACCCACGTCTAATCAAATCTTTAATCAACCAAACCTTGGCAAGGTTGCACCATCTAATTTTCTTGGATCAAATAATTATTCAGTTGTTTTCATCATTTTCTTCTATTTCACCCAAAGTTAATGGTGGAAACCAGAGCTACCTCACACAAGAAATCAGGAGAAATGCTCCAGACCTTATCTTTGAATACTAACCTAGGTCCAACCTTTGAACAACTCATCAATTCTAGTCTTTTAGAAGATGATGGTCTTGGCAACTTTCGATTAAAGACTGGTTACATACCTCCTCCATCAACTCACAGAGGTAATCAACAAACTCCTCCTCGATCTATCCCAGGGAATCCCAGAACTCCTACCATGTCTCAAGTAGGGAAAAACTTTGGCTCTGAAAGAGCTCAATCTCAACATGGTGTGGATCAGGCACCCATGCCTGAAGAAATTGGCCAATATCAAAATGATGATGAATTCAAAAAAATGATGAGATGTTTCTTGAAGGAAGATAGGGAAGCATACTTTCTTGAGTTGGCTCACCAAGGGGCTAAACTTCCTCCCCATTTTAATATCAAAGATATTATCAAACATGAGGAAGAAAATTTGATGATGGCCATGACCAAACAGGTGCATGCTATACAAGTTGAACTTAACAATCTTAAGAAAGAGAAGGAACCCAAGGAGTTCTCTATGGAGGCCCTTTGTCCTTTCCCTTTTGACAAAAACTTGTATATGCCACCATTCCAAAAAAGAGTGGAGATGCCAAAGTATGATAAATATGATGAACACTCTGATCCTCAAGATCACGTCAGAGAGTTCTATATTAAATCCATGGAGTTCATGCATGAACCGACCTATCTGATGCGTCTCTTTCCTAGATCTCTGGGAGGAACATCTATTCAATGGTTTTCAAGACTACCTCCTACGATTAAAACTTTTGAGAAGCTAATTAAATTGTTTTATCAACAATACTCCTATAATATTCAACACCCAGTCATAATGATCGACATCTATAACCTCACACAATATCCAGGAGAACCCTTCCTGACATTCCACAAGAGATGGCGAAAGAAGTTCTCTCTATATGCTCGACCAATTCCTGGAATGGAGAAACTTGAAATCTTTATCAATAATCTTGTTCCAAAGCTTAACTACCCATTACAAATGCAAGACCATGCATCTTTTGACAAAATGGTAGATAATGCGATCAAGATTGAGAAAGTACTTGTCAAGAAAGGAGACATCACACTTCAAAAAGACAAGTACGAATTGGGACCTGGATCCAATTCGAAAGATAAAAACAAGAATTGGAATAAAAACAAAGGCATCATCATAGATGGCGTTGTTGAAACTATTTGGGCCCCATTCAAGGCACTGGCCTATAATCTAACTCTTGGTTCCCAAGCCATTAAAGCTTCAGAGCAGAGGTTTTCTAAACCCTCTCCAAAGAAGCCAGAATACAAATCTTGGTCTAAGGATAATAAATGAAAGTTCACTCCTCTTGGAGAATCATTAGAATTAGCTATGAGAACCCTACTGGCTGATACCATCATCTCATTACCTGAGATTCGAGAATATCATGATCCCAAACTGACATGGTGGAGAGAAAATGAATTCTGTGATTTCCATCAGAGTAAAGGTCACAAAACTAATAAGTGCCTACGGTTGAAGCATAACATTCAAGATCTGCTTGATAGTGGAGACATCACAATTGACAATCCCAGAGCAATAATGATCATACAACATTCACAGAACCATTTCCACAACATGGTAAAGGAGTTTCAACTTCCCAACCTAACATGGGGGCAAAAGTCAATTATGCTTACCCTGGAAATGATGTTGTCATCAATATGGTCGAACCCTGTCTCTCTGAAAGTTGCAATGTCATCACTATTGTGCAAAGAGAATGAGATCATTCTTCAGTTAATGTAGTTACTAGATCTCAAGCTCATTTGAAAGGACAAACCCCAGATTCATCTAATGTCCCTAAGATCCCCTTTAATCTTTCATCTACTTCCAAATAGAAGGCTACTTCAAAATCTTCCAATCCAAAGGATACAAGGCCTACATCCTATAGCATTGTCCAGCAACTTTAGCACACGAATTGCAAGATCTCTATGTTTGAATTACTTCGAATATCTCCATCTCATAGAGCCATCTTAGACAAAGCTTTGCTTGGATCTCATGTTCCTGACGACCTAGATTTAGATAGATTCTAGACCATGGTGGGACATCTTACATCACCGCAATATATCTCCTTCTCAGAGGAAGATGACAACTCCTTGAGTCACCCACATAATAAACCTTTGCATATAGAGGTCCTAATCTAGAACCATAGAGTCAAATGTGTGTTGATAGATGGGGGCGCTGGTCTAAACATTTGTTCTTATAGCTTAATCACATAGTTGGGATTCTTAGAAATGGCTATTGATCCTCGAAAGAAGATAACCATAAAAGCCTATGATGAACATGAAAGATCTTCTAAAGGAACCATTGTCTTACCCATCCGAGTGGGCCCAATCATCAGAGATACCCTATGTCAGGTGCTTGATCTACCATTGGCTTACAACATCCTTCTAGGGAGACCGTGGATACATGAAATGCAAGAGATTCCTTCTATGTACCATCAATGCTTGAAATTCCCATACGAAGGAGTAGAAGTCACTATCCTAGCAGATCTGAATACTACTTGCAATACACTAAAGGAAAGTGCTGATAAGCTTGTTCCCAATAACAGAGAATCTTCCATTGAGAAGTTAAATGATGCTTCAACATCCAAAATGGAAGACATTGCTAAAGAGGTTAACATCAAAGAAAATGGGATGGGAGAGTACACTATAGAGCCAATCTTGTGTTTGACATCTCTCCCTATATCACCTAAGTCATATGGACAATCTTTGAGACAGCCCAAATCATAACCTAAAGCACCTAAGGAAGAGTATAAAAGGAAATTTGTGGTGGAGCAGGTATCCAAGAAAGAATTTGAAGAGGATGAAGCTGTGCTTGCATGGCTATACAAAGATGAGATTGAATCTAAAATTGTTCAAACTAGTGACTCTGTAGTGCCTGAGATTCCTTCTATGTCATATGGTCCAGGGAACACATTGATTACTAAAATGGGATATACAGGAAAAGGACCTCTAGGGTTACAAGGAAAAGGTCTTTTGTCACTGCTTGATAATTTGGGTCATACAAACAAGAACAAAACAAGCCTAGGCTTTAAGAAGAAACCCTATCACCTCAAAAGAAATTGTTCTTATGTCATAGAACAAATTGCACCAAAAGAACCCCTTCTCAATAAGGAAGAGACCGAGTCCTCCGATACTGATTCAGATAGCTCAGAGCTCATCCCCTATGAACATATTCCAAAGGAAGTCAAGGATCTCCTTGATGAAGAAGATGACCCTATAAAAAGAATCAATGTAGTAGAAACACAAGAACCTACTATAGAACAAGAGATAGTTGCAACACAAGAACCAGCTAATCTCGAATTTGATCAAGAGAGTCAAGAGGAAGGTGGTAGCTATTTTGAAATAGATTCCCATGAATATGAATTCAAATCCGAAACTAAGGGTAACCCTTCTTGGGGTATTCATCCTAACTTTTCACATATTCTAAGCTTTCCTCGAGATCCTAATTCTGAAGCTGAATCAAATGACTATGAATGGGGAGCCATTCCAGAGGAAGATGAGCTAATCACAGAGAAATATGTTGATACTATTCACCAATACGCACCTACTCCCAACGTAAGTCAAGAGTGAAACATTAAACTTAATGTGTCTGATCCACCTATCGCTGAATTGGACTCCCACGATGACATTGAACCTATTCATGGGCTAAACATTTTGAGCTGTGATATCACCTTTGAACTTGATGTCAGGTTGGTACCAATGATGACAGATCTATATCCGTTAACACCATTTCCCAAACCTTTCCCACCTTGACTATTCAATGTCCTAATCTTATTGACCAAACTTCCACGAATCCAAGCCATGGTGTTTACACCTTTCCCAATGACTATGCCCTTGCTTGTTATCTAAATGCAGTCGAGCCCATGAGGACTTCCATTAGTGAATCGAGCATCAACATGACTGAGTCAGACATCAAATATCTTAGTCAAAAGAATAAAAGCAAAAATAAAAAGAAAAAGAGTTCTGAGGGTGAAAACCACTTTGTGGCAGTCTCAGAACCAAAAATAGTAAAGAAAATAGACATATCTGAAGTAGAAAACCTCTCTAAGGCGCCTAAGGATGAGATATTTGATGTCCTTCCTAGTCATTTGCAAGAGAGATCTCCAGTTCTAATTGAGCCCACTCAATCTATCAATTTGGGTACAGCAGAGGAACCACAATTGGTACATGTAGCACAATCATTATCAGAAGAAGAGAAGAAAAATTTTACGACATTCTTAACAGAAAAAAGGATCAACTTTGCATGGAAATATTTAGATATGCTAGGGTTGGATCCAAATCTTATCATGCACCATCTATCTATTGCTCCTAGAGTAAAACTTGTGAAACAAAAAATTGAGAAATATGCATCCTCATGTTGCACTCTTAGTCAAAGCTAAATTAGAGAAACTCCTAAAAGCCAGATTCATCCGTGTCATGGACTATGCAGAGTGGATCTCTAATATTGTACCTATTTCTAAACTAGATGGTTCAATCAAAGTGTGCACAGACTTTAGAGATGTAAATAGAGCATGCCCTAAGGATGATTTTCCACTACCTAACATTGATATGATAGTGGACATGACTACGGGTTTCAAGATGTATTCCTTAATGGATGGTTTTTCTAGTTATAATCAAATAAAAATTGCTCTAGAAGATCAAGAGAAGATTGCCTTCACGTGTGCATGGGGTACTTTCTGTTGGAATGTTATGCCATTTGGGCTTAAGAATGCTGGTGCTACATATCAAAGGGCAATGACATCTATTTTTCATGATATGATGCATAAAACTATGGAGGATTATGTGGATGATACATTAGAAAAATCTATGATCAGAACTGAACATCTAGAAGACTTGAGCATGATCCTAGATAGAATGGAAAATTTTAGTCTCTGATTAAATCCTAAGAAGTGCGCTTTTGGAGTCACTTCTAGAAAAATCTTAGGGTACATAGTCTCAAAGAAAGGTATTGAAGTTGATCTAGCTAAGGTGAAAGCCATCATGGAGATGCAACCTCCTAAAAATATTAGTTAAATGATTTCCTTACAAGGGAGGGTACAATCTATCAGAAGATTCATATCACAGCTTGCTGACATATCACAGCCTTTCACAAAGACATTACATAAAGGCATGACCTTTGCATGGAATAATGAATGTGAAAAGAACTTTGACCATATCAAGACATATCTAGAAAATCCTCCTATTCTGATGCCTCCTATTCATGGGAAGCCTTTGATACTTTATGTCTCAGCAACTGATACCTCACTAGGGGCATTATTAGCTCAGCATGATGAAAATAAAAAGGAAAGAGCCATATACTACATCAGCAGAACTTTAGTGGCTTATGAGAAGAACTACTCTATGATTGAGAAAGCGTGTCTAGCTGTGATCTTTGCATCATAGAAAATTAGACACTACATGTTAGCTCATACCACTCATTTGGTAGCTAAGATTGATCCACTCAAACACCTACTAAGCAAAGCTGCCCTGACAGGCAGACTAGCTAAATGGGTTATGCTCTTAAGTGAATTCGACATAGAATATGTTGAAAGAAAAGCTATCAAAGGTCAAGTTATTGCTGATCAATTGGTGAGGCACCTTTGTTCGATGATACACCAATGCAAATGGAATTTCTAGATTCCTCTATCATGAACATTTCTTCCAGAGAATGGCAATTATTCTTTGATGGCTCCTATACAGAGAATGGATTTGGTGCGGGTATATTGCTCATAACTCCTCAAGGATACACCATCCCCAAAGCCTTCAGATTAAAATTTCCATGCACAAACAACATTACGGAATACCTTCTTAATGGCATGAAACTGGCAATTCAGTGGAGAGTTACAAAGATACACATTCATGGAGACTTACAACTTGTTATCCATCAATTCAATGATGTGTACCAAACAAAAGATGATAAGCTTATTCCATACAAAAGAATGGTGGATGATCTAAAGAATAATTTCATCTATATCACATTTGAGAAAATTCCTAGAATGGAGAACAAGGCTGCCGATGCAATGGTAACATTATCTACTCTACTACAGCAACCTAAACATGAGCTATGCTACGAGTTCTTGGTGGAAGCCCTATCCTATCCTGCATATGACTCCCCTAAAACCCGCATGATCTGCACTATTGTAGGTTATGAATCATCCAGATACAAAAATCTCTTTTCCTATCTCAATGACCAAATCATTCCTGATTCCTTTAACCCGTTTGAGAAATGAAACCTTATCCGTACCACCTCCCAATATGTCATCATTGGTAACAATCTATACAAATGAGGTCTAGATGGTACGTTACTTAGATGTTTAGAAGGGGAAGAGTCTCAACGTGCATTGGAAGAAGTCCATGAAGGCATATGTGGGTCACACTCGAATGGTTTAACACTAGCTCGAAAACTTATTAGGGCTGGCTACTATTGGCCATACATGGAGAAAGATGCTATCAAATTTGCTAAAAATTGTCACAAATGTCAAGTTCACAGCAACTTGATCCATGCTCCAAGGAGAGATCTCATTCCCTTCACTACACAATAGCCTTTTGAACAATGGGCTTTTGATCTAATAGGTGCTATACATCCGCACTCTTCTAATGGACATACCCATATAATCATAGCTACAGATTATTTCACAAAATAGGTAGAAGCAGTTCCCTTAACATAAGCAACGGGGAAACATATATCTATGTTCATCCTGAACTACATCATATACAGATATGGGATCCCACATTCCATAATCACAGATAATGGGGGACAATTCAAAAACAAGGACCTAGATGATTTATGCACCAAATTCAAGATTACTCAACATTGGTCATCTATATACTATCCTCAAGGGAATGGACAAGCTAAAGGTTCAAACAAAAATCTATTGAAGATCTTGCATAGAACAGTTAATAAAATAGGAAGAGACTGGCATCTCATGATCAATCCAGCTCTCTGGGCCTACAGAACAAGTATCAGAACACCTACTGGGGCTACTCCTTTCACTTTAGTTTATGGGTCTGAAGCGGTACTGCCTATTGAGGTTGAAATCCCATCACTAAGAGTCAGAATGCAGTTTCTAGTAACTGATGATGTCTATAGAGTGTCTAGGTTACAAGAACTTGAATTACTAGATGAGCACAGACAAGCAGTGTATGATCATCTTAGAGTGTATCAGAAGAGAATGTCTAGAGGCTACAACAAGAAAGTCAGACACAGAGAATTCCAGGTTGGTGATCTAGTCTTAAGAGAGAATCCTAAAAATCAATCACATCAAGAATGCAAGGGGAAGTTTGAACCCAATTGGCTGGGTCCCTTTGTAATCACTGCTGCTTTTGGCTCTAGTGCCTATCAACTCTCAACGACTGAAGGAGAATAGCTCTGAGAACCAATCAACATTCTCCATCTGAAGAAATTCTACGCCTAAGGCATTCAGTCTATGGTAAAATGTCCTGAAAAATCCTAAAAATATGGAAAAAGTCCTAAAAAAAAAAATGAACATCTTGGCGAAAACCTAGCAATAGGCGCCTTGATGATTCGCAAAAAAATAAAAAAATATCAAAAATACAAAAAAATTAAAAAAATGAAAAGTACAAAAAAAAGAAAAAAAAAAAAAAGTGCCTTGGTGAAAACCTGGAAATAGGCACCTTGGTAGCAAAAATAGAATCTCTACCAAGATGGTGAAAACTCGGCAAACGGGCACCACTTGTTCAAAATGCTCCATCTATCAGTGCAATCTTGGTCTTTCCCAGCTTTCAGTCTTGCTTTAGTCTGTATATATATCCTTGTTTCAATAAGTCGGTCTGTGCATCAGTCAGCTCAAATGTATGTATCCTAGCAATGTTCAAACTTGGGGGCACTCAATGTCAAATCCTATGGTCTCCAGTGTATCTTAGACATGTCATATCCAGTCAGAGTCCTTTGAAACCTCATTTGAGTTAGTCAGTCTGTCTCATCTCCAGAAATGATTTTGCATCTACAACAACACAATCAAACATCAAATTGAAAAACAATCTGTGCTTTTACATGCTTTTATCTCCTTGTATGCTTACTGATTCACATTGAGATTTTTGCATATTGTGTTCCCTCGAGCTCTGTGATGATGTCCTTTTCAGGATTTAGAGAGTGATGACTGGGGGCATAATCTTTTCTTTATTTTCTACTTGGAGTGAAAATCTAAATTCTTTGGAAAATCTAGATATATATGGTGTCCTCCTGTAAGAGCCTCTATCTCGAATTGGATGGCCATGGGTACCTCAACCATTAATACCTGGACGCTTCAAGGAAGTTTGATGTAACTTTTTCTTTTTGAGTGAATTCCTATCTCTGAATGTGAAATGTGATCTTACCTAAGGATGTGAATGATAAAGGGTCACTACGGGTAATTCACACTAGATTTAGAATGATCTCTTGACTGTTTGATGTGTATGCTAAATGCAAGGTGTATTCAGGTCATCACGACGTTTATGTTTTGATGCTTATACAAATTGCTATATCAAAATGGACATGATATTCAGGTCATCCTGGCATTTGTGCCTTGGTGCTTATATCTAATCTGACATTCTGAAAATAAAATCCATATTCATATGTCCATGGTTGTTTGACCAGTGGGTGTTGTATTGATTCTTGTGCATACAAATCGATATTCATATGTCTATGGTTTCATAGCTAGTGGGAATTGTATTGATTTATCCAGTTACCTAAAAGCTCAATGATGACAACAAATTGACACATGATCAGTGACTAGGTCCTAGGTCTTAGGTGCATTTCATTTTGCATGTCTCTTTGCATTTTGCATGTTTGCATGATCTCACAATGGTTAAACAAACTTCAACACTTAAATGATTCTTCGATCACCTATTCAAATCTAACGAGAGCTAAAGCCTAACTCGAAGGTCTCTTCATAGAATCGCAAGCAATAACCATCTTGGGTTGTACATACCTTTTTTGACATGAGACTGAGTACTTGTCTTCATCAACCTACAAAACATATCATGTGCATCGTTGCATTTTCATTTCATATCATAATCATTTTCACATCATAATCATTTGCATTTACATCATTTCATAATCATTATAAAGGCATAAAAGCATACATCATTTCATCATCATTATATATACATAAACATCCATACATCTGAAAGAAATCATTGCATTACATACATTCTACACTACTCATAGCATAAACATCATATGATATCATCATAAATCATAAATCATGACAAGTACAAATGAAGTCACAACCAAAATCTCGATCTCATATATATCATAAAAACTTGAAAGTCAGGGGTGCACTACCGGCACAATGTACAAAAGAATGAGCTCTTGAGAGCTATCAGAGTCAACATTATCAGTGATAGAAGAACAAAATACATCAAAATATCAGAACATGAATCAACTGTCAGCATGCTCCTCTGCATCTGGTGGAGGAGGAGGTGGGGCATCTGGTATGACCTCCACTCTTGGTGCCCTGGCTCCCTCTGACACTTCCATATACTTTGAATATGTAGGCACTCTCTGCATAGCAGGGACAATAGCATAATATGCTGACACATAATACGAGGCCCGTGAGGTCTGATGAGTCACCTCTATCTGTAATCTATGAACCTCTGCATGAAGCTCTGAACGCTGCCAGTCTACCTCTATAAATCTCTCCTCCCACCTAGCACTCTGCACCTTCAAGTCCCGGACCTAAGCTCTGAGATTTCTAACAATCTCTGTAGAAGTGAGAGGAACTGAAGGATCTACCTCAGCGGCTGGCATATCTGTGTCCTATCCTCCCGGTGCTGGTGTCACTATCGGCTGGTCTATGGTACCAGCTCTCTATGCCTTACAACATCTAACCTCAGCGCCCAGATAAAATGGAACCTCTGCACCTATATTTGTACCACCACCTACATCTTGGTGGGCTGCTATAACATCCTCAATAGAACCAACACTGCCCAAAGTACCACCCTCACCTCTGGTCCGTCTCTGAGAACCCATAGGTGTATCTACTGCTGATGAAGGGTGACGAGGGGGTCTCATGTGTCCTACTGGCCTTTGTGGTGGAATAATGGCTCTAGGTCTCGGTGGTGTAGGATGCACTGCCTATGGTCTCAGACCTATACAACAGGGGCACCTCTAACATCCATTGCCTCCTCCATAGAAGGAATCAACTTTGTGGGATCTAAAAATTTGTATATGGGATGCTCTACTTGCCATGATATGTATCTATCAGTGACACCTGCATTGATCACCTATGGCCGGTAGTCCCAATCTCTCCCAACAATACCACTATACTCTTGAACACATACAGAATATGTGAGTCAAGCGGTCTATCCAAGCCCGATCTCATGAACTATACGGTCATATGCAGTATACTCCTGGGGAGCATCCTGGATGCATCCATACTGACACCAAACCCAAGTAATAAAAAATCTCTCCAAAATGGTGGAGGTCCTGCCGATGAGGATACGACTTTGACAAAGATATGTGTATTTCTCCCTCATAGTAGGCCAGGCCTCTATCTGCAAATATGGTCTCCATATGACAAATGTCATATCATCTAAGCAGCGTTGCTAGTAGTCTGTATGTCCCATTTGGACTTGTGTAACATACCCTGCATAGACATATATGATGGGCTCCTATGGCTGTCTTTGTGTCTGAAAGACTGGTCTCACAACTGGGATATGCTCCCATGCCCATATCTGTAAAACAAGATCTCTAGAAGCAAAGCTCTTGCAATCCTGATACACGACCTCATGCATCTCTGAAAACATTTGTGCTAGTAGGCACTGTCCCCAAGAAAGCTCAGTGGGAGTAGCCATCAGAAGTGCTATCGTCGGGGCCCATCCCATCAAGAAGCCATTCTACTGACGGCCTGGCATAGTCAGCTCTCTAATCATCCCTGCAAGGATACACTCCAAACGGTGTGTTTGACTGTATCTCTGCACAAGTGTCTCCCAGGAGATAGACCCTGTCAACTGTGTGTCATCTGAAAATAAATGCCTAAAAGCATGAAGACCAGTTTGCCCAACACTAACATACTCTGGACGCCGTGGGCTATGAAAGCGAATACGAAGGATCTTGTATACATCCTTCGGGGTAATAGTAATCTCCCTGGTCGGCAGGTGGAAGGTCTGGGTCTTTGAGTGAAACCTCTCAATCAATGCAGTTAGTAAACCATGATTTACCCTAATATCAGGTAAATGAATGAGGTACTCGAATCCACAAGTAGCAAGGTGTACTCTCATAGGGTCAGGAAGTGAGACACAGTCTCTGTGTCACCGGGTAAGAATGACGGACATGTACATCTGGATATGTGACTTACATTATATAGAAATAGGGTATTATATCAAAAATCGAGTTCAAAATCAGGCTAATAGTACAAGAATTGGACAATTTGATACTTCAAAAGGTGGATAACAGAGTCAGAAATCAGGCAGAAAGATAAGAAAAATCAAATTTTTGACGTAAAAACTAGTTTTTAGCTCACTGTTTTTGAAACGACATTCCAGATTGGCCCCGAAAGTCATACGACACTCTACCTAAGACCAAACGACACTTGATGGTCATACGACACTACGCCTAGAATCATACGATAGTCGAGGGACCCGACAAAATGTCGTACAACACAAGGGTCCCTCTCATACAACACTTGGGCAGGACCAAAATGACAATCTCCTTATAATTCAAATGTCGTACGAGTCCCACTGGGGACTCGTACGAGTTTCCATGCACGCGAAAGTAAAAAGAGGAAAACGCGTATGAAATAATTTAAAAATGCTATAAAACATGAAAAATTGGAATTTTCAGAGTGCTAAAGCGGTCCACATACCAGGTGTCCGTATCGGCCAGGTCTCTGGTGTCTCCGGCTATGCTCAAATCGGTGGGAACTCACTGGTACCTTTGGTTCTCATTGTTCTGCCATTTTTCTACTTTAGAGGGCTCCACAAGAACTCTAAAGTCAAAAGGTTGAAATGATTTGAAAATGACCTTTCAGGCCTATATATAGCTTTTGACCTAATTTTCAAAAGTGCTCCATTTTTCATGAAAATTGCACCCCTAGCTAATTTCGACGTTCTGAATCCATTTTTGGGATCAAAATCAAAATATGAGATCGTTTAATATGTCAAAATCATGATTTAAAATTTTTGGGCCTAGGACGGTCTACTGCTTGCACATTCAACCTTTGATCATCACAGAAATCTAGAATTCAACTTAACTGATTATCTTACATCAAACTTTTGAAATTTCAACTTGGTCAACCATGGTCAACTCATGGTCAAACCTAGTCCAACTTGGTCTCCAAGACCTCCAAACGATGCAGAATGCATTCCCAGACGTGTATAACCACTTCTCAAATCAATTAACATGCTTGTGAACTATCAACGCTGACTTTTCTTGTCAGATTTCAATTTTAATCCTGAAGGGGGCATGGTATTACACATCATTCAAGTTTGTGAATCAATTTTTTCTATCAAATTTTTCATCAGTAATCAAGACAACAACCACATCCAGTTGTTGATTCATCAAAAGTCCTCATCGCTCGAGGCAAATCTATCATCACTTGGGGCATATCAGATTCATCAAGATCCATATCAATCTGGTATTCTCCTAATCTTGTAAATTGTATCAGTTTTTGCAACCATCAGATCGTAGTGTTCTTTCCTTGGTTCTTCGGCAACTGAAGGGTTTAGATGTGATACTTATATGATTCAATACAAGGACAATCGGGTTTGGAATTGGTCACTCACTTCTTCGCAATCATAAGGTTCGAAATCAGGTGATTTGACACTCTTTCGTAATCATCAGTTCATCGCTGCTATAGTGAACACTATCTTTGGTCATTTAGGACCTAATATCTTCATATCAAATCTATCAATCTACTTCTGTCTCATATCAATTATCAATTTCGAATCAGTTTCATATCTCTATCAAACACAGACTATCTTTGAACCACTGCGCTTTGCACAACAATTCAAAGAGGGGCAAAATGTAATACCCCAAAATGGGCTATAAGTTCATTAACCTCCTATATCGACAAATCAAATGAAATCGACATCAAAGTCCTAACCTAAGGCACATCTGAACATTATCAAATCCTAATTGATTATCTTAAATTCTGCATCTGGGAATATTCCTAATTATCTTAATTATTTTTAATTTAAATGATTATTTGGCGATAAATCCAATTTATCCTAAAGTTTGATTAATTGAATATTTTCATATTTAATTAATTAGATTTAATTTTGCCACTTAATTATTTAATTGAATTTAATTATATGTATTCCTAAATTATATTATTTAAATTTGACATAAATCAAAATTCCTATCATTAATTAATTAAATTCTTATTTAAGTGATTAATAGCACATGTCAAAATTAATAATATAATTTTGAAAAAAAGTTTGATTAAATGATTAATTAACCCATAAATTAATTAATTATTTTAAAAAATCAGTTAAGTTGAGAATAAATCAAATTATTTATTTATTAATTCTCAATTATCCATGTGCACATTCAAAAGAAACAGTTAAACTCCACATTAGAAAATCAATGCAAGTTGTTGACTTTTTGGAACTCAACATCCTTTTGGAGTTCAAAAAGTTGATCTAAACTCTAATTTGAGTTAAGAAGCTGTTTTGCATGTTTTTGCATGATTTTGAGAATTAACTATCTTTCATGATCAGATAACTCAAAAATCAACCTGAGTTATTTGGATGATTTATGGCTTTTGCCATGCACCTCCAAAGCCCTTGATTTCTATAAATTAAGGCTTTAGCTCCTCATAATTCATCCACAAATTCGTAGGCCTATGCTGTCCAATTGCCAAATCCACGATATCCATAATTTTGCATACTTACGTTGTTGAATCCGATTCAAGAGTTGCACAATCACACTGGAGAATTGGAATTGAAGAATCAAAACTTATTGCGAATCAAGGCTATTGTGAGTCAATCTTTGTTTTTGCATATCAATGTTAGATAGATTTCATATCAGTTTTTCATATAGATAGCTTTCATATCAATTTTTCATCTTATTGCATAGAAAATCCAAAATATAGATTAATTGCATTCATTCCATATCTAGATCAATTGTATTTAAATCCTTCATTTAGGTGTTGTCTAGGTCACTGATCTTGATTTCAATCTGAGAGCATCATACTCACACCTACTAGAAGGTAGTAAATCGCCTGGTTAGTTTAGATTCAATTCATTGCAAGATTTCAATTTTCGCTAACCTCTAATGTTTTACTGAAGTGTTGTGTTCGTAGATCAGGTACAATTTTCACACACACAATAATTACTCTAGGGGATGAACAAATACTGATAGAAGACATAAGATGAGGCAACCCCAATGATGAGGCTAAAGAATATGAAATGATCACCAGTGCTACTGAGAACCTTGGTGAAGAAGAAGAAACTAAGGGAGCCTAAGAAATGGTACCAAGTAATCTACCTATACTAGTACAAGCTATTGAAATAGCTACTAAAACACAAATTAAGAACACTCCACCTGAGAAGGTAAAAGATACAAATGAAGACAAGGGTGAGGAAATAGGTAAAGAGACCATTGAAATGATAGAAAATGTACAAGCACAAATAGAGTCAATGGTAGAAACTTCTACCACCAACACAAGGTCACAAGCCCCTACACCAAAGATTATAGAATCAATTACAGGTAAAAATAAGGAAGAAATCAAATCCACTGAGATGCCAAAGGTAGATCCTGAGCATAAGGCTCAACTTTCCATTGCACAATCTCCATCATCTAATGTGTAAGAGAAGAATAAGAAGAAGAAGTGAGGCACTAAGGGTATGGTCACACTTGATGAGATCATAAAAATTCTAGCATGTGACCCAAGGACACTTGAACCAGAAACTCTCAGGAAATATGGAGAGATATGCACTCAAAAGACAACACAGGAAAAGATGAGACAAGGAAATAAGAACACAAAGGTGCTAGAGGATGTCAAGGAGATCCTAATGCAAGTTTCTCTAGATGTAACTATTGATGAAGCCTTCCCTATTATTGATCAACTTGCACTACTCATAGAAACAATCAATGACCCAACTATAGACACCGAGTAGATGATTGAAGAGAGAGCTAAACAAAAGATTCAGTATAAGTTAAGTGAAAAGATCAGCCAAGCAGTGGTAGTGAAAAAGGTAAAGCTTTTAGAAGTTTTAACTGAATTAGAAAGTTTCATTGATAAAGTTATTACAATTTTGAAACAATTATGCACTTTAGATCACTTCACTACCAAGGTTAGTGAAAAGATAAGAAAATTAGATGCAGATCTAAAAGATAGTGGTACTCATCTTACAACTGAACAACATGCATTCAAAGTGCATTATTCCAAAGTTAAACACATACAACAGTTAAGACTTGAGTTGAGAAAGGAAGAGGACTGAATCAGAGAAGAGGTAACCAAGCTACATGACGAGTTACTAACGCATCTAGAAGTGATGCAAAAATATGTGACACATGCAAAGAAATTGGTTTCCACCCCTGATATTTCTGTCGCTGAGAATATTTTTGAAATGCATGCTCAAGTGAGCTTAGAGAAGTTGTTTCTAGAAAATCTAGAGGAATAATGGGAGAAGCTTATGGATAATCTTAAGAAAACCCATCCTACAATTTTTGACTAATTGTAAGTATATTCTTTGTCATTATTTTCAGAAAAGGGGGAAACATATGTATATCTACCGAGAGCATGTTCATAGGGGGAGTCACTGAGTTTACACATTTTTTTGGTTTTGTGAAACTTTTAAGAATTCAAACTTTTATAGTCAGCATACATATAAGTTTTTGATACTAATTCCAAAGGGGGATAATGTTACTCCTAAATGGATTAAGTGTTGTCATTACTATTCATTTGTACATTCAGTAAACATGGAATACAATTTAGTCAATTATCAATACATAGTAGTCACTGAGAAAAGAGGTTATTGAGTATAACAATTACTGAGCACATAGGATTACCGAGCACTAGTAAACACCAAGACCGAGAGACAACATTACCGAGTAATCTAGAGTTCACATAAAAGTTTGGAATGATACATAGTTCAAGGTGAACAAATTTTTACTAAGAAAGAAAATGGTTTACCAAGATCGAGGTGAATATTTATTGCAGATGTAATCATTTAATGAATGATGATTCCTATGTAATGATGATCTAGGTTAATCTTACGAACCATTGATCTTAGGTTTTCTAAGATAATGTAAAAACCTAATTGGGTCAAGTTCAGTTTGATATAAAATTTGTAAGGATGTCATTTTGACATGTATCATCAAAAATTAGTTGCACTCAAGGACATCTGAAGTTCAGAAAGGGTTTTGACAAAAGGATTTCAATAGAAGTATTTTTTTTATTAGAATAGTTATAAGGCTACCGAGAAGTTAGAAGGATTTACTCATCACAACAAGGTGATATTTTTATTGTACTTACAAGATTTGATATCAGTAATTTGAGTTGTATTTCATTCGGGTCATATATCACTGTTACTCTCTAACAATTGTAGCAGACTTAAAATCTTCGAATAGAGTGGACTTAATCATTCTTAGTTGAATCTCTTAATAGAGTGCACACATGTATTGTGTTGCTGAAATCCTTTAACCAGGTAGATCTAGTTGATCTTATTGTTACTCCTAACATGGTAAGATCACGAGAAGTGATCAATCTTTGTAAGTCTTAACTAACAACTTTATTTCTGCAGAAGTGAAGCTTTGTGGGTTTCATCCCCACTGTAGTTTTTACCTTCTAATAAGGGTTTCTACGATACCAAAATACATGTGTCATGTGTATTGAAGTTTCATGTATGTGTTATTGATTTACTCACATGAATTTACATTTTAGTTAATGATTGAATGTATGGTGAATGCAATCTACATAGTCAGTTAATGAAGTTTTTGTTTACAAGAATTAGTTTGAAAAGTTTTAAGGGTACTGATTCACCCCTCCCCTCTCAGTATACACCTTTCCATAATTCCAATAGTGTCATCACATAAGTCAACTCTAAGGTAGCCTAGAAGTCTCTCTGGACCTTGACCCCCTAGTGACTCTATGTGGTATCAGTAGTCCTTTCCTACAGACAAGGAAAACCAACTATGTCAGACCATAATGTCTCTCTAAATGGACACACATCTTATCCCACTCCCATCCTAGCATGTACTAGAACTCAAGGCATGGACAAGGCACAATTATCTTTTTAATATTTCTATCCTAATTATGTTATTAAGTTATCAATTATTAAGTCAACTTACAAAGGATACTCAGGAAACCACTTTAGGGCTCTGGCACCTCCAAAGTAATCCACTTCCCCTTTATGCTCCTAGATAACCTACCCTAATGCCCCCAATGAAATAACCAAAAAATAAAGTAATTCAAAACCATAAAATATTTTCATAAATTAGTTAACCATAAATGTCATCAAGGACAAGTGCTGGAGCATAACAAATATCTCATCCTATATATGGATTTAAATTGTCCATCCCATACTAGACATAAAAATCACCAAACTATATACACATGGTCCCACAACAGAAGTTCAATAATCATCAAGAGCATCAATAACATCACTCTCCAAACATGGAGTGAAATATAGATCCATAATATCATCTGTTAGATCATAAACAACTACAATAAAAGAATCGAGGTGACTTAGTTAACAAATCAAAAATCAATACAAAAATTGTCTATCACCTCCCGCAGTTAAATAACATGAAGATCGATGACTTAATGTGACATTACATCATAGATGTACCCAAAACAACACTCACATAATTTGACATAAAAAAATGGATATAAATTTTTTTATCATATAAATCGAAAGTGTAAAAGGCATAAACCCATAAAATATTTCAGGTTTAGATGACATAATTTCCACCTAGGCAAGACGCTACCCACATAGATAATCAACCAAAAAAAAGACAGACATAACACAAGTAGACATGTGGAATACATATGTCAACACATTAAATTCAACTATATCATGTTATTAAATAAATTTTAAATCACATCATCTTAATATAAATTTACACCCATGAGCTAGATATTATTAATAAGTTCATTCGTAAAATATCCACTTACTCTTGTTACACTTAACTTTTAGTTAACTCACAATACATTGATACCTCATTAATTATACTCTAAATCAATTAGGTTATATTATTTAACTAAAGTAAATAACAACCATCCCTTGTATAAAACAATTTATAATCCCCTTTAACCAGATTAACTTATATTAATCACGTCTCATATAACTCAACTTTATATTATTCGAATATCCATAAATGAATAGTTAATTTGTATTAACTAATTAATAATTAATAATACAAATCTAGATGAATAAAATATGAATTAACATATACTATTTAACTAATCAATTTTCAATATTAATTAACTTATATTTATTAATTCATAAATAATAATATAAATTAATCAATCAATAAAATTCTTTATTAAATAAAAATCTATATAAATAAAAAACACATGGGTACCTACGGTACCCACCATGGAGACCACAGGGGTACCGTAGGCCCTATCCTTACGGCCCACAACCTTGCTGTGGTAACTGCAAGGTCCACGACCTTGCAACCCACAACATTGCTATGGGAACCGCAAGGCCTATGACCTTCCAGTCTACGACATTGCCGTGGTAATCACAGGTCATGCCTGCTAGTGGTGGCTAGGGGAGGTGGTGGTCCCCGCTGCCACTTCTGTAATAATTTTTTTTGTAATTTTTATTTTATTTTTTATTTATTGTATAAAATATAACAACCTCTTTTTTAATAATTTCATAAAATTCAAACAACAAATATAAATAATCATCCTTTTTTTAATAAAAAATTTTGAATAGGATTTTCATTTTCAAACATATAAATGAACCAATATTTTAAAACCATTAACAATGACATGCATACAAATAATCACATAAATTTGGCTTAAAAGAAGACATGTAAATTCATTTATTTAATAGGCTCATGTTAATATACTCAAAGGTGAATAGTTGTTGAAATTGGTATAAACCCTACTTAAAAAACTCACATGCTTTTTGATAAACCTCTTCCTAGTTTTTCAACTAATATTCATAAAAATACCAAATATGACATTAACACAATTTCCTATGAAAACTTTAATCAAAACCATGCCCAAAATTATTAAAACAAAATCACATTAACACAACACTCAAATTTCTCAAAAACAATCTAACAAACATGAAGAAGACAATCTTTTGAAAGGAAAAGTTGTTGGCAAAATGGTCAGCGTTCCCCTCGGGATTCATGACATGGCTTAATCACCTCTTGTGTCTTCTATAAGTCTAGTGGTTAAATCAGGCATTAACAAGTTGATCTTTTGGTGCAACGACAATCACTACTTATAACAAGTGGTATCAGAGCTTGGTCACAGGTTCGAATCCCCTCAGGTAACGCTAAGGGGAAGATTGTTGGAAAAATGGTCAACGCTCCCCTTGGGATTTGTGACATGGCTTAACCACCTCTTGTGTCTTCTATAAGTCTAGTGGTTGTATCAGACATTAACAAGTTGATTTTTTGGTGCAACGACAATCACTACTTGTAACAAAGTTTATAAAGATTTTCAAACCCTACCTTAATTCCACCTGCTGAATCTGAAACACACACAAAGACCAAAACGCAAATCCAAAAACTTCCAAGATCCCAAGGTTTACAAAAATTCCTTGAATTCCAATCCAGAGCCAAACCTATACAACCTATGTCTCAGATGACCAAAAAAGACTCTCATAAAGAAGACCCACAAACCAAACTTAAACATGCAACTCACAATGAGGAATAATAACTCAATAGTTAAAAATAATAAAGAAGTTAGCTCAAAATCACAGAAATAAGAACTCAACTCCTACCTTATTTTTATCAATTCTCTATTTAAAAGAATTATTTAATTAATTAATAATTCTAATTCATGCAAATCACTTAACTTTCAATCTAAATTTTATAATTCAATTTTATTAATTGAATGTGCAAATTTAATTGCCTAATAATATTTAATTGACAATTAATAATTTTAGCATATTAATAATATGTATATTGATAACTGAATATCAATTCATTAATTTATTAAAAAGAATTATTAGTAATCCCTCAGTTAAGTCTCTTAACTCAACCTTCTAATTTAGAACTGTTAAATCAATTCCTTTTAACTGGTGTGCATATAATTGCATGATTATATTTTTATTTTAATTCATATCTTTAGCACCACTTAATAAGAAATTTAATAATAATATCAATTTATATTATTTTGAACATTTAATTTTGATTTTGATTTAATATTTAATTAAACCTTTATTTTTATAATTAAAATTTTAATTAAGTCTTTTCAATAATCAATGATATTTAATTAATTTTTATTAATTAAATATCCATATATTTAATATTTGTATATTCATAAGATATAATTATTTTAATCTCATAATTAATCTTAATTAAATATTTAATGCATTAATAACATACAATTCTCATCAAGACACCTAACAAACAAACACGAAGGAAAAACTAACCAAACCCATAAAGTAATTGTCAAGCACAAAGAAAGGGTTCACAAATGACATCACCTTGACGAATTTAGAGAGTAGAAAATAAGATACTTGTTCAATTTTGAGGATAAAAATTAGCTTTGGTTGGGATTTAGACCTATATGCTATCTCCCCTCTCTTATCATTGAGATCATGCAATAAGGCACACTCATCCTAGCAATTTAGGAAAGTCAAAGCCCGGTGCCTGAAATCCTGCATAAAAGATGAGCATGTACATACATGTATAAATATATAATAGAAAATGGCAGAGATCGACCGATCATGTGGATATCGCAAGCAAGTAACTACAATTTTTTCCCTGAACCACATCGGGCACATCAAATAGAAATATAAAACACACATGCCAGCCATATACATGGGTTGAAACACAATAGTGTGTCCTAGTTTTTAGGACGAAGAAATTCAGCTTTAGAAGGAAGCAAAAAAATTGGGGCCTTCACTCAAAGTGGCGTCTTTCACGTGAAGCCCCCTTTGGCCTGATTCTTATATATTTCTGGCTTTATTTTTGTTTTTTTCATTGTGTACTATTTGGATTTTGTGGACCCAATGGTTGGAGCGAACCAGTGACGTGCGACATGACATCAGCACCTCCCGAGCTTCTTCGACCTCTTCAGTTTGTTAGTAGTATTAGGTACACACATTTTTCTCATTTTTTATTGTAAATTATATGTTTTATATTTATTTTAGTTAGTTATTTGTTTTAAATAATTTTTAGTTTATAGAAATGTTAGAAAATTATAGTTAAATATTAGAATATGTTAGAAAATGATAGTAGAATGTTAGAAAATCATAGTAGAATTGTTAGAAAATGTTAGAAAACATTAAAAACTATAGTATAAATGTTAGAATATGTTAGAAAATGATAGAAAATCATAGTAGTTTGTTAGAAAATATTTACAAAACATTAGAAATTGTAGTAGAAATGTTAGAAAAAATTAAGATCTTATAGAAATTATTAAAAATATTTATTTTTAAATTTCTTTTAAATTTAGTAAATATTAGGAATCTCTCTCTCAAGTGTTGGTGGTCAAAATGACGGCTTATGCTCTAACAGGCTGCCAATATGCCTATGATGGATATTAAGGACTGGTTAGTTCCAAATGTGGGCAATCAATAGGCAATTGGACCAACTATAGGGACTTACTATGCCCTCTTCACTTCTGGCTCTGCAAAACCAAGGCAGGTGCACCTAACCTAGCATGAAAAAGACTTCACACACCAATACACTAGGCTTGAAAAATAGATTAGGTATAGTGAGAAAGTGCTAAGTGATAACCAGACACTCATTGACTCTCCATCACTATGATAGAACCACAAACAACCAAACAATGAAAACTTAAAAGATGGTTTTTGCTTTAATGCTTTGGATCATAACAAGGACACACAATATTAGTTGATAAGGAGATACTTGTTTTAGGCCAGTGCCTCATGCATTGGGCAAGATCTTCTAAGAAATGAATGTCATACACACCAGACATAAGCTGAGATTCAAAACCATAAACACTCACACAAATCCTCTTCACTACTTATAGAAATCCTTACATAGAAAAACTGATAGTCCTATGTCCCATCTAAAGCATTATTTAATCCAATCCTTGATCAGAACTTAAGAATGGTAACACATACATGAAACACATGCACAGAATTGGAAAATTCAAGACCTATCAGAAATGATACAAAGGAGAGACAAGAATCAATGTATTCATGTTAAGTACAATGAATCCTTAAGTATGCACAAAACACAACATAGAAGCCAAGCTTGAAAATTACAGCTTAGTCCTTCCACTTTCCTCTATATCAACACAATATCAAAATATCTGAGTGTTACAATACTAGATCAAGGTCAGGAAGACTGAATCTTGAACCCTTACAAAATCAACAACTTTGATATAAATACCAATGGCTGTCTTGAAATCCTACCCAAGGTAAGATGCAATAAGAAAAGGACAACCATGGTAGGGTTAGGGTTTCACCAACCTAGCATTCAATTCACATTTCAAAATTCAAAACAGAGGTGAAAAATCAGGAAACCCTAAACTGAAACTGCCGGCATAAAATCTTAATCATGAAGATCCCTGTAGATTTCACCAAAGGCCAACCAAATCCAACCAAAAGCACTCAGAGGAGACCCTGCAACCACCCTTTGTACAAATTTGTTAACCTCTTCATGTCTACACATCTCCTCTGCAATCAATCAACACCCTGGAATGCACTGGAAACGACCCAGAAGATCAGTTTCAACAACCAGGGTCAAATTTGCCATTAACACTGTCCTTAAGTTGTTCCAAACCCTAAGCAAATTTGAATTCAAATTTAAACGGTCAGTTCATTCCCTTTTTTCTGCATCGGCGGCCCAGATTTGAATCATATCTCAACTTTAAAACATGACCGTCGATCTAATTTCCTTCGCGGGCTTTACCTTTTCCCTTTACAAACTTTGGCAGTCCCACCTTATTTTCTTTCTGAGAACTGGTGACTATAGTTCTTCACCCAGTCGCTGAGAAAAATTAAACTTTGCCAAACCTTTCAGTGACCACGTGACCTTAGTAAAATCCCTCACCAAAATGAATTGGAGATTCAGCGACTCCATGAAATTTTAGCACCACCGCCAAGAATTTATCGGCACCGCCAAAAGTCCTCCGAAAAGAATTCAGACCCACAAGGATAAATCGACAGCCATCTTAAGACTGCAAGAGTCTGACAAATTTCATGAGATCTTCCCCTGTCATTGATTTTATGACACATCAGGGCCCCCGACACATCTGTCAATAGGTCCCTTTGACCGCTCCAGCTCACTCCATCATGGACCAATCAGAAATGTCCAAGTCATACACACATGGCAGTGGACCCGCTGGCAAAAAACTCGAAGGTGAAGATCAACGGCTGGCGCATAATCTTGAGGCTTTGACAAAAAGTATGTGAACATGCGCCGATCATTGGATTGGAATCTCGACCCCTCTCTGACAACACTGACATGTCAGAAAAGTACAGACAAAAGCTGAAAAAGGTTCTATGACAGATGAATTGAGAACCGCAACGTTATCAACCAATGACAACGGGCCCCCCGGAGGATTTCCTTAAGGAAGAAGATCAACGGCTGTCATTGAACCGCTGAGATAAACATCGTGCAACTTTCCACCTTGAAATAACGATAGCCATAAGATCCTGCCAAACTTTAACGATCCAAAGGAGAAGGCCCCACTGACGTCACATATAAAGATCGATGGTCATCTTAAAACTGGATAGATCTGACAGAAATCATGAGAACTTAAGACAACCGTAGATTGAAGCCTTGTTAGAATAAAAGGGGGCCCACACATGTCACCAAGAAAGATTGACGGCATAAAATATTAAAGTTTGCGAATGCCCGACTACAGTTTGAGGCATAAAATTTTCTAGGTCGCTGAATAATTAATGGAGACCGCCAGAGAATGTGAGACCTAGAGACTGACCACCGGGAGGTCACCGAAAGGAAAGGTTAACCACCAAAGAAATTGGAGAACTAGCGGCAAGTCGGCAAGGTAAATACACACATGTGTTATGGGTTCACTTAAGTTACTGATAAAGTAACTTAGAAAAATAACAAGGAAACTACCGCCAAAGGTTTGTGAGATATTTTGAAAAGCAATGGCTAGGATATTTAAATTTTCAAGGGTTTAAACCAGCCAGAGAGGAAAATAGACTTACAGAGAGCCAGGAAGAAACAAAGAACTTAACCAGAGATCGGGAAAACTTGAACATAGACCAGGGCAAACAAGGAGAAATAGGGGAGAGCACAAAAACTTGCAGAGACACAACCATTTCACAAGGGTTTTCTGATAAAACATTAAAATGGGGCTAACATCAAGTACATGCATTTTTAGTAAAGTTAGTAAATAATTAGTTAGTTAAATTTGTTTTAAATAATTTTTTGTTTGTAGAAATCTTTAAAAATTTCATAGTTAAATTTTAGAAAATGATCTAGTAGTAAGTTAAAATATGTTAGAAAATTGTAGTAGTAAGTTTCTAGGACCCTTATCCCTCTCTTACAAGATATTAAGACAGATAGGATCCCTTAGGAATCTCAAGACCTTATAATACATATTAGGATGTCATAGGACCCATTGATGTATGTTAGGTTCCATTAATACATATAAGGACTCATTATTTCTTTCAAGGATCCTTAAGACATATTATGATGAATTAATGTAACCTATGATCCCTTCGGACAAGTATTATGACATCTACAACCCCTTAAGACATTCTAGGACCCTTACACATTGCTTATGATATCTTAAGACACATAGGACCCCTTAGGACCCATACGACCCATTATTATATCTTAAAATGTTCTAGGACCCATTAATTTATCTTAGCTTCTGTTAATACATATGCAAACCCATCGTTGCCCGCAAAAACCCTTAAGACATACTAGTATCAATTAATGTAACCTAAGATCCTTTAGACCACTTATCATACCTACAACCCATTAACATTATTAGACTATTATACATCCTTTACAACATTTTAAGATACATATGACCCCTTCGGATCCTCAAGACCCATTAACATATCTTAGGTTGTCCTAGGACACATTTATGTATCTTAGATTCAATTAATACATATGAGGATCCACTAATGTAACCTAGGACCCCTTAGGACCTCTTATGTTACCCACGACCCCTTAAGACACTCTAGGACCCTTATCCATCCCTTACACTATCTTAAGACACATAGGACCCATTGTTTCCCTCAAGAAACCTTAAGACATACTATGATCAATTAATGTAATGTAGGATCCCTTAGGACCACTTATTGCACCTACAACCCATCAACATTCTCGGACCCTTATCTAGATCCCTTATGAAATCTTAAAATAAATTTGAAACCTTAGGACCCATTGATGTATCTTATGTTCCATTAATACATACAAGGACCCATTGTCACCCTAAATACCCCTTAAGAAATACTAGGATCCCTAAGGACCTCTTATGAAACATACAACCCCTTAAGACATTATAGGACCTATATCTATCCCTTACAACATCTTAAGATACCTAGGACACATTAGGACCTCCAAGACACATTAATGTATCTTAGGATGTCCTGAGACCCATTCATGTGTCTTACATTCCATTAATACATAAGAGGACCCATTTTTTTTACTCCAGGACCCTTAAGATATATATTAGGATCAATTAATTTAACCTATAATCCCTTAGATGCATTTATGAAACCTACGAAGCCTTAAGACATTCTAGGAACCTTGTCCATGTACCTTATGAAATCTAAAGACACATATGACCCCATCAGACCTCCAAGACCAATTAATGTATCTTAGGATTCCCTATGACCCATTCATGTATCTTAGGTTATATTAATTGATATGAGGACCCATTGTCACCCTAAACAACCCTTAATATGTATACTAGAATCAATTAATATAACCTAGGATCCCTTAGGACCACTTACAACACATGTGACCCCTTAATACATTCTAGGAAACTTATCCATCTCTTACGATATCTCAAGACACATGTAGGACTCCCAAAACCCATTCATGTATCTTAGTATGTCGTAGGACCCATTCATGTATCTTAGGTTCCACTGATCTTATAGAAATTAATAATTTAAAGATTTGTTTTTAAATTGCTTTTAAAGTTAGTATTTATATTATGAATCTCTATCTCTCTCTCTCTCTCTAAGTTATGTACATATGTTTTAGAGTTACATGTATAAATGTTATTCATGTAGACATAAAACTCTTTAAGAACCCTTAGGACACTTAGGACCTCTTAAGACCTAATAAGACCCCTTAAGACTTAATAAGACTATACTTAAGACCTAATAGGACTAATATGACCTATTAATATCAATTAGTACATCCTAGGACCCTTAAGACCTACTAAGACCACTTCCTTGATGTAATATGACCTATTAATACCAATTAGTACATCCTAGGACACTTAAGACCTAATAAGACCACTTACTTGATGTAATAGGACCTATTAATATGAATTATTACATCCAAGGACCCTTTAGGACTATTAATACACTCTAGGTTCCTTTAGGACCCCTATTATGACATAAAACTCTTTAAGAACCCTTAAGATCCTTAGGACCTATAATAGGACCCCTTAAGACCTAATAGGACCTATTAATACCAATTAGTACATCCAAAGACCCTTTAGGACTATTAATACACTGTAGGTTCCTTTAGAACCCCTATTGTGACATAAAACTCTTTAAGAACCCTTAAGACATAGAATAAGACCACTTAAGACATATAATAGGACCTATTAATATGAATTAGTACATCCTAGGACCCTTAAGACCTAATAAGGCCATTTATTTGACCTAATAGGACCTATTAATACCAATTAGTACATCCTAGGACTCTTAAGACCTAATAAGATCACTTACTTGAACTAATAGGACCTATTGATACCAATTAGTACATCTTAGGACCCTTAAGACCTAATAAGACCACTTAATTGACCTAATAGGACCTAGTAATATCAATTAGTACATCTTAGGACCCTTAAGACCTAATAAGACCACTTATTTGACCTAATAGGACCTATTAATACCAATTAGTACATCCTAGGACCCTTAAGACCCAATAAGACCACTTACTTGACCTAATAGGACCTATTAATCCCAATTAGTACATCCTAGGACCCTTAAGACCTAATAATTGTTGACATTAAGTATGTTTGTCATTAGTGACAACACTTATTCAGATTCTGTGTGCTTATCGAGCAGACCGAGCTTCACAGTGTTTACCGAGTAATCTAAGCAGAACAATGCTTACCAAGCTTCGCAGTGCTTATCGAGTTATCATTACTGAGTGATGAGATGAGCAGTGTTTACCAAGTGCTAGCATGGTAAATAGGGAATTTAGTTTCTACCGAGTGACACTGTATCTATCGAGTCTCCAGTGTATACCGAGTTTGAAACTATGACCGAGTGGTTAGTATGGACCGAGCCTCCACTCCTACCGAGAGCATGATGATGCTGAGTATTACAGTGGATGCCAAGTATCAAAAAGTCACCGAGTTAGTTTGCAGGAACTTTGTAACTACATTAGGGCCGACTCAATAATACTTGTGTTGACTTTTATTTTAGTAGCTGACTTTGTAATTATTTTGGATTGATATATAAGAAATGTTTTGTATCATATCCAAAGAGTAGTAATGAGGACTATGAATGTGTGAATGCATGGAATGAGAAGTGTGTATGTGAAGATGCATGATAGGAAGAGATAAGTGAATTACAAAGGGCTACAACAGTATAATAAGTAGCAAAGACATATCTATCACAGAAGGTGATTAGTACATCAAAGAATCTCAATCAGAAAGTACAATTGCAAGAAAGAGATCTACTATTTCATCCTAATAGGTGAATCAGTACTAAATCCTTTAACAGGGTAGACTTAACAGTCTTTTGTAAAATCTCTTAACTAAATGCATACTTCATTGTATGTTTGTAAATCCTCTAACAAGGTGGAACTAGTAGTCCTTATTTCTCCTAACAGGGCAGATCATGAGAAGTGATCATTGTAAGCCTTAACCAGCCAACTTTATACTACAGTATTGAAGTTTTGTGGGTATCATCCCCACCCCAGTTTTACTTTCTATTTGGAAGGTTTCTGGGTCACCAAATCATTGTGTTCTAGTGTTATGAATGCTTTTATGTTATCAATTTTTCATGCATGCAATTAGATCAATGAGCTAAATGTTATTTGGAATATTGTTAAGATTTGCAATTTGTAAAAAGTTTTTGAAGTTACTGATTCACCCCTCCCCTCTCAGTAACTTGGCTAGTCTTGAATATTTCCAACAATTGGTATTAGAGCTTTGTGGTTCTTAGGATAAAGTTTGGCAGCTTGAGTAAAGATCCAGGATAATGGAGATATTTAGACTTAAGAAAGTAATTGAAAATGAAAATCTAGATCTAGAAATGGCCATAGCTCGACTCAAGGAAGTAAAAGAGCATCTTTCCCAATCCCTAAAAAGAAGGAAGGAACTTGCAAATCAGATGAATGACCACCAATATGTTGAAGAAAAGATTGAAGATTTTTTCCCTTCAAGCAGCTCAGATGAAGCAAACAATGCAATCAAAGAACTCCTAGAAAAGAATGGATCTCTACAAGAAGAAGTAAGAAAATTGAAAAGAGAACAAGAAATTCAGTCAACAAGATTTTGTGAAATCTTGGAACAAAGAAACAAGATGAAAGATGAAATAGATGGAAAGAACAATGAAATCCAGAATCAAAATCTTTAGCTAGAAAACCTTATTGATCAAATCTCCAATGCAAATGAAGAAATCTTGATTCTGAGATTAGAAAATGAAAGGATAAGAGAGGAGCTGAGATTTGAAATGCAAATCAGTTTAAGATTGGTGAATGACCTAAACACTGAAAGACAAATCAATGAGAGAATGTTGAAAACTCAAGAAGACATGAATCAGCTGCATGAACAAAAACTTTATAAGCAAAAAGGAAAAGAAGGACTTGGATACAAAGAGGAAGGTGAATCTTCTAAACAAGGTACTCAAAAGAATCAGAAACCTACTTGTAATCACTATGGAAAAATAGGTCATACTTCAAACAAATGTTGGAGCAATGGAAAAGCAAAATTCAATGGAAAATGCTACAATTGCAACCAGCATGGTCATAAAGAAAATGAGTGCAAGGAGAAACCAAGATTTAAAGGAAAATGTCACAAATGTAACAAACAAGGTCACAAGGCATCTGAATGCAGATCTAAAACATCCAATCCAACAGAACAAATTGTCAAAGCAATATTTGGTTGGGATTACAACACTTGCTGTAGATGTCATTACTGTGGAGAATATGGACACATTGGCATAAATTGTTTAAGGCATCACTTGAGAAAAAGGGATACTACCATAAGATGTTATGCATGCACTAAACTTGGTCATATAGCTAAAAATTGCATGAATTTAGGTAGAGTTGAAGATTGAAAGAAAGAAAAAGTAGACAGCATCAGGAAGCAAATGAGACAATAGTGGATTCCTAAATCCACCGAGCAAACTAGTCCAAGTAATAAGTCACTCATGAAGAGGGTGACTCTATCAATTCTAACTAAGTCTCTAAGAAAGCACTAGAACTGTATCTTCGTAGACAAATTCCAAACAATTCCAGAATTGAAAGGAAGAAAGATCCAAATCAATATGCAAGATACAACAGGATCACTAAGAAGGTCGGTATTAGTTACTATCAAGAAAGGTTAGGAGTAACTGAATTTCATGTGGTTACCGAGTAAAGTCAGAGCAGTATGAATTCTTATATTCACCGAGTTGCGGAGTCTTCACCAAGCAATCAATGCAATAGTGGATGATAGTTTGTCCAGTTCAATGCCCTAATTCCTACTGAGCATTAATGACAAAGTTTTAACAAAAAGCATGAAATTGAGTTTATTCTTCATCGTAAATTTTAGCATATTGAGCCGAGAGATTTCTTAGTGTGATCAAGTGATTCGAAGCAAAATTTGCAACAGAAATTTTTTGAAGAATTTTCTTTGTCTACCGAGCTACCATGGCATCAACTAGCACCAAAGTGAAGAAAGGTTCAGAAATATTGGTCCAAGGATTAGAATGGAAAGTGTCACATTTCAAACTCGTGCCTGCAGTTGCAAAAACCCTAGACCCAAGGGGAGCTCAATCTCAGATCCCTCCCAAGGTACTTCTTGTTAACGATATTCACAGCCATTTTAAAGGTACAATTCAAGAGCTTGGAACCCTAGAAATAGATGTTTCTCAAAATGAATTATGTGTTGATGGTGTTCTCAAACCAGAGTATAAACATTTGGAAGATAAGGGTTTGGTACATATCACTCACTTGCCTCAGAGTTTCCAAGTAAAATGGATTCGATATGTCCTAAGCCAAGTGCATGAAGGAAGGATTTGGATTGAGCAACCAAAAGAGATCACAAAGAAGATGAATCACCGAGTTACAGGTCTTCCCATGCTTGCCAAGGCAAAATCTACAAAAACCCTAGGTCAGGCGGAGCTGGAAGAGAAAACCCTAGCTAAGTGGGATGGTAGAGGTATGAGGATAAGCAGTATAATTGATGCAGAGTTGAAATTTGGCATACATGTCATAGCCCACAAGATATATAGTTCAAGTCAGTAGAATAGTGTTTCATGTGAAGCAGTTGACCTAGTATATAAGATTGTGAAGAACAATATGACATATGACCTTGCAGATTTGTTGTTGAAGCAGTTCAACAAGAATATGGAGAGCATTCAAACTTCAAAGAACAATCCATGTAAGCTTGGCTCACTGTTGACTTGTCTATTTTTCTATGTTCAAAAGTTTTTCCCATCAAAAGGCATGGTAGAATGGAGAAAAGATGTGCCTTTACTATATTAGATAAATGAATATATTGCTAAAATGGGTGAGAACTTTGTGAGCATAATGGACAACTATTTTGAAACTTTTAAGGAAAAGATGAACAACAGATTCAGGATTCCATGAAAGTTAGTGGAAGATTACAAAGATGATGTTTGTTTTATGGTGGACTGTGATAGAGTATATATTCAGGTAGTAAGACCAAGAATTGTATGGGTGAAACCTCTTCCCTATGAGGTAAATATTGATGAAACCAAGGACATAATTGAATCCCTAATAAATGAACCTATTGATCCAAAGGCTCCATACTTTGGAACATATGATGAAGCAAAGATAAGAATAGAACTGAGCATAAAGCTCCCACAGGCGGTTAAAAAAGGCAGAAAGAGGATGGCCAAGATGCAATCTAGCACACCTCTAATGTTAACCAAGGGCAAAGGAGAGGACATTGAAGAAGAAGAGAAAAAGGATGAAAGTGAAGAAGAACAAGTACCTATGAAGAAGAAAGGGAAGGAGACCATCTCCGAGGCACCTAAACAATCTACTGTAGTCTTCTCAAGAAGAAAAAGGGGCAAGGCAGGTAAAAATAGTGATGATGTAAGAATTAAAAGGCCTCCTCCTACATTTGAAGAAAATATTAAGATTTTGAGAGAAGGATCTAGAATAGCAAACATCAAATCTCTCAAGTATGAAATTAGAATAGAGATAGAGTAGAAGGAGATTGAAGATGCTGTTATTGAGAAAATGGGGCAATGAAAGTACTCACTTGATGAAATAGCTTCACAAATTCTAGGTGTTCTATTGCATAAAGTCAAGTTGAGATGGGAAAATGCAAGGCAAACTGTCAAGGATATATATGCTCAAACCTTAAGACAATTAATGCCAAATTTGAAAAATGCTGAAGTTAATAAGGCATTGAAAGAAAATGAGAATAAGATGACACTCAAATTCAACACTTGTCTGATTCTGATAAAAAATGTAGAATCGGTTGTAAAGAGTGCCACTACTACATGGAAAAACATCTATCAACTTCACAAACCGAGTGTTGAAACTATTGTGATAAAAGATATTGAAGAAGATAGTGATGAAGAAGCAGAGGAAGAAGCCACTGAGGAAGCCAAGAAAAATGATGAGGAAGATGATACAGTTCGGATAGCTAGAGAAGTAATTGCCTCACTTCCTCACTCTGCAGCAAAAATTTCTACATCTAGCTCAAAGATAGCTCCAACAAGTGTGATTGTGAAAAATCCAATAGATACATCAAATGTCCAATCATTCTTAGCTCTCACATAGCTCAACATATCAATGACAGAAGTGGCTACCACTTCATCCACTGAGCTACAACATCCTTCTTCTACCGAGTTGTAGTCTCCAGTATCTACTTCAGTACCTTCTCCAATTTTGAGTTCCTTAGCAGCAAGTACTTCAATTTTGGATACTTCGGTAAGTACTTCAGTTTTTGATTCTACAATTGTAAATACTTTAGTTTTGGGTTTATCAAGTCTTCCAGTGAGCATTCCATCAGTTGGAAGTTTATCATTTTTCTCTACAAGTCCTACTGTGTCTATAATAATTTCTACTTCAAAGGCATTAAGTACTGTGTGTGTGAATTTTGTACCTGATCTGTGGACACAACACTTCAGTAAAACATTAGAGTTTAGCGAAAATTGAAATCTTGCAATGAATTGAATCTAAACTAACCAGGCAATTTACTGCCTTCTAATAGGTGCAAGTATGATGCTCTCATATTGAAATCGAGATCAGTGACCTTGATGACACCTAAATGAAGGATTTAAATACAATTGATCTAGATATGAAATGAATGCAATTAATCTATATTTTTGGTTTTTCCTATGCAATTATGAATGAAAACTTATATGAAACTGATCTATATGAAAAACTTGATATGTAATCTATCTAACAATGATATGCAAAAACAAAGATTGATCTCACAATAGCCTTGATTCGCAATAAGCTTTGATTCTTCAATTCCAATTCTCTAGCGTGATTGTGCAACTCTTGAATCAGATTTGACAGTGTAGGCATACAAAATTGTGGATGATTTGTGAAGAGCTAAAGCCTTAATTTATAGAAATCCAGGGCTTTGGAGGTGCATGGAAAAATCCATAAATCATTCAAATTAACTCAAGTTGATTTTTGAGTTATCTGATCATGAAAGATAGTTAATTCTCAAAATCATGCAAAAATAGCTTTTTAACTCAAATTAGAGTTTAGATCAGCTTTTTGAACTCCAAAAGGACATTGAGTTCCAAAAAGTCAACACTTTGCATTGATTTTTTGATGTGGAGTTTAACTGTTTCTTTTGAAAATGCATATTAATTAAGAATTAAATAGATAAATAATTTGATTTATCCTCAACTCAACTGATTTTTGAAAATAAATAATTAATTTATGGGTTAATTAACTATTTAATCAAACTTTTATTCAAAAACTATATTATTAAATAATCACATGTGCTATTAATCAATTAAATAAGAATTTAATTAATTAATGATAGAAATTTTGATTTAATTGTCAAATTTAAATAATACAATTTAGGAATAAATATAATTAAATTCAATTAAATAATTAAGTGGCAGAATTAAATCTAATTAATTAAATATGAAAATATTCAATTAATCAAACTTTAGGATAAATTGAATTTATCGCCAAATAACCATTTAAATTAAAGATAATTAAGATAATTAGGAATATTACTAGGAATATTCCCCTATGCAAAATTTAAGATAATCAATTAGATTCGATGATGTGAAGATGTAGGAAGTTAATGAACATATAGCCCATTTTTGGGGTATTACATTTTGCCCCTCTTTGAATTACTGTGCGAAGCGCAGTGGTTCAAAGACAGTCTGTGTTTGATAAAGATATGGAACTGATTTGAAATATATGATGATTGAAAGATTTGAAGATATTAGGTCCTGAATGACCAAAGATAGTGTTTAACTATAATAGCAATGAACCAATGAAACAAAAGCATCAAAATGCTTGATTCTAAACCTTAGGATTGCGAGGAAGTGAGTGACCGATTCCAGACTTGATTGTCTTAGAAGAACCATGTAGGTATCACATCCAAACCCTTCAGTCACCGAAGAACCAAGGAAATAACACTAATG
This sequence comes from Chamaecyparis obtusa, assembly GCA_027943335.1. Taxonomy (NCBI): domain Eukaryota; kingdom Viridiplantae; phylum Streptophyta; class Pinopsida; order Cupressales; family Cupressaceae; genus Chamaecyparis; species Chamaecyparis obtusa. Next base: position 629,889 of record BSBK01000719.1, on the reverse strand, counting down.
AATTGATAGTTGCAAAAAGCTGATATAGTTTACAAGATTAGGAGAATATTAGATTGATATGGATCTCGATGAATCTAATATGCCCCAAGTGATGATAGATTTTCCCCGAGCGATGAGGTCTTTTGATAAATCAGCAACTAGATGTGGTTTTTGTCTTGATTACTAATGAAAAATTTGATAGCCAAAATTGATTACAAACTTTGAATGATGTGCAATACCATGCCCCCTTCGGGATTAAAATTGAAATATGACAAGAAAAGTTAGCGTTATAGTTTAGAAGCATGTCAATTGATTTGAGAAGTGGTTCTACATGTTTGAGAATGCATTCTACATCGTTTAAAGGTCCTAGAGACCGAGTTTGACTAGGTTAAACCATGAGTTGACCAAGTTGAAATTTTGATAGTTCGATGTAAGATAATCAGTTAAGTTGAATTCTAGATTTTTGTGATGATTGAAGGATGATTATGCCAGTAGTTAATAATATGAACGATCTCAAATTTTGATTTTGATCTCGAAAAAGGATTGTACTTGCTATTTCGTTGGAGGAACCTTCATGTGAGATTCAGCTCTTGTTAGATTTGAAGATGCAATTTAAAGAATCATTTTAAGCTTTGAAGTTTGTTTCAAACATTTGTGAGATCATGAAAAGTGCAAAATGCAAAGAGACATGCAATATGAAATGCAACCTAAGACCTAGGACCTAATCACTGATCATGTGTCGATTTGTTGTCATCATTGAACTTTTAGGTAACCGAATAAATCAATACAATGCCCACTAACTATGATACCATAGACATATGAATATCAATTTGTATGTGCAAGAATCAATACAACACCCACTGGTCAGTAACCATGGATATATGAATATTGATTTTATTTTTGGAATGTCGGATTAGATATAAGCACCAAGGCACAAATGCCAGGATGACCTGAATATCATGTCCATTTTGATATAGCAATTTGTATAAGCATCAGAACATAAACATCATGATGACCTGAATACGCCTTACATTTAACATACACATCAAATAGTCAAGAGATCATTCTAAATCCAGTGTGAATTACCCATAGTGACCCTTTATTGTTCACATCCTTAGGCAAGATCACATTTCACAGTAGGACAAAGAACTCACTCAAAAAGACAATAGTTAGATCAAACTTCCTTGAATTTTCCAGGTATCAATGATTGAGGTACTCATGGCCATCCAATTCGAGATAGAGGCTCTTACAGATGGACACCATTTCAATCTAGAATTTCCAAAGTTGTTAGATTTTCATATACAAGTAGAAAATCAAGAAAAGATTATGCCCCCCATTCATCACTCTCTAAATCCTGTAAAGGACATCATTGAAGAGCTCGAAGGGACACAAATATGCAAAAATCTCAATGCAAATCAGTAAGCATACAAGGAGATAAAAACAATGTGAAGCATAGATTATTTTTTAGTTTGATGTTTGATTGTGTTGTTGTAGATGCAAAATCCTTTCTGGAGATGAGATAGACTGACTAACTCAAATGAAGCTTCAAAGGACTCTGACTGGATATGACTCTTCTGAGGTATACTAGAGACCATAGGATATGAAATTGATTGCCCCCAAGTTTGAACATTGATAGGATACAGACATTCTTGCAGATGGGTGTACAAACTGACTTATTGAAACAAGGATATATATATAGACTAAAGCAGACTGAAAGCTGGGAAAGACCAAGATTGCGTTGATAGGTGGAGCGTTTTGAACAAGTGGCACCAATTTGCTAGGTTTTCACCATCTTGGTAGAGATTCTATTTTTTCTACCAAGGCGCCTATTTCCAGGTTTTCACCAAGGCACTTTTTTTTTTTTTCTCATTTTTTTGTATTTTTCATCTTTTTTCAATTTTTTTGTATTTTTTTCAGGACATTTTACCATAGACTGAATGCCTTAGGCATAGAATTTCTTTAGATGGAGAACATTGATGGGTTCTCAGAGTTGTTCTCCTTCAATTTTTGAGAGTTGATAGGCTCCAGAGCCAAAAGTAGTAGTGATTACAAAGGGACCCAGCCAGTTGGGTTCAAACTTCCCCTTGCGTTCTTGATGTGATTGATTTTTAGGATTCTCTCTCAAGACTAGATCACCAATTTGGAATTCTCTATGTCTGACCTTCTTGTTGTAGCCTCTAGACATTCTCTTCTGATATACTTTGAGATGACCATACATTTCTTATCTGCGCTCATCTAGTAATTCAAGTTCTTGCAACCTAGACACTTTGTAGTCATCATCAGTTACTAGACCCTGCATTCTGATCCTTAGTGATGGGCTTTCAACCTCAATAGGCAGTACTGCTTCAGACCCATAAACTAAAGAAAAAGGAGTAGCCCCAGTAGGCATTCTGATACTTATTCTGATATTTGTTCTGATACTTGTTCTGATACTTTGCATACTTGATAACATCTTTTTCCATTGAAAAATCCCAAGCAAGATCATATCGTGTAGTCCCAATGTCTAGCAAGGTGGAGACCAAGAGGGATTAGCAAGTTGGTGGAAGAGATGAAAGACAAGATAATGAAGGATAATGAAGGGAAGAAATCCTCAAGGACAAACTCCTCAAGAGTACCCAAGCTAGGGAAAAATTGTCATGTAAAGCATATTTGGACAAGCAATGAAAGGCTAATATAGGATAAGTCACAAAATCATAATTCCAAAGAAAGAAAGGATGTAGCCCAAAGGAGTAGACATGTCAAGAGGCTTCATAGCACTATGTTTTACTCTTTATTTATTTATTTATTTTTTCTAGATCAAGACCAAATGGGAAAAGGAAGGGATAGATATGAAGGCTAAACATGAAAGGAATGAAAGTAAGCTCACTGTAAGATAGCTCACAAGATAGCCAAATGTTTGTGTATAGATCAACATTGTCAAAATCAAAGAGAGAAGATGAAATAGATGAAATATGTAGAAGAACTACGCATGATGTCTGATTGCCAGGTTTTCATCACGGTACTTATCCAAGGCGCCACAAGGGAGTGGTTTTCACCATAGGATGAATTTATTTCTCTTTACTTTTGCTACCAAGGCACCTGTTTCCAGGTTTCCACCAAGGCACATTTTCAAAATTTTCATTTCTTTTATTTCTTTTTCTTTTTGAATTTTTTTGGAAGAAGGCAAGCTATTTAGATAATGCTCCTTGAAAGGATAAACCAGGAGATGTAAAGGATTCAAGATAATATGCTCAAAGATGCTGATAGGGAAAGGAAGATGGAGGAGAAAATGGAGGATAGGGTTTTATATAAAGCGAGTGAAGTTGGAAGATAGGAGGAATAGGAACATGAGGAAAAAGGATAGAAGGTAGAAGGATAATGAATGGAAGGATTGTGAAAGGGTAGATGGAAAGGAAGGCAAGATCAACATCAATGCACACCTTGAAGGGTGGCGAGAGGATGGATGAAATGTAAATGAAGGAATACGTGAAGGAATATGGAGAATGGATAGCAGAGGTTGTGGTTTAGGTGCATGGAATGGAAGAATATTTTTGGAAGAAGATGAAGTGGAAGCCTTAGGAAGCTTGAATGTCAACTTCACTATTTGCTCAACATTAGAATATTTCAAGAGAGACTTTGGAATCCATATAGCCGTAGGCTTTTTATTTCCTTTTGATGATCTAGAGAGAATATCTTCAATGATGGATTTTGGAACCCATACTTGTCTTGTAGTTTTTTTCTTAGATATCTCTTTCGACTTTATGCCTCCATGTGTATTAGAGGAGACATGGTGATCTTTTTTTGATGGATTCTTGTATTTCTTCTTTTTCTTGTATTGAACATTCAAGTTACTTTCAAAAGACTTGGGACTTGTGGAAGAAGGAGGATATGACTAGTTTAGATGGGTGGGTGGATGAAAAGGATTCAAGGGTGTGCATCTATGTTGATCTTGAGGGAAGATGGGAGATGGAGGGATGTAAGGACCCAAGATGGATGGAAAATTAGGAGAATTAGGAGGGGAAAGTGAAGGGACATAAGGACCCAAGATGGAAGGAAAATGTGAAGCCCTTAGTAGTGGTGGAGGAGGTCCAAGGATGGACGTGGAAAATGCAAAAGGATAATCAATAAGTTCATCATCATCTATGTGACACCCAAGGATATCAACATCTTTAGAGTGAGCATTAGAATTTTCAATAGAATAATGGACATCTTGAATATGAGCACCTTCTTTGATAGGATTGTTCAAAGCTTGCAAAGACTTAGGAAGAGTAGAAAGTGGAAATGAACATGGAGTGGTAGAATAAGAAGATGGAAGACTTTGATCTTGACAAGGATCTTTGGATAGCATAAGCACATAATTTTTTTCTTGATTTTCAATAGGCTTAACATTGGAAGTAACAACACCATTTTTACCAACCTTAATGGAAGTATCATCTTTGGAAAGCACAAGTGTGGTAAGGTTATTTTGATTGTCAATAAGCTCAATAGTGTAAGTAGTAGCTTGATCTTTCTTAGGAGAAGACTTAAGACATGGTGGAATGCATGAAAAAGGATGTGCAGGATCAAAAGAACCCTAAAGTAGATAAGAGACATCATGAAAATGATTGTATCACATGGAGGGTTCTTGATCTTGATCTTTCTTTATGTTGTTTTCTTTATCATTTTTAGAGTCCTCTTGACATGGAGCTACTTCTAAGGACAAGGAAGCATGCTGCAATTGTATGGAAGACTTTGGAAGAGATGGTGAAGAATTAGATAAAGTAGGCATTATAGCATATAAAGGCTTTGGCTCTTTAGGTTTAGCACTATTGAAAGTATTTATAGCCAAGTGAAGGTTAGCTTGAGTTTCTTTAAGTGGTAGCCCTTGAGGATAACTATAGGAAACCGCATGAAAAGTATCAGATTAAGATATCCTACTGTTTTGAATTTGAGCTCATAAAGATTAAGATATCCTACTATTTTGAATTTCTATGTGCTTTGAGCCAATGAAATTTTTATCATCATGATGAAGTAATAATGCATTAAATGTCTTACTGATGTCCCTATTTGATTGGATAGTGTTCTGTTTGTTATATTGCTGCTATCAAAATAGAATGGTAGTGGTGATTCAATGCATCTACAACCTCAACAACATGGTAGCATTGATCCAATAATAGAAAATACATTACAAATGCCAAGCTCATGGTCTGAATGAAATAAATAGTGTATAAAACAATATATGGTGCACAACAACAACAAGCATGCAATGAAAGAAATAAAATTGCATGATGCCTAAGCTCAAATTCAAAATAGTAAGTGTATTCATGTATGATCTAATAGCAGCAACCTCATTGATCATTACCTTTCACTCCTCCATCATTATAGAAGAAATAACTACCTATAACTACCTTATCATGCATTGTTTATGAGCTCACTGTTTAAGAACCTCATGTCCCTATTTGATTGTCTGGTGCTTAAATAGTGAGCTCATAGATAATGCATGATACCCTAGCTTGCAGCCTACAAGCCATCAAGATATTTCCTCATGAAATGATCATAAACGGGGAGTACCACATAGTGAATATCGAAACAACAAAACAAATAAAGAGAGATCAAACACCTCACACAATATATGTTGTTTTATAAGATTTTATTAAGACGAAATATATTGTTTTAAGAGCTCACTATTTGAGCACCTCATGTCCCTATTTGATTGGTCGGTGCTTTGTTTTTTATATTGATGCTATTAGATCAAATAGGGACATAGAATTTGATATCAACCTATCATATGTCCATTCCAAATGATATAACTCCATTTGAATAAACATACATGCCAACCATTTGACAAAATTTCCATATGAAATCTAGAGGAATACACTAATTTTATAGAGAATTCATGATTTATAATGCCCATTGATTTATAGTGAATTCATGATTTATAATTTAGTTGTAGTAGCTCAATGTGTTTGAACTCAAGAATACCCCTTGGTTTCCTACAAAGCCTTTGGAAAAATCTGTCAGAAAATGAGAAGTTATGAGAAGGTGACATGAAGCTAATGAAAGGAGGCATCTCCAATTTGTTTTACAGATATACACATTAAGGATCATGTTAGATAATACAAGGGAATTCGATCAAAATAGGGAGACAATCACTAGATTGTTGTCTAACTTTCAAAGAGAAGGTGATGACAAATGTTATTGTCCATGCAAGAGTTGTAATGACTTAAAGACAAGAAGAATCAAAATCAAACCAACAAATAGACATTGTAGGGAGAATGGTCACATTGAAGGGGGGTTTGATTATAATCGAGTGGTAAGATGTTTGTTATATTTTTTTCACAATTAATATGCATATGAACCATGGAAGGAGGTTTGATTATCACATTGAAGGGGGGTTTGATTATCATCATTTTTATATAGGTCGATCTCCCCAATGTGAATATAGAGGAACATGGAGGTGTGAGTATTGAAGTTGAAGATCATGATCCCATGGAAGATGACGATCACATGCCAGCAAACATATTTGAAGATGATAGTATGAATGCATTGATCATTGACACATTTGGTATTGGTCAGTGAAAACTTTAGTGGTGATTATTTTCCATTTGGCGAATGTCACCTATTGAAAACCCATGAATTGGTGAATATTTTGCCCATATGGGATTGACCCTATCACCCCGCATTTATTAAAATTGGGTCCAATGCCCGGGTCCATCGCCCAACGGTTTATTTAAACTTGTCAATTTCTTTCACATTATCACCAATGGCATATACGTTTTGGGCACAATATATTTTTAACATTTGCCTATAATTTCAAAGTGGCCCCAAATAGATGGCCTATATTTGCCAATAGTTATATATATACATACATACATATATATATATATATATATATATATATATATATATATATATATATATATATATATACATACATACACACACACACACATATATATATATATATATATATATATATATATATATATATATATATATATATATATATATATATATATATATATATATATATATATATATATATATATATATTTAGGCAGCCCCAACTTTGCCAGCCATTTTACGAACACGTGTCTCAAATCGATGGATTTTCACCAACTTTATTAATCATACCAAGGTATGGTGTAGGAGAACCCTTCTAAGGGCTCCCACCATCACATTTTGGTGTGTATTGAACTTTAGAAATCAAGCATGTAATTAAAATAAGAGCTTGGCTCATTGTGTGTGTCTAGGCCTAGGCTAGGTCCTAGAAGTTTAGTTGGTTCTTGATGTAAATGGCACAATGGCTCAGGGCATGATGTCATCATGAGGTTATTGATCTACCATGTTAGTAGGAGTCTAGGGTCAGGTTTTTGGTTGAGGTATGAACACATGTGTGCCTTAGGAGGACCTAAACATTGGTCATTTGAAGTGTGAGAGAAAAAGTTGATCGAGCAACAAAAATTTGCCCAAAAGTTGCTAGCAACTTTTTTTTTGTATTGCCTAACTTTGCTAAGTGGCTCAAAAGCCCTAACCAAACCCACAACCCAAGGTGAAGACAATAAAGGACTTGAAAAACCCTAATCCAAGGGTTGGAATTTTTGTGAATCTTTGTAGGGAGATTTGTTATGTGTGTTTTTTATTTCATGTGTTTGACTGTAGGTTAATTCTTCCAAGTTTTGTATTTAGTTTTGTTCATTTCTCTGTTCTAGACAGTTCTCTGCCAGTTTGGAGAGATTGTGAAATGTAGGGCTGTTACTCCTGTTCCCACCATGGCCACACCATGGTTCTTTGGAATCTAGAAGTATAGACCCTACCCTATATAAATATGTTAGTAGGGTCCTGGAGTGTGTGTGCATCTATTTTTTTGACCAAGCCCTAGGCGAGCTAAGGCAATGCCTGGCTAGGTAAGGTCAGCATTACAAGTGCTCTAAAAGACAGAGGAATCAGTTTCAAAGAAATCCCTTTGGAGGGAGAAAAGGGACATGAACAAAGAATAAATTATATGGAGGAGGGAGCTTGAGAAATCCAAGAAGGGTGCTGAAGAAAGCCAAACAGTTCAGTGATTCAGTGAGGTCCTAAAAGCCCTAAAAACCCTCAAACTTGGTGAAGGCATTGTACGGCTTGTTGGTGACCTAAGACCCCAAAAATACTTGAGGGATAGGAAAATGAATGGGGGTTTCCTAAGAACTTTAGCCTTGGTTCTGTGAAGGGAAGGATTCAAAAGCCCTATAAACCCTGAAGGAGGCCTAATTGGGGCTCTACCTTATAGCCCTATTTTGGGAAGGAAGTATGAAATTGGGTGGTAACCCAACCTCACTAATGCCTTGGAGATGAATCAAATGTCATTAAAACACCTTGAGACTCATCAATTTCTCTATCAGAGCTTAGGAAGGTGTTGAACCCTAAAAAGACCCTTATAAGCCTATGTAAGGGGTGGTGCTAGGAAGAAGTGCTTGATAGGTTGCAAGATGGTAAAGCTATACTTAGTGGTTAGGTTAGGCTAGGTCAAGGGATCCTTTGATGAGAGGGGAATCCTATAGACCTTTATAGGTGTTAGGAGAACACTAGGATCCTAGTTGAGGATTAGAGGCATAGACTAGCTAGTCTATCCTAACCTCCCCATTAGATTAGTATCAGAACCTCTTAAGGCTTGGGAAGTGGAAGGTGGATGTTTCAACCTCCAAAAGATTTAGTTGTATCATCTCAAAATTAGAAAATGGTAACTAATGCTAAGCTTGCTAAGAAGGTGCAAGATCAAGAGGAAGCCAATAGACTCCTCCAAGAAAGATTGTTGCAAATGGAACAACTCTTGGATGATGTCCAAGAAAAAGAAGATAAGGTGAATGATAGGATGGAGGAACAAGATGCCAAAGGAAAAGAGAATACCATTGATGATGAGGTACCCACACTAGATCCTCCTACCCAAGATGAACAATTTTTGAAAGCATTGAAGGTTGTCACCGGCAAGGCACTTGAAGGTGTCCCACTACTCACCGGTAGAATGGACACAGAGCTTGTGATGCAGTGAATTGAAGGCATGGAGAATCACTTTGAATGTGAAGAGATTTCAAATGCACAAATGGTCAAAGTAGCCAAATCTAGGTTGAGGGGTCAAGCTCTAACCTGGTGGAACTAGCTGCAAGAAGAAAGGGAGAAAGAGGGAAAGAACCCTATTGCCAATTGGAAGGCCATGGTTAAAAAAGTGAAGGAAGCATACCTACCTGCTGATTATGAGATCCAGTAGCATAGGAGGAGATTGAATCTTAGACAGAAGGAGATGGATGTAGCCACCTACACTGAAGAGTTTCACAAGTTGAGTTTGAGGTCTAAAGTGAAGGAGGAGGAGAGCATCAAGGTGGCAAGGTACCTAAGTGGTCTGAAATGGAGCATAATAGAGGAGATGAGTTTGTTAAGTAAAGAAAGCATAGTTCTTGGGTGTCAGCATATGGCACAAAAACTTGAAGATAAGAAAAGAAGGAAGTAGGTACCTAACTTGAAGAATAGAGACAGAGGAAGAGACTCTAGAGGGGGTCAAAGAGGAGGTTCTAGTGGTAGAGGTGGTGACTCAAGAAACCAAGGGGAGAGAAGAATTTTGGAACAAAGTTCAGAGATCAGTACAAGAGGATCTTTTTGTAGAGGAAGAGGTTCCCAAGGAAATAGAGGAAGAGGTGTAGGAAGAAGTAGTTCCTACTTTGCCACTATGAAATGTTATCAATGTGGTCAACTTGGGCACCCTACCTATAGGTGTCTTGAAAAACCATCCAATTAAAATAGTGAGAAGAGGGTGGCTTATACCCAAGAGGATGGTGGAAGCTCATGCCCCAATGAGGTCAGAAAACTAGAATAAAAAATGGGTGAAAACTTAATGTTTAGAAGAGTACTCGTAAGGCAACCTAACCAAGGTGAACCAAAGTAGAGGATGGCTCTTTTTAGAGTTAGATGCAAGATACAAGGAAAAGTTTGCAAAGTTATAGTGGATTCAGGGTCCACTAATAACATCATAGCAGAGGAAGTAGAAAATAATCTCAAACTCACAAAGGTACCCCATGCAAACCCCTACAAGGTGATGTGGTTGAATCAAGAGTAGAGTGTGCTAGTAAATGAGCAGACATGGGTGGAGTTTTCAATTGGGGGCTACAAGGAAAAAGTGCTTTGTGATGTCTTTCCCATGGATGCATGCCATCTTCTATTGGGAAGACCCTGGCAATTTGATAGGAAGGTGATCTATGATGGAGAAGAAAACTCCATTGCCTTCAAGAAGGATGGGAGAACTTTTAAGATTCAGTCCATAATAGAGAATGAAGAGGGGACTTCTAAGACACCTAGTGTGTTTCTTAGTAGTGGAAAGAAGTTCCTACATGCACTACATGAAGGGGAGACAATTGGATGTGCCATCATGGTAAAGCCAAGGGAGGATGACAAGAAGTTGCAGGAAGAGGCACCTTTGGAGGTGAAGCAAATGCTAGAAGAATTCAGAGACATAGTGAGTGATGGAACCCCTACAACATTACCTCCAAGAAGGGCCATAAGTCACCAAATTGAATTTGTACCCGGTGTCTCTCTACCTAATAAAGCAGCCTACAAGCTTACCCCTGATCAAAATAAGGAAGTGGCAAGACAAGTGCAAGAACTATTGGATCAAGGACCCATTAGGAAGAGTATTAGTCCATGTGTAGTCCTAGTGGTCTTGGCATCCAAGAAAGGAGGGAAATGGAGACTTTACACTGATTCAAGGGATATCAATAGGATCACAATTAGGTATAGGTTCCCAATTCCAAGAATAGAAGATTTGATGGATTTCTTAGGTGGTGCTATGTACTTCACTAAGTTGGATCTAAAGAGTGGTTATCACCAAATCATAATCAAGGAGGGTGATGAGTGGAAGACCACTTTTAAAACCATAGATGGATTGTATGAATGGATTGTAATGCTATTTGGGCTTACCAATACCCAAAGAACCTTCATGAGGTTGATGAATGAGGTCTTGAAGGACTTCACAAGTAGATTTGTAGTGGTGTATCTAGATGATATACTCATCTATAGAAAAACTAAAGCAGAACACCTTGAGCATTTGAGGTTGGTCATGAAGAGACTCCATGAAGAGCAATTAGATATCAACCTAGAAAAGTGTGAGTTCATGTAGCAAGATTTGGTTTACTTAGGTTTTGTGGTGTCCAAGGGTACTTTGAAAATGGACCCAAGCAAGGTGGAGGCAATCTTAAATTGGCCTGCCCCTAAAATAGGGACTGAAGTTAGAAGTTTTTGTGGGTTAGCTCAATTTTATAGAAAGTTTGTGAGAAAATTTAGTGGGATTTGTGCACTAGTGCTAAAAACCATTAAGGGAGGACTTAAAACCAAATTCAAATGGACTGAGGTAGCTAAGAAGGCATTTCAAACATTGAAACAAGAGGTAGCCACAAAACCTATCTTACTCTTACCTACTTTTGATAAGTTGTTCACCATTGAATGTGATGAAAGTGGTGTAGTAGTAGGGGGTGTATTGAGTCAAGAAGGAAGGCCTGTGGCATTCTTCAGTGAGAAAATCGATGAGGCAAAGAAAAATTATTCAGCTTATGACTTGGAGTTGTAGGCATTGGTACAATCTCTCAAGAAGTGGAGGCATTACCTCTTGGCCAAGGAATTTGAAGTCTTTAATAATAATCAGGCTTTAAGCTATATAAACACTCAAGAGAAGCTTAGCAATAGGAATTTGAAGTGGATGGAGTATCTCCAATCCTTTACCTGCATAATCAAACATAAGAAGGGACAACTCAACAAGGTGGCAGATGCCTTGAGTAGGAAGCTTTTGACTGTCCAAGAAGTTCAGCTACAAAGCATTGGAATAGTAGGTTTCAAAGACCTATATGAGGAAGATGAAGACTTCTCACAAGCCTACAAGGTGTGCCAAGAATTTGAGAACCATTTCCATGGTGAGTTTGTAGATTATACCCTTCAAAATAGATTTTTGTTTAAAGGTAATCAACTATGTGTACCTAGGGGATCCATGAGGGAAAATTTGATCTAAGAAAAGTAGAATGGAAGTTTGAGTGGACATTTTGGGATAAAAAAGACATTGGAGTTGGTGCAAAGATACTACTTTTGGCCTAAGCTAGCAAGGGATGTGAGGAGATATGTTGAGCAATGTGGAGTATGCCAAAGAGATAAAGGTGGTTCAAGAAATGCAAGACTTTATCAACCTTTGCCCATTCTAAATAGGCCTTGGGAGTGTATAAGCATGGATTTTGTGGTTGGACTCCCTAAAACAAAATCAGGTATGGATAACATTTATGTTGTGGTTGATAGGTTTTCCAAAATGAGTCCACTTCATTCCTTGTAAAACAACTCATGGTGCAAGTTATGTGGCACACCTCTTCTTCAAAGAGATAGTTAGGATTCATGGACTTCCTTTGAGTATTGTATTAGATAGGGCTAGTAAGTTCATGGGCCATTTTTGGAAAACCTTGTGGAAAAGGTTGGGAACTAATCTCTCTTTTAGTTCAGTATACCATCCTCAAACTGATGGTCAAACTGAGGTCATAAACAAGGTGCTTGGCAACTTGCTAAGGTGTTTGACCAAGGAGTATGGGCAGACTTGGGATCTTGTAATATCTCAAGCTGAATATGCCTATCATGATAGTGTAAACAGGACCATAGGAAGGAGGCCTTTTGAGATGGTGTATGGAAGACACCCTAGAAGAGTGTGTGAGTTGAGGGACTTAGGTTCTATGGAGATGAAGAGTGGACAAGCTGAAGATTTCACCCAAACCATCAAGGAGGTTCAAGAGTAGATGAAGAAAACCATTATGGAGTCCACTCATAAACTCAAAGCTAAAGTGGATGAAAAGAGGAAAGAAGTACAGTTTTAGATTGGGGACTATGTCATGGTCCATCTTAACAAAGCAAGGATGCAGAAGGGCATGCCCACCAAGCTACAAATGAGGAGAGTAGGCCCATGTCAAATTTTAGCCAAATATGGAGAGAATGCCTACAAGGTGGACTTGCCATCAGACTTAGCCATCTCACTAGTGTTTAATGTAGCAGACCTGGTCATGTTCAAAGGAGACATCAAACAACAAGGTATGGATCTACCAAAGGTGCTGCAAGACATAGACACCAATGCAATGCCCAAGAAGAAGCCAACCAAAGTAGAGAAGATATTAGAATCTAGGGTGAAGAAGACTAGTAGAAATCAAGTTTACATGGGGCATCTAATCAAGTGGATGGATCAACCTAAATCTAAAGCCACCTGGATTGAGGAAGGATAGTTCAAGAAGTTTGGAGTTGACCTGGCTCTTCTTGACCCCAAAGCACCTTAGCTTGTGCTGAGGGGGAGTATGGTGTAGGAGCACCCTTCTAAGGGCTCCCACCATCAAATTTTGGTGTGTGTTGAACTTTAGAAATGAATCATGTAATTAAAATAAGAGCTTGGCTCAGCGTGCATGTCTAGGCCTAGGCTAGGTCCTAGAAGTTCAGTTGGTTCTTGATGTAAATGGCACAATGACTCAGGGCATGATGTCATCCTGAGGTCATTGATCTACCATGTTAGTAGGAGTCTAGGGTTAGGTGTTTGGTTGAGGTATGAGAACATGTGTGCCTTAGGAGGACCTAAACATTGGTCATTTGAAGTGTGAGAGCAAAAGTTGCTCGAGCAACAAAAAGTTGCTCAAAAGTTTCTAGCAACTTTTCTTTTTGTATTGCCTAACTTTTCTAAGTGGATCAAAAGCCCTAACTAGAGCCACACCCTGAGGTGAAGACTATAAAGGACTTGAAAAACCTTAATCCAAGGTTTGGATATCATTTTCTATGGTTCTGTAGGGAAAGACCAGTTTGAACTGAGAATTGTGTGCAACAGTCAATGCTTTATGGCTTGATTGGATGTGAATAGAGTGGAATTTTTGTGAATCTTTGTAGGGAGATTTTTTATGTGTGTTTTTTTATTTCATGTGTGTGATTTTAGGTTAATTCTTCTAAGTTTTGTATTTAGTTTTGTTCATTTCTCTGTTCTAGACAGTTCTCTACCAGTTTGGAGAGATTGTGAAATGTAGGGCTATTACTCCTGTTCCCACTGTGGCCACACCATGGTACTTTGGAATCTAGAAGTATAGACCCTACCCTATATAAATATGTTAGTAGGGCCCTAGAGTGTGTGTGCATATATTTGTTTGACCAAGCCCTAGGCGAGCTAAGGCAATGCCCAACTAGATAAGGTCAGCATTACAAGTGCTCTAGAAGACAAAGGAATGAGTTTCAAAGAAATCATTTTTGAGGGTGCCAAGGGACATGAATGAGGACTAAATTATATGGAGGATAGAGCTTTAGAAATCCAAGAAGGGTGCTAAAGAAATCCAAACAGTTTAGTGATTCGGCGAGGTCCTAAAAGCCCTAAAAACCCTCAAACTTGGTGAAGGCATTGTATGGCTTGTTGGTGACCTAAGACCCCAAAAATCCTTGAGGGATAGGAAAATGAATGGGGTTTCCTAAGAACTTTAGCCTTGGTTCTGTGAAGGGAAGGAGTCAAAAGCCCTATAAACCCAGAAGGAGGCCTAATTGGGGCTCTTCCTTGTAGCCCTGTTTTGGGAAGGAAGTATGAAATTGGGTGGTAAGAAAACCTCACTAATGCCTTGGAGATGACTCAAATGTCATAAAAACACCTTGAGACACATCAATTTCTCTGTCAGAGCTTAGGAAGGTGTTGAACCCTAAAAATACCCTTATAATCCTATGTAAAGGATGGTGCTAGGAAGAAGTGCTTGATAGGTTGCAAGATGGTAAAGCTATACTTAGTGGTCAGGTTAAGCTAGATCAGGGGATCCTTTGATGAGAGGGGAATCCTATAGAACTTCATAGGTGTTAGGAGAACACTATGATCCTAGCTAAGGATTAGAGGCCTGGACTAGCTAGTCTATCCTAACCTCCCCATCAAGGTATTGGATGACCCATAATCGCATAGGAAATAACACAAGATGTGTTATAATTATGCGGGCTTCACTAAATATTTGGACATTGACCTAGTACCTCCTGCCCAATTTTCCAAAAAAGATTAGTATAAATACATTCATACATCAGTGTTATTCTACACAATTTGGATTGGTTCAATTTCATCGATAACAAAGTTTAGATTGTTGAGTCTTGACTACTTTGGCGAGTCATGACTACAATTGAATTTGAGGCAAAGGTAAGTGATTATTATTTTGTGACTATGTAAACATTGTACATTATAGTTCTATTTTCATTTATCACTTCTTCAAGTAATCATTTTTTTTACATTTTCTTTTCACTGGTAGGTTGGTAGCCTTTATTTTGTTGAAGAATTGAGATGTCGAACAAGAATAAGGGTAAGGCTCTGGCATATGGGGAAAGCCAAGAGAGTCCAAAAAAATGCAAAACCTTATCATCGTACTTTGGTCATGGTGTTGGAAATGTTTTTGGCCAAAATCGGGAAGCTACTTCATCACAAGAAGATTTTCAAGATTCACAACCTAAGGCTAAACCTACATGACATATTGAAGAAGTCAGTGAACCTGATATCTCAGATCATAATGAACTTGAAGAATATTTTTAGTTAAATACCCAAATTAGCCATAATGATATAATCAACTTGGATGAGACTGAGAATGTCAGAGAAGATGATGGTGCAGGGAAGAAAAGAAAATACAAATCAAAGAATGATAGAACGTGGGATCTGTTGAGGAACTTTCAAGTAGAATGGGTGTCAAAGTACCCATTCATTGAACTAGTGGATAATCCAATTGAAGGGGAGCCTCTGGTAGAATGTAGATGTAAGATTTGCAGCTAGATAAATAAGAAGGAAAAGAGGTTGCAACTAAAAATTGACATCATAGAGAAGCATATGGGTAAAGTTTACGAAAAGAAAACCGTAGATGGAGTTCAAAGATCAGTGATAAGATGGAAAATAAAGGAGGAATCTTAGCATGTAAGGAATGCAAAATTATATGAATTTCAATATAATATAAAGATGAAGACTAGTGAAGTTAAAGGCTCTATTGAAGCTATTTTGGAAAAGCGTTGGAAGTAGAACTAATGGGAAAAACTATTTAGTTAAGTGTTGTGTTTAATATTTTGAGTAGAGGGCATCCTATGACATACTACCCATCATTGAGTGCTTTATTACACTTTCTGAAAGTTTGTAACTATCCTAACAGTCACTAGTTAGTAAATAGTGGATGGGAATGGGTAAGTTGTCTTGTCAAGGTTGAAAAAGAGGATCTGAAGGCAAAAATTAAAGAGTCAAATTTTATTGCATTGTCTTTAGATGAGGTTATAGCAGTAGACAATACTTCCTAGGTGTGCATGCATGTTTATATTGTACAAAATTTTGTTCACCAACCTCATCTACTAATTGTTGCTAAACTGAGGGAACATGCGACAACGAAAAATTTATTTGAACTAGTAAAGAGTTCTCTAATTGAATATGGAGGTATAAATGACATGACCATTGCCAAAAAGCTAGTCTATGTTGGAGTGGATGGAGCTTCAATAATGCAAGGCTATAGGGGTAGTCTCTGCACAAAGATACAATCTTGTTGTGCACCCTATGTTACTCCCATTCACTGCATGGCCCATAGAATGAATCTAGATTTTGGAGTTGTCAGCAAGCATGCTTTAGTACAAAAAATTGAAGCTTTAATCAGAGAGCTCTACCAATACTTCTATCGAAGTCCAAAATGATTGAGGGAATTTCAACACTTTGCCGAAGGACTAACCAATAGGAACAAGCTTCTTAAGGATAATGATACTAGATGGATCTCTTTAGATGGACCAGCACATCATGTTTTTTCAGAATATCAATCGTTGCTTGGTCTAATGAGCTCAAGTTGTGATGAAGCAGGGCAACCAAAATTTCCTGTGCTATTGGCAATGTTAAGTAATGTAGAGACACTATTAACATTAGCAGCTCTTCTCCCCATGCTTGAGGAAATGAGAAATTTAATGAAAAAGGCCCAGCAAAGAGCTATGTATATTGTAGAATATGCCACGCTGCGTAAATTGACATGCATGACGCTTGATAATCTCTATCAATTATGTGTCGATGATGTAAAATTTTCTAGCTGGCTGAAAATCATAGATTTAGACAATCCTGATAACTTTTTAAAAATCAATTCAAACGGGGTGTTATATGTAGAAGTTCATAGAGTTGAAATACCAATGCACTACTTTGCCAGGATTGAGTCTAAGGAACCAGGAAAGAATCCCAGGAAGTGAGTATCAAGTATTAAAAGGGAAGACTTTACCAAGATCATTGAGTCTGTAATAGCTTCAGTGAAGCAAATTACCTTTGATCTTTTCACATAGATTAGAATAAGATTCCCTCCATTCAAACTAGTTGAGTCCATGGCTATTGTGTTTCTTCGATATTAGAATCTAAACAGTCCAAAAGATTTTAAAACTAAGCTACTAACTTTGATAGATCATTTCTGCAAAACCAAAGAGTAAAATGGAGTAACTCTAAATGGAATTTTAGATGCAAATCATTTGAGAGAGCAATCAGGTCATTTTTCACTGATAATGAGGGAACAATATAATATTATGCAGAACCCTCACAAAGATGGATCTGTATGAAGGCTTTGGAAAAATCTAGCTCAGAGCGAATTGTTGACTGATTCAATATCATAATATTTCAAGCTTGCTGATTTATGTCTGACCATGATATTGGGGTTGGCGAGGATGAGAGAGTTTTCAATGCTTTGGGATTCCTAAAGTCAAAGCTAAGAAACAAACTAGACAAGAATCTAGAAAATTGCTTGAGGCTCTATACATCTAGGTATGAAGTCAATACTTTTCCTTATGAAAGGGCACTGAAATTGTGGAGGAAGAAATGTTAGAGAAGAGGGTTGGGCAACATTTCAAACCAAAGTGGGACTGGGAGTGGGAATGCCAAAGACAATGATGTCATTGACTCATTTATTGGTACTGCTAGTGGTGAACATTAGTTAAGCGGTGGTATGCAGAGTGAAGAAAACATATCGAAGAACCAAGGAAGCTATAAAGTTGATGGTGCTAAATCTGATAATCTCAATGATGATATGATGTGGCAACTTGAAGTTGAACTTTTGTAGAAGTAGTAGGTCCTAGGTATTTATTAAGCTTTTTCTTGAAGTCTACTGTCAGTTTCTGTATCTCATCATCAATCATGCATAATAGCATATTCCAATGTCAAAAACATGAATGTGGTTGATAATGTCATCAAGATTCAATTCCATAATTAATAATAGTTTTCATTTACATTATTCAGATCATATGGTACAATTCTTGTAGATTTTTCATTATTTTTTTGACAACATAGCAATTCATATGTTACAATTCTTAGAGTTAGAAATACTGTTTCTCATTAATTTAATTACAAATATGATATAATGTAACAATTCATTCATTAATACTAGTAAGAACACAACTCTGTGATTTTGTTTACAAAAGTCAATGACTCAATACCCATTGGCAATTTGGCACATTGCCCAATTTCAATTTCATTAACCTAAGCCAATGATCCTAAATTCCCTTTTATAGAAACAAGGGAGCAACAACAACTTTAGGTCAATTTGTCTAATGGGAAGTGAGAAGTCTCAAAATCTAAATTAGTAAGACAACTACAAGTCTACAACATCTCTACAACTTTAGTTGTACATTTCTACATTTGACATGCTAGTTTAGTAAATTAGCATTGGCAATAGCATCTGCAAGACTACAACATTGATCCTATTCAAAAAACAAAGTTCAAACTTGTTACTTTAAACTCAATTCTAGACTCTAGTATTTAGGATAATATCAAAGATATGTACTAAAGATGTCAAGATGATTGAAACTGAAAGTACTTTCACATACTATGAATAATGAGATCAAGATGATTCTGTCAATTTCTTTAGTATGCTCCATTCTTTGTCAATTGGAAGGGAAAAATTTGTGATGTTATAGTAAATGACCTACAACCTCGTTAGCCATCCATACTTGGAAGAGTGAGTTGAAAGAAATGTTCCTTCCATTGCTGCATTCAAATTTGTGAATGTTTTGATGCACTTTTCAATGCCTTCATGATTTATGTCCCGAGGAAGGTTGCCTAAATTAGACATCATTGTGTCCTCCAACTTTTTTTTGTAAGCTTCTCTTCCAATGAAATTTGTTGATGAGTAATCAGGTCTAGGACTCGGCAAACCAAGAGATATCAATTTGGTTGTTTTACTATTCATCTTGGAAAGCTTTGGCCTGAATAAGGCAAGAGTTTCTTATGCTTCTATTATTTTCTGACATTTTTGAAAGATAGAGATCACCTTTATTATTTCACCAATGCGGTCTTGAATTCCCTTGCTTGTCAAATGCCTATCATTGGTTTTGTTGATTTATTGCATAATCTGCTTTGCAGTTTTCTGTCTCTAACAAATTTTTTTTTCTTCTCAATTTGCTCTTTCAGCTTCCCAAAAACATTTGTAAGAGTTTCATTCAGTTCAAACCAATCACACAACCTATCACCAAACATCTTTATTTTCCCCCATAAGAATTTTTTTATTTTCTTGATTATATTATCTACATGGTCATTCAAGCTGTTTTCATAATTTTTAATTGTATTATTTGCCTTCTTTAGGTCTTCTCTCATTTTTGAGAACTAGTGTTCACTATGTTGTCTTATTTTCTTTGCTTTCTCTTCCCACTCTTTTTCTTTCTCTTGCCACTGTTTTGTTTTTACCCTCTCATTCTCCAATTCTTTCTTTAAGTTATTGTTTGCCTGTCCTGCATTCTTGCAATTTTTGTATAAACTTAATGAAGAGGCTTTTTCATCCTCAATTTTTTTTTTCTCTGTTCCAATTTTTCCCTCAGAGTTTTCAGTTCTATGTCCATATGTTCTTGCTATCCAATTGCTTCTTTAGAGGATGAATTTTTTTATCTTTCTCTCTAATTATTTGTAGCTATTTTCTACTGCTTTCTCATGTGCCTTTACATTTTCTAGGTCTGCCTTTAACTTATCTATTGTGCCCTGAAGCTTTCCTTTATCTCTCTCCAACTTCATCACTAAATTGTAGACCACTTGGTTGGTCATTTTGGACACATTTATCTTGTTCACATTTTTAATTTTTGATAAATCCATATGGAGGGTGCTAACTTGAAATTGAGATGGATCTAATTGAATCTCTAGTGGATTGTTATATCTAGCTGGGGGTATAACAACCATGAATTCCATCATATCTTTATTTGGGTCATATGTGGGAAATAACCTATTGGATGGAGGTTCTGCATCATGAGCTGCAACAACTACTTCCATCTTCATTGTCTTACTATTTTTTCTATTCCTATTTTTTGATTGTTCATAGTTAGTTACAAAATCATTGTAATGAAAATCAGGGTTTTGTGACACAATTGAATGTTTGAATGGTGAAATAAAACTTGCACTGATGTACAAGATGCCACCTATTTTTCTTGTGGTTTTGCTAATTCCACCATGAGGATTAGCAACACCCTGACCCATTACAAGTGGAGTTTTTGGACTGTTTTGAGGGTTTTGTCCTAAAGGTTGGGAAATTGTTGGACTTGCAGTCACCATTGGCATTGTTGTACTAATACTTGTCATAACCTTTTTCTTCTTTACACTACCTTGATCTATGGGAACCATTGTTTTCATGTCTATCTGTAATGTCCTTTTCAGACCACTAGTTGTAGTTGTACCCATGATATCCATAGCCGTGGGAGTGGAAATTAATTCAGATTGAATCTAAGTGCTTGGAATAGGTGGAACTGTATTTGAAGCTAGAACCAATGGAATTGAATGAGTTAATGAATATGATGATTGAAATCCAAGCCCAAGGCCTAGTTTCTCACCATGTTTTGATGGAGCTACTAGGTCAGGTGCAGACCAAACCCCTTGTCAATTGGGACCTAGACCACCAAAACCTGGGTAGCCCATTTTTTCTACAATATCTGCCCCTTTGGTATATTGAAGTTTTGTGGACACATCAACACCTCTACTAATTGAATATACTGTAGTGGATGTGGGATTCAAAGAATCCTAGTCATAGTCATCATCATCATCCTGATATGCTTCAGTTGGATGCTCCTTATTCCACAATTCACTAAACATTGTATCCTCTTCCACCTCATAAAGATCTGCAGAGGTCTTTGGCTTGCTAAGTTTCTTCCTCATTTCCCAAAAATCAAAATTTTGGTTTGAGTCCAATTATCATCCATACATTCATCCATTAGCTCTTTTGGAATAGATTTTGTAGATGGTTGAGTAGCTATTTGGTAGAAATGGGACAATGTCACGGCTTGCACTTTTCCTTTCTATTTGTGCAATGCCATTATTTGTGATGACAATTCCTGTATTGACATATTATTTTCAGCAACATATTTCTCCATCTCTTTTTTGACCTTGTCCCAGGACTCCATGTTTTTAAATTTTTTAATCAATGGCATACTTTCATGTTGACATTTACTTGTAGATTTCCCATTCTCTCTAAGCTTTGTTCCAATTATGTTGAGTGGATCATACTGCTAGTGACTATCAACATCAAAGCGAAAAATTGAAAAAAAGGCTTCTGCCACTTTGAATCCTCTTCTCTCAAATGTGAACCCTCCAAAGGAGAAAGGCAAGGAAGGAAATATCATTTTCTTTTGTTGACCATTATAAAGTACATCTGTGATCTCCATTTTCTATACATATTCCAATGCAAATACCCTCTTTGTTACATGTATTAGAAGTTTGTAGGGTTCTACCACTGAACTATAAAACCTTAACACAGTGTACTCTTCCATTAAGTACCAATCAGCCAATTGTATTTGACTTCTGAGTTGAATGCAATTTCTACAAGTAATAGGCAATCTACGCATTGGAGTGCCTATAATTTTATGGTACATTGGTGCCAAAAATAAGTCTACAAATTTTTTTTAGTTCCTTCTGTTATCAATCATCCTATCCGAGGTGTCCACTCATATATAGGATTTTGGCCTTGACTGCAAAGCTTGTTTTTCTGAAATATTGCATGATGCTTTGCTAAGAGAAGATAGCACAAGTAGGTTGTGAATCTAAATGTCTTCTTTGAACCTCTTTGAATCATTAGTAATTGATCTTGCATGCAATGAACAATGTGCTTAATAAAATAATATTTTACTGGTTCTTTTTCAAAATGAATATGAAAAAGAATTTCAAGAATGCTGGCACACACTTGTTTGTTACTATCTAATCCCAATCAAAATGCTAGCAAGGAAATATTGTCCTGTGCCCATGGCACAAAAATTTCATAATCATAAGGAGGCTTATGATCTGGACTTAGACTAGAACCACTTGTTATCCCTCTGATATAAGAATATCTCTGTGTTGCATCTAATTTTTCATAATCCTCTGCTAGCTTTCCTAGGTCAATGTGCGTGTTTGAGTTTTGTTGTTCAAACCCTAGGTTCAATAGACTAGCAAATTCACTCTTGATTATTGACAAAATTTCCTCATGAGTATTTTTCTTCACAATTTCTTTTCTATTTTCATCATAATTTTCAATGCAGACCATGACAATTTCTGGGCAAGGGAATACTTGAGGTAATGCCATGTGTGCCGACCTAGCAACCCACGGTCCAATTTTATTTGCAGTTGCATTTACCATGGGGTTAAATGAATACAATTTTGAAGCCTTATTTGGATCGTTCCACTTGTTTCAAGTGCAAATATAATTTCCATTATTCCCTTATTTCCATGAATAATAGGATCATAAATATTATGGAATAATTAGTGAAACTTGGTGTTTTAAGAAAATTGTGGAATTCTATTATTTGACTTGGCCTTTTACTCATAGTCTTATTCTTAGTATTTATTTTTCCCATCGTGGTAAGTTGGTAACCAGTATCACTATTTACTCGTAGGAAAATTTAGATATTTATACATAGCTACAAGCCTACAATTTACAGGGGTGATTCAAAATTAAACCCTAACATGGTAATTTTTTTATATAATATATAAAAAGTAAAGTTGTAAATCAAGAGATTTGAAAAATTTAAAATGTGGGACGTAGGTGTTCAGGATTTTAGTAGTTACCCATTGCCCTTAGTTTTGATTTTTGCAGACTGTGACTGGGAAGAGAGCTGTGAGACTTTGTTGCTTTCCTTAGACCTCAATCCTCAACCTAGAAATTAAGAATCTATAAGTTGTAACCCCTTTCTAAATCTGTAGACTACTTATACTTATAAATGAAAAATTAGATTGCAAAGTGAAACTTAAAGTGCCAAAATTGTACAATCTATAGTCGTCACACTTGTCATTGTCACTGACCATGTGAGACTATGAGTGGACAACTAGACACACATCATGAATTTGGAATGGGTTTGCAAAAAAAGGTTTTCTTTTCCCTTTTAGCCTTAAATACATCTTCGATCATTGATCTACAATCATCCAATGGTCATAATGTTAGTGTTAGTCACTATCTGGTGTACTGGCCCCCTAGGTCCCATTAACTAACCTAGTCACTATCTGGTGTCACGTCATCATCAAATGACATTATTGGTAGACCGTGTGAGTCTGAGACTGCAAGTGGAACATGTTACATGTTTAGTGACATGTGTCATGATTCTGGAATGGGTTTGAAAAGATGGGGTTTATTTTTCCTTTTGGCCCAAAATACAACTTCGGTCATTGATCTACAATCATCCAATGGTGGGGTGGCCTCGTGGGTCCCATTAACTCACCTAGTCAGGATGATTCACCTCATAAGTTAGACGTGTCACATCATCATCAAATTGAAATGACATTGTTGGTAGACCGTGCGAGACTATGAGTGGAATGTGTTTAGTGACACGTGTCATGATTCTGGAATGGGTTTGAAAAGATGGGGTTGTTTTTCCCTTTCATCCTGAAGTCCATTGTACATCGTCAATCCATGCTCATCCAATGGTAGTTATTTGCAACAAACATTGTTAAATGTTATACTGTTATTATTTCCTTTATAGATATGAATTAATAATAGATAATAAGTTAATAACATTTAAAGTTATTTAATTGAACAGTAACAATTCTCCCAAACATGAGTTAAAGTAATATTTTTTCTTGATTATATAGTATACTTAAAGTTAAAATGATATTTTTTATTGATTATAACTTAATCACTTATAATTCTCATACCTTATAATTAGAAAACCATAAATTCTTTCTCTAACCTTCTTAATTCATTTGTCCTTCAAATTGATTATATAGTATACCTAATGTTAAAATGATATTTTTTATTGATTATAACTTTAATGTTGATAATTATAATCACATATAATTCTCATACATTATAATTAGAAAACCATAAATTCTTTCTCAAACCTTATTAATTCATTTGTCTTTCAAAATTTTGTAAATCTTTCATATTAACTACAATTGTCTACTTTGTACAACTGTGATACATTTTAAATATTCAGATTTAAAAATGGAAATACCATTGGCATCGTTTGAATATTTCCTTATTTCTACTAAAACATACGTACAAGTTACATCATACATGTCAAATACACAGATAAATCAAATAATTAAAATATTGCAATCACAGTGATAGAGAAGTATAAAAACCATTTTTTGTACCCATAAA
This sequence comes from Chamaecyparis obtusa, assembly GCA_027943335.1. Lineage (NCBI taxonomy): Eukaryota > Viridiplantae > Streptophyta > Pinopsida > Cupressales > Cupressaceae > Chamaecyparis > Chamaecyparis obtusa. The sequence continues at coordinate 605,395 of BSBK01000719.1, read as the reverse complement.
ATATAAATTGAAATGAGATAAAGCTTGCAAAATTTTCATTGTACTTTTTCATAAAATTATAATTACATTGTCCACTTCCAGGACAATACTACAAAGATAAACCTACTATTATACTATAAACAAAAAACCCAAAAATGTGGTATGTTTTTATAAAAAAAAACCATTAGTAGTCCACTAGTGATTTTGCCCTTTGGCTCCATCTAAGTAGAATTTTGTAAAGAGGATTAACTATGAGAATTCATCAAGCCACCTATATTGCCCCACCTAAGCCTCCTCTTCATCAAGCATAAACCACTTATGAAGAAAATCCCTGGCAATCGGCACCCATTTCCTATGGCGCTTCAACTGCCCAGCAGTCAGGCCCAATAGAAAAGGGTGCATGGGCATATTCTGGCCTGGGAGGAGAAGCTTGGGTATTTCACTTACCCAAGGGATCCCCACTCCTATTTCTATGAACATGAAAATATTAACATTGTCCCCTAGGTATTCTTCTTTAAAAGCCCTCCTCAGCATCATTAACATGTCCACTTTTTCTCCTCCGAGGTCGAGAAGAGATGCCAAAAAATGGGAGGTAATGTTCGTGTTGACCCAGTGCCTATCTTCTATTAGGATTTGATAACCATCAAATCTTCCCAAGAACACCTGCATGCAAAGACTGCTACAAGAATGAAGACAGAAGAGAGACAGAAAGCTATGGCGGCCAATAGGCCAGAGACAGGAAAATCATCTTGACAGAAAAAAATTTCTATTAACAAAATGAAATTACAATACAATCTCCTTATGAATTACAAAGCGGTGAATCCTTATAAAGGATACCGAAACCCTAAAAGGGAAACTTCTAAGAAAAGGAAACTTTCCTAAGTCTAACTTAAGCTAAGAGTAGAGAACTAATAATTAACTGATTTAATTATTAGCAATACTCGACTACTCTAACACCCCCCCTTAAGTATAACTTAGGGAGAAGCAAAAAAAGCTAAACTACTGCAGAAAGCAGGAAAGATGGGTCCCGGCAACTAGGCCTGATCAGGTACCCAAAACATAAAGCAAAAGATGTCCCAGAGAAAGGAACAAGAAGAGAGTAAGAAGCTCCTCCGAAGCATGTCTGAAAACTCTGTCAGAAGATACTGCTGGAACCCCCACTGAAGTGCATGACCAGGTAGAGAAGACAAGTGTCTGAAGAGCTGATCAATCGAACCAGGAAGCAATAGAACCAACAGGTGAACCCCCCCATAATGCTGAACTGGGAGAGGTGACAGGAACACTGAAATGCGATGCCAGAAACAGCTGCAGAAGAAGAACCAGGAACACCAACAGTGCAACAGAAGCACACACACAGGATAAAGGGTGGTGTCATAGACACAGTCTACATGGGCTAATGTCGTGGAAGGTACGCTCACTTGACAAGAGTGGATGCGCCTATAGTGGCAAATGCATCAGAATCCCCCCATGGCACTTTATAACTGAGTGCGAATACTAAAACTGAACCAGGTGAAAAAGATCTCAGAAATGCAGAAGAGGGCACTTTATCTTAGTGCGTTTACAGAACAAAGATACATCAGAAAGAGCATGCAAGCTCAGAAGTCAGAAAGAAGAGTGCACTAAGAAACCAGAAGAAGAGATCCCCGGACCTGTAGAACCAAGCACACCACCAGAGGGCATAAACTGCATAACTCAGAGGAGTGAAAACTTGGAATAGAATCTGGAAAAATAACCTTTGCCACTGAATAGCACACTGAACCAGCTTTCCGACGATATCTCGTTTGCCGAAAAAGGAGTCCGGATGAGCCAGATATGACTCCCGGAAGGCAAAAAGAGATATCAGACTTCAACAGAAAAAAACACTATTAAAACGGTGGAACCAAAAACCTTAACCTCCACCATCGAAAAGTGCTCGGAAAGAGCTTTCCGACGGTATATGGAAGTCAGAAAAAGACCCCCGGATGCTCCCTGTAGAGCGAGAAACGTCCAGGTACCCCCAAAAGCTTCAAAACATAGGTTTAAGCCCCTGGGGCTGGAAAAAATAGAGCCCCTGGGCGCATGGCGCGCGCAGGGGGTGGAGCTAGAGCTCCCGGTCACCCATGTGACCACCGCTAGGGCCCGCAGGGCTGAAAAACCCGTCGGGCGGCCGGCGGAGCGGTGGGCGGAGCGGGGCCGGCGGAGGAGGCCAGCGGGGCGGCGGAGGAGCCGGCGGCAACTCTGCAGCGGAGCGGTGGCCGCGGATGGTGGCGGCGGCATGGGCGCACGCGCGGGCGGCGGCACGGGCGGCGGAGGCCGCTGATTGGCGGCGCGGTGGCCGCTGGTGGCGCGGCGGAGGAGCGCGGGTGGCGCTGTGAAAAAAAACAAAGGCTGCATTTTTTTTAAACGCAAAAAATCATTAAAAAATGATTTTTTAATATTTTTTTTTTGATTTTCGAGCCGTACGGCCTTAGGAGGGCAAAAATTTTCTCCCAGAAGTCACAGTGGCCAAAAACTACAAATTTTATATGATTTTTGACTTTCCCGGACCTTCTGAGCGCAATGGCGGTGTCCGTTTTTGCTCAAAATACCCCCAAAAATTTATTTTTTTCTTTTTTGCAGGCAAAAAAGAAACAAAAAATACCGTCTTGCTTCTGAATCACTTCAACAAAAATACGAACAGCGAGCAGCAAGATGGCTCTGATACCATGTTAGGATTTGATAACCATCAAATCTTCCCAAGAACACCTGCATGCAAAGACTGCTACAAGAATGAAGACAGAAGAGAGACAGAAAGCTATGGCGGCCAATAGGCCAGAGACAGGAAAATCATCTTGACAAAAAAAAATTTCTATTAACAAAATGAAATTACAATACAATCTCCTTATGAATTACAAAGCGGTGAATCCTTATAAAGGATACCGAAACCCTAAAAGGGAA
>BSBK01000718.1:190000-198674 GCA_027943335.1 Chamaecyparis obtusa | reverse complement strand
TTTATATTTTATGTGCATCCCAAGTTCAAGAAACATATGAGAATATTAATCTAGCTCAAAGGTTGAAGAGGAACATTAATCATAAAATCATAGATCATTTAATTGAAATGAATGTGGAAATTGAGATATTATGCTGCACAACCTACACATACTAGGAAGAGGAAATTGAATATAAAGTCTAAGGAAATAATTACACATTTTGAGAATCTTGATACACTTGAAAATACCCAACTCTAATCGATTTCACTTATTAAAGCTGGGTTAAAAGAGCCATTAAAACAATTGGGTGTAGATGCAACTTTAAAAAAAATTGATTGTGTAACCTACAAAAAGATATTGTTGAAAGTGTTAAGGAAGGTTTGCATTCTAGTGGAAAAATAACTAGACATGCAGATAACTCCATTTCAAGAAGAATTACATTGACATCTAGATTTTAAATAAAAATATGTCCCAAAAAGACAAATCTCTTCACTTTCATCTCAGATTGGGTACACAAGGAAAATAATATCACATTAATTAAAAATGAGTATCAATTTAGATGAAAATACATTGGAAGGAAATTGGTCACTTGTTATGCCCCGCTAGGAGACCCTGAAGGACAAAGAAAAAACAAGAGAAAAGTGCAATTTTTTTTCTTTTTGACTTACTTAAGTTAACTAGTTGTTTAAGTCCTAACATGTTCCCTTACAATATTATTCCTTTAAAAACACATTTCATAGTACATTAAGATTTAACATAAACTAAAGATTGAATTTTTCTAATTAATTTAACCACATAAGAGAAAGTAGAGAGAAAGAGACAAGTGTACTAAAAAAATATTTCTTTCTTTTTCAGAATGAAATAACATGTTAACACATTTAAATTTGTACTCTTTCAACAATTTCACTTCCCATATTCTAAACTATACTTTTCTTCCAACAACAATAATACATATTGATTTATGTTCCCATAATTTTCCTAGAGATACCATTCCCAATTACAGGAATGTTTACAATATATCTTCTACAATACAAGGCTTTATAGGCTTACATGAATATGAATAACACTTACAATATTTGTACAAGTTTCTTTCCAACATACAACATGCAAAATAGGGATAATATATTTAACAACTTCATATTCTCCATGAATAGCACAAACACGAACAATACCTCAAAAATGATCACCACCCAACGACATGGATCCACAAAGGTCCACTCCCTCATGCTAGGAGATAGAACCATTTTTCACACAGGGAAACTAGGGTAGTATAAGGTTGAGGGAAAACCACCCAAACTAGAAACAAGAAAAAATAAAGAAACACAAAGCAAAAGCCAAAGAGAGGAGTTTTGTAGGATGTTGACCATGTGAGTGTCATCGCATACTCCTGTGTTAGGATCCTTCCTAGCAGTCATGTACTCTAGCACCCTCAAGCGGCTTGCCTGAGTAGCTACAATGACCTTGGTACTACAATAGGACCTATGCAAGCCCTTATCATTTTTTTATATTTTCAAAAGGTTATTAAATCCCTTACCCATGTTCCCAACCTTATTTTGAATTATATTAGGTTTTCTTTCCAAACTCAGCAAAAGGTTATCCTTCTGAACTCCTTGGTCAGATCTTGTGGTGAGCCACTCACTTGGCACCTAGGAACCTTACTTAACAAAATAGGCTATCTAGGGTTTATACCTTCTCATAGACACCCTTCCCTTAGGGTTTCTTTCAATTTTTTTCTTGTGCCCATACCATGAGGACCCTTAAGACAAAAGATGAAATACAATAAAAGTAGAGGTATCACAATGATTCCAAATATAAAAGCATAAAGGTAAGTGTAGAGGGAGGTACAATTCCTATACACACCTACATGATATAGGGTAACATTATAATCCATCCAAAAATTCAATAAAGTTGGAATTAACAAACATCAAATGATACACATAGGATCTAACATCCATATCTATGAATTATTTAATTATGATATCGAAAAATAAATTCCTAATATAGCATAAACCAATCTTTATAAAATTTAGGATTATTATAAACTTAATAAACTTAGTTTTTTGTTCACTATTAATTAAGTTAAAACTTTAATTAAATTCAAACTTAATATAAACTAAAGTTAACCTCTTAATTTATAATCATAAATTACATTATGATCCTTAATTAAACTCTACATTATGATTATGTATTGTTCCACTGATGTACAGTTACTACCTAATTCTCCATCATGTGAAGAATTTTTGGTCTAGTATCCTGACATTTGCAATCAAGAAAATATGTAATATTTCATAGGTTTAGGTTGGGTGGACTCAAAAGTGAATACTGTAACTTCTCGAAATATTATTCTTGTATTCGACAATGACTCCAGGGTTTCTTTCTGGTCTCTTCCACGAATGAGTCTTTGAACCAGTTATTATAAATATATTATTGGTGGCTTGTCCACTTTTTTCTAAAAAAATAAAATAACAATAACAATAACAATAATAAATAGACTAATTTTAATTTAATTTAATTTTAAATTTTAAATAATATCTTTGATTATTTATTAACTATTTTATCTTAGTTTGATTATTTATTAATTATATATAATCATAAATATGTATACTTATAATACCTCAATTATATCTATACATTTTAATAATTAATATGTAAAATTAATTTTATTTTATAACAATACTAATTTCTTATGCATAACATATATATTTTTAATAAATAATTTTTCTACCTTAATAGTATCGGTTCCATATTCTTCTATTTTCCATTAAAGAATCCATCTTTTTTTTCTTCTAAATTTTTATATCTTTGGTTATTAATTTCTTGTGTTATAAAGCTAGATTTATATGCATAGTAATATTCCCACTTTTAAGTTATTTCTTTTGATTTTATTTATTTTTTTAATTATTTATTTTTCTCTCATAATTTTTTCTTATTTTTCTCCTATCTTTCTTCCTTATTTTTCTCCAATAATTTCTCCTTGGATTTACACATAAATATACACTCTAATCTTTTATTTATTTTTATCCTCCCTATATGATGTGTTTATTCTCTTATATTCTTCCTATAATGTTTGCTTAATTTATTTAAATAAATTAATTTTGAATAAATATTTTTTAAATATTAAAATAATAAATAATAATACAAGCATTTGCATACCTAGTTGTCAGAATATAGTCTTAATTCTCACAATACACACAGGTGTACAAAATATTTTGCCATCACATATCTACATAACGTGCACACATGTAACATTCTAATTCACATTATTCTATCTTGAATACTGGCTGACATATTCTTTGGCTTTGACTTCATCTCTTTCAATGGCCATCAGTGTATGGTATTTCTATGAATAGTGCTCAGGTTTTCTATGTAACTAATAATGGACTCAACCTATATGTTGATCTTTGTCTGATGTAATATTGTAACCAGGAGTGGATTTGATGAAGGGTGCTCCCCTTAATACCACAAACGCATAACAGAAATAGAGAAACAACAACAATATGCAAGAACAGAAAATTGGCTTCTTATTATCTCCACAAATGTGGAATTACAAACTTTCAGAATTACAATATGCAAAGCCACATGGGCATTCCCTTACAATATTCTATAGGACAAAGCCTCGAACTATTACCCAGATCTACTACCCAGAACTATTATGAACTACCTAAGACAATAATACAGCCTTCCTTATATAGGCAATTTTCCACCGCCTGGGAAGGTTCCAGAATTTTTAGCCAATAAGGCCGACCAAACTTAGAATTATTTTATTTTACATTTTATTGCATCATAGTCGGCTCAAGATAACCTTTGAAACCCGAACATAAATTTTTGAAGAAAATTATTTTTCGCCATTTCAGGTGGCCCAACTTCCGAAGACCATAAGTCATCACCCGTTGACCCGCTCGACTATTATAACCCCATTTTGGAAACGCCACGAAGCGCTCTACAGGCTTGACCCATGCACGTGCCCATCACCCAAATTTTTGACCTCATCCGGGGCCTCTAAAGCCTTCAAAACTGAGTTCAAAGTTTCTGTACCCTGCTGCCAATACCGAAAATCTTCAATATCTTCCAACATACACTTGATCTGGAAATGAAACTTTACTGGCAGACTTATATGACCAAAATGAACCTCCAAGAAAGAAATTAGATCATTCTGAGCACAGACGAAAATTACCAAAAATAGTAACTTTCCATAAATAGTAGCTCTGCACAGGATAGCCCTTATTGAATTCAAAAATAGAAATATTTTTGGGTGATGCAAGATTGCTCTTACACCAAGGATGCTCCTGCATCAGACACCCAGGGTAATTTGAGAAGTGACCCTGTCACGACTTAGGTGTGCAGAGGAAAACCAAGATGGCTAACCTCCTCCTTTGTCAGCCATGATGAATCTTCAACAGGCCGTCCTTTCCACTTGACCAGATATTCTTCATATGTCCTGTTCCTTGTGCTTCTGCCAACACGACTATCCAGTACATCTTCAATCTCCTTAGTGTCTGAACTAGTTGTTGGAATACTCCACTGTGCTGCTGCAACCTCATCTTCAACACCTCCTTCGTGATACTCTGTCAAATCTGAAATGTTAAACACTGGTGAAATATTCAGCTCACTAAGCAATTCTACCTCATATGCATTTCCTGAATCATGCTTCTTCAGTATCTTACATGGCCCAAACTTCTTCATTTTCAGCTTGTTATATGTACCAACTGGAAACCGCTCCTTCCGCAAATGAACCATGACTTCATCACCAACCTGAAATTCCTTATGCCTCCTTTTCACATCTGCCTTAGCCTTATACTGTGCGTTCATCTTGGTAATATGCTTCCTCACCTCTTCATGGATGTTCTTCAAGTGTTCTGCAAAATCTTCAGCTTGAGCACTACTTATTTCTCCTTTATCTATCTTTCTCAATTCAGATGCATTTCTTGGACTACTTCCATATACAATCTGGAATGGTGATTTACCAGTGCTCCTATTGACAAAATTATTGTATGCAAATTCTGCCTGTGGTAAAATCAAATCCCATCCTGTTGGCTTATCTCCAACCAAACATCTCAGCAAATTTTCCAAACTCCTATTCACCACCTCTGTCTGTCCATCAGTCTGTGGATGATGTGATGAACTAAACTTCAAATCTGTCTTCAACTTCTTCCACAATGTATGCTAAAAATACCCAACAAACTTAGTGTCCCGATCTGAAACTATGGTCTTTGGAAAACCATGAAGTCTCACTACTTCTCTGAAAAACAATTCTGCTATATGAATAGCATCATTAGTCTTCTTGCAGGGAATGAAATGTGTCATCTTTGAAAATCGGTCAACTACTACAAAAATTGAATCATGTCCCCGCTGTGTCCTCGGGTAAACCAAGAACAAAGTCCATACTGATATCCTCCCAAGGCTTCTCTGGTATAGGTAATGGCTGATACAACCCTGTATTCTGCTTCACTCCTTTTGCCATCTGACATACTCTGCAACTCTGTACAAACTTTTTCACATCTTGCTACAATTGTGGCCAATAGTAATTCTCACTAACCAAAGAAAGGGTTTTATCATGACCAAAATGTCCAGCCAATCCTCCACTATGCTTCTCCTTGATGAGATTCTCCCTCATAGAACTTCGTGGAATGCACAAATGACTCCCTCTGAATAGCATATCATCCTGGATGATGAAATCCAACTATTTTGTCCTGTCTAGAGTAACAGGTTCTGTACAAGCTTTCCAAGCTTCACCAAAATCAGGATCCTTTGGATACAAATTCTTGAGTTCCTTGAACCCAACCACTTCAATCTGCATTTCTATCAGCAATAGTTGCCTTCTGCTAAGAGCATCTACAACTCTATTAGACTTTCCACTCCTGTGTTTCAAAACAAATGTATGACTCTGTAAAAACTCAACCCATTTCAAATGCCTTTGATTCAATTTTCCTTGACTATTCAAATATTGCAAAGCTTGATGATCAGTATACAAAACAAACTCCTTAGGAAGCAGATAATGTCTCCACTTCTTTAATGCCTGAACTATAGCATAAAATTCTGGATCATAAACAGAATATTTCCTCTTGGCGTCATTTAACTTCTCGCTGAAATAAGCAACAGGTTTACCTTCTTGGCTCGTAACAGCTCCTATTGCAGTACCACTAGCATCACAATCTACTTGAAACACCTTATTAAAATCTAGAAGTGTTAAAATAGGTTTTTTCTGTAACTTTTTGTTTCAACAATTGAAAACTCTTTTCTGCCCCATTAGTCCACTTAAACTCTTTTCTATCCCCTCTCATTGTTTCAGTCAAGGGTCCATAAATACTGCTAAAGTTTCTGATAAACTTTCTGTAAAAGCTAGCTAGACCATGAAAAGATCTTACCTCAGTAGCATTCCTTGGAGTAGGCCATTCAAGAATAGCCTGTACCTTCTCTGGGTCCATTTTTAGACCTTCTCCTGAAACTACAAACCCCAAATACACCAACTCTTTCTTCACAAAACTGCACTTCTTCAAATTAATCAACAATTTCTCTTCTCTCAACTTCTCAAATACCATACGAATATGCATCATATGCTCATCCAATGTCTTACTAAAGATCAAAATATCATCTAGGTAAACAATGACAAACTTACCCAGAAATTCTTTCAGAACCTCGTTCATGAGCCGCATGAAAGTGCTCGGTGCATTGGTTAGCCCAAAAGGCATGACTAACCACTCATATAGTCCTTCCTTTGTCTTGAAGGCAGTCTTCCATTCATCTCCTTCTCTGATCCGAATCTGATGATATCCACTTTTCAGATCTATCTTTGAAAAATACACAGCTCCACTCAAACAGTCCATAATATCATCCATTCGTGGCAATGAAAACCTGTACTTGATTGTGATCTGTTTATTGCCCTTGAATCTGTACACATCCTCCATTCTCCATTCTTCTTTGGTGCTAATACCGCTGGTACAACACAGGGACTCAGACTCTCATGGATCAATCCTTTCTGTAACAACTCATGTACTTGTCTGTTCAACTCCTCACTTTCTGCAGGTGTCATTTTGTGTGCTGCCTTGTTCGGCAAACTCACTCTTGGGATCAAGTCCATCTGATGACTGATCTTCCTGACTGGTGGTAATCCATCAGGCATGTTATCGGATACAAACTCCTGAAACTCATTCAACAAATCAGCAACTTCTACAGGAACATCTTCTACTTTCTCTTTACTAGCTTTTGGAATTAAAGCAAAACATACATGCTCATGCCTCATACCATCTAGGAAATTTCTTCCATCAACAAAAGTTATCCTTGCATTACCACATACCTTTTCTTCAGTCTCCTTCAATGGTTTTAGCATATGCCGCACTCCATCCTTTGTGAGGGAATAGGTATTCGCGATGACCATCATGTATAGCACATCTGTCAAACTGCCATGGTCTACCCAACAACATATGACATGCATCCATAGGTATGATATCACACAGTACCTCATCTTGGTATCCGCCAATCTTCAACTTCACCAGGCATTGTTCATTGACCATGACCTTATGGTCATCCTGTACCCAGGCAATCCGATATGGATGTGGGTGTTTCTATCTCTTGAGCTTCAACTTTGTCACCATCTCTTCTGACACCAAATTGTCAGTGCTTCCACTATCAATAATCACATCACAACATTTACCTTCACACTTGCACCTGGTGCGAAACAGGCTCCTCCTTTGCTCAGGTTCATTCTCACCACTCAACAAGACTCTTCTGTTAATCAATGTTTCTCCTCTTTCAGCATCTTCAGAATTTGATGATCTGGTATCTTCATCTACATGTGCAACTCTAGCCTGGCCTTCATTTCTCCTATCTGTTTTGCCTTGGTGCTAAGGACATTCAAATGCCCTATGACCTTCTTCTCCACAGTGAAAACATGTTCCACGGAAGCCACCTCTTCCAGATCCTTGTCCCCTTCCTCTTCCTCTCTGATCTCTATTATTCTGATCCTGGAAGCGATTGGAATTATTTCCTCACTGATTCTGACTGCTACTGGCCTCATCCTTCTTTTTTGGATCTTCATTTCGGCCACCGTATGACCGTCCACCAGATCGTCCACCGCGACCTCTTCTGTTTTGTCTACTCTCAAACTTCTTGTTCAGCTTTTCCTCTACTTTTAGGGCAAACTGGTATGCCTCTTCAATACTGTTCATTCGAACCAGATTCAGCTCCTCCTGAATGCTTGGCCTTAACCCATTAAGGTATCGGGCAACTTTCTCCTTATCAGCTTCTGCATGGCCTGTTCTGATGAGAAGTCGATAGAACTCCTCTGTATACTCCTGAACAGATCTTCCTGCTTGCTTCAAACCCTACATTTTCTTCAGTAGGTCAAGCTCATAATCAACAGGAATGAACTGTCGCTTCAATTTATCCACCATCCGATCCCATCTTGTGATTTTATCTTTCCCTCTTCTATTTCGCTCCAACTGAATTTCTTGCCACCAGATCTTCGCATGACCTTTCAATCTGGCCTTCGCAAATTTGACCCTATCAGGATCGTCAACATCTTCATACTCAAAATATTCCTCACATTCATTGATCCAGTCAATCAATTCCTCTGGGTTAAGATTTCCAGAAAATGTAGGAACCTCAATCTTAGGTCTTTTCCCAATCTTGGAAATGGCCCGAAAAAGTCTTTCTTCCTCCTGGTTCACAATTTCGACTTCTCCTTCTTGATATTCTT
>BSBK01000718.1:135000-185000 GCA_027943335.1 Chamaecyparis obtusa | reverse complement strand
TTCTAGATAAAAGTAGTAGACTCATGTCTAGATGTATGTATATTTTTTTGTATTTTTTTTCCAAGTAAATAATGAATTATGATTTTTCTGCTACAAATTTTTTTGAATATAAAAACTTTGGTTTCTGACCATCTTAACCTAGTACTCTAAACTTCATCAAATTAAAATAATTGTTTATTATTATTATATTAGGTGAAGCATAGAATGTGATGTATATTTGATATTTCAAAAATGTTATATTCTTTGAAAGTTATAGTTGTTTTTCAAAGAGTCTATCAATCAGGACTTCTTTCTCACATCGCCACTTTGTGGCATACCATGATCCTGCACATACGCTATACATAAGGATAAAAAATAATGGTCCTAGAAGCATATTATTCAAGGGAAAAATTAATACTCTTCAAATCTGAAAATATATTATTATTTAAATCTAGTAAGGTAAGGAAGAAACCTAAAGTCCATAAATGCTAGAATGTCATAATCCTATCCAACTTCAATGTTACAAGTAGAACTACTAGAGAGGGTAATACAAGTACATGGGTTAAGGGTTAGGTCATAAACCATCACATAAGTATGGTTAGTCTCATATAGATATTCATGGTCATTTCTTTAATCATCAAATGATAGTCATGCCAATCATAATCATAATCAAATAATCAAACCGTTAAAGAGATCTGGAAACCATAGCATTTGTTTATCAATTAAAATTTAAGTACACAAGTATCAATATTGACCCTAATTTAACCAGGAGATCATAACCATTGATAAATATTATCTCATACAAATCTATAAGGTGGTGCCTCCATATCATCAGGACCCCATGCAATCATAACAAGAGATGAGTACACATGCAAAAATATACCAAAAACATTTATCACTGCCTAAATGAAAGTAAACGTATTATAGTTAAGAATGAATTTGTTATTCAACCTTCAAGAAGAGAGCTATTCTTATCCAAGAATATAAGTCTCTACAACATTCATCTTACTTCCAAAGGGATATCAAACATGTTAGGGTTGGAGGGGTGTTACAAAACTAATATGTAAAGCTCCTCACTCTAATAGGATTGAGGAAATAGTTAGGAACTTGATTACTACATTTTGGATTGATCATACTTTTCCTTCACCAAATAGAAGATATTATATCAAGAAGAGAATTGGACCTAAGGAATATTTTCTACACAAAAAACATTGGTTCGATACCACACAACATGAATTTCATCTCTCATTTTGTAATTCAAATCCTCAAAAAAAAATTGGAAAAACAATGTTGGAAAGATTAAAGCCATATTTTGTAAAGATAAATAATTCTTTTGAAACTTGTTGCTTTCAATATCATATTGAATTTGATCTCTATTATGTAACACCCCATATTACTAATCAAATAAAAAAAAACAACCACAAGAGAACCAATGAAATTAACCCAAACAACACAACAATTTTTTTTATTAACAAGGTACAACATAGCACCGAATTACAAATCAACTGACATAATCAGTTATTTAAATATCCAAGGTAATCAATTACATGAGAGTATATCAATATACTCAACATTTAATACAAATATACTAAGAGTTCTAGAGTACATCTAATTGATCCTAGATATCCTAAGCACTATTCTGATAACAAGTAACCAGGTAATAATCTATTTTCCATAAATCTTTACAGCAGTCAACCATTCCCCCAAAAACATAGTTTTCCTCATCTAGAATCCTGAAAACACCAAAATATAAAACAACCACAACAAACAGGGCTTAATCAAAAAGACTAAGATGATGGAATACCTCCAAAGCATCTACATCATACAAGTTAAAACCTTAACAAAATAATCTGAACCATGCATATAAAAATAGACATATTTCATCATTACAAGAAGCATTTCATTTCTAATCAACAGAAATAAACTCGCAAAGAAAATGACAAGGTGATGATCCACTAGCTTTGGGTATCTACATAAGAATAAATGATCAGTAACCAATAGGAAACTCGAAGAATTCATTATGCCCGCCTTATTCTTTCCAAGCAATAAGGTAAAACCATTCCCTTACTTCACCAACATGTGCAAGTAATCAGGGCAACAAATTTTATCTTTTTAAATGAAACCCATAGCCCATGAATTATTAAATTATCACTTAGTAATTAACTGACAGATATTCTTTCACCTTCAGGCTCTAGACAAAAGTTAGCTTCCCATACTAAGGATCACACTTGCATTATCTTAAAACACTTCATACTACCAAAATAGCTAACCATAGTAAAAATCTGAATTACCAATTCAACTATTAATGTTTACTTAACAACCGAATCCATAATACTGAAACAACCATTTAAAATTTCCACATACATCCATGAAACCACTTTCCAAAAATAGCCACAACAAGCATCTTCTTTTCATCACTCAAAGAATAACTTAAGCAAAATTTCCAATGCTATTCCTAGAAATTTAAACAATATTAATATCCAATTCCTAATATCTAATTACAATTTTAATAACAGAAAAATGGAAACATCCAATTCTATTATCAACTATTTGATACAATAATAACTAAGATTCAATTCCATTCTTCTGTCACATTCTAACTAATAGAGTTATTTGTGAATCCATAGAAAGTTAACAATCAACTTTAATACCAAAGAATAATGCAGAATTTACACAATAACTACATAATTACCACCCATATACAAATACACTTGTTCAATTCTGTTATCTCTGTTGCCAAATCACTTATGTACATACTTGTAGGCATAAACACATATATGTACATATGTATATACACTCACAATACATGTATATACATATATACATATACATTCCTACAAATATATATATGTATGCACATACTTATAGGCTCACACACATATATATACATATGTATATACACTCATGGTACGTGTATATAAAGATATACATATGCGTTCCTATAAGTATATATATATATATATATATATATATATATATATATATATATATATATACTTATAGGAACGCATATGTATATCTTTATATATATATATATATATATATATATATATATATATATATATACTTATAGGAACGCATATGTATATCTTTATATATATATATATATATATATATATATATATATATATATATATATATATATATATATATATTTATGTACCCTTGTATAAATACAGAGTTCAGAGCACTACATCAAAGTTGTAATACAATCAGAAAACATGAAATCAAATATTCCAATCTAAATATGAATTATCAGTTACTGATACAACTCCAAAAATCCACAGACAGCTAATATACTACAACACTAGCCATCAAATAGCTTTCAGACCAAAGTCATAACTAAATCTACGAAAGAAATAATGTGTCAATAGAGACTTTCATTATAGACCCCCACTTCAATCGAGAATACCATAGTACCAAGAAACAAAACCATGTTCTATTTCCTACTATAGCATAATCATCTAAAAGAATTTGATTCCTAATAAAACTTACCAACAGACCCAGCAATCCTCAAAAAGAGTAGCTGTAGTAATAGTAACCGGAACTTAATTCCCTCCATCTAGAGCATAGAACTATGAATGTTCATATCAACCACTAACACCAGAGACTGATACATATATCATACGATGACTGTTCTCTACAAAAACTCGTGGTAACTAAATCTCCCATCTCTCGAGCCCAATACTACAAGCTACTAGACAAAGAGAAGCATTCTACTAAATCTCCAATCATGACTTAACAAAGCTTCCCTATACCAATGCTCGATAAGATAAGAAAGTCAACTACAACATTCTAACAGTGGCATCAAAATGAACATTAGCGGTGTTTACTAAACAAAATAAACTATCAACTAAATAATATGAAAGTGGGTACAAAAAATGAATTCACTTAATGTTCCAATATTGCCAAGAAAACTTCTCACCATGGTTACACACCCATTCCAACCTAGGAACCACAGAACCTGATAACTAAACCAATTAGAGAATGCAATATAACCAGAATACTCAAAACCCAAATACCTGGTGACAAGACCAATATCAATACCAGAAAAAACTAATCTTGATCACAAAATAACATTCCCAAAGCTCGATAAAAAAAAAACTAGTAGTAGAGATGTGACAGCTTCACAATCTTCACTCTCCATTGCTACTTCCTTACACAATACATTGTCATTCCCACTACTAAGATCATGACAATTGACATGAAACAGTGAAACACACAAACCCCCAAACTTAGGAAACCTTATGCTTAAACACTCCTATAAAATAGTATCACCATTTCGACAAACTCAAAATCCATATTCTAAACAATTGAACCAAAAACACACAACAGAAATACCAATTTCAAATAGTGAACATAACACTACAATGTGCAAAACCACACACATTTTGAAAGACATTTCTACAGTATACAAGAACATTTTAATCACATTGCATAACCTGAATATAAACCATTTAAATGAAATTTTATCACTAGATTCATATAGAAAGCAAGAGTTGAGTTAGAGAATGCCCCTGCCTTTATAAGCGAGTGGGGGTGTTTTGAACTTGAAGTTGAAGCCAAAGACCTCACTCCCAACTGGTGAGATACACCAAAACCAAATCCTTGCTCAGCAAAGCTAAACCCACTGAAAAAGTCCAAGAACCAAGCAATGAAACCGAGCACCCCATGACAAAGCTCGTTTCATAAGCACCAAAAACCGAATAGTGCTTCCAAAAGATAGCTCAAAAACTAGAAATAGAACCATGAAATGCAAAATGGAGAATCCCATTAATAATGCACAAGTATACAACCATATTCCTCTCCAAACTGAACAAAATGACTCCATTTTTGCAACCTTTCCAGGCATCAAACCCATTACCTCAATAGAGAAAAACCTTGCCAAAGCAAATGACCGACAGTGAACTAAAGTCATTCAATTCCCATAAACATGCCATAGCTGCATTAAAGTCCAAACTTATCTTTCACTGCCACCTTCACTAAACACAATGACAACTATCACTGCAGTACACATACTTACCGAGAACTCCCACTTACCCATGCTCAGAGTAAATTCACATGTGCATATAACAACCAATTTCCCACTACACATTCGAACATAGAAAAAAAAAACAAATATCTCGGCACAATGAACTTATTATGACATAGCCACATTAATCCTAGTTCACGACACCATAGGGAGTATCTCAAAGCCATAACCAATGTTAAACAATTTACTAATCTTAACTTGCTAACCATAATAGAAAGAATGTTAGGATATTATTAATCCCCCTTCCAGTTTAACACATATCATCCCACTAACTCATTCTAACATAATAGACTTATTTATATTCTTTTAAATTTGAATTTTCACTTAACAATCGATACTAACATAATAATATTATTTATACACTAGCATTAATTATAAAATTAACCATATTTTCCTTCACAATAACAGACCAATATAACATCAAAATTCTCATTAAAGAAAACTTAATTGCAGAATTGGAATTCCTCATCCTTCTTCCTAAGTAACACAAATTTCCAAGTACCAAAGTCAACAGAGAAATTGATAATTCAGAAAAGACAATGTTTGCAGTTACTTAATTAAATCCAATGTCATAGTCTAACCAGAGATTAACAATTAATAGCCAAAGTAAATATCCCTAATCTATCTAAGATGTAAATCGAAGTTAAAACAAAGTTATAATCCACTTCTAACCAAAAGAGTCTAAACATATCAAATCCGAACCAAGACATAAATCCATCCTAGAAGAACTAAATAAAGATGCAGAATAAAAAAACCAAGCCAGAAGTAGATAGGGGCATGAAACCCTCTCCCACCAACCTAGGCTTACTCTTGGAAGCCTGTAAAAAATTGAGGATGTGCTGCTTTCATTACCACTGCATCTTCCCATGTAATAGATGTATCATCACTGAGATCCCATAACACTTTTACCTACTCTACCTTGCGACCTCTGAGGTTTAGTTCTCTTTGCTGGATAATTTGTACTAGTTCCAGCAACAGTTGACCATCTACCACCTATAAATCATTCCAATTTAGAATGTGAGCAATGTCAGGAATATACTTCCTCAATACAGATACATGGAATACATCATGGATTTGTGAAAGACTAGGAGGCAAAGCAAGTCTGTAAGCAACTGGACCAACACGCTCCAAGATCTCAAATGGTCCCAAAAACCATGGAGATAGTTTAGATCCCTTACCATACCTAATAGGACTCTTTCGAGGCCTAACTCAAAGAAATACCTTGTCTCCAACCTCAAACTGACGCTCAATCCTATGTTGATCAGCATACTTCTTCTGCCTGTCCTGTGCTGTAGAAAGATGCTCTCTGACATGTTTTACCTGTTGCTCCAAGTCTTGAAGCATCTCAGGACCTAGAATAATTCTATCCTCAAGATTATCCCAGCTCAAAGGTGTTCTACATGGTCTCCCATACAGAGCCTGAAAAGGAGCCATACCAATAGAGCTATGATAACCATTGTTGTATGCGAACTCAACAAGGTGAAGATACTCCTCCCACTTACTCTGTCTATCCATAATGTACATCCTAAGCATGTCTTCTAATATCTGATTGACACGCTCAATCTGTCCATCAGTCTCGGGATGATATGCTGAACTGAAATTCAATAGTGTACCCAATTCTCTTTGCATAGATCTCCAAAGTGAAGATGTAAAGACTGAATCCCTATCAGATATGATCTTCTTAGGAATTCCATGTAACCGGACAACTTGCTCCATTTATATCCGTGCTATATATGCATCATTGTAAGAAGACCTTACTGGAATGAAATGGGCAACTTTAGTTAACCGATCAACTACAACCATGATTGCATCATGACACATGGCTGAAAGTGGTAGCCCCACTATGAAGTCAATGGATATAGTATCCCATTTCCACTCTGGTACACTGTGAGATTGCAACAAACCTGCTGGATGTTGATGCTCCACCTTCACTCTCTGACATTCCAAACACCTAGCCACAAAGTCTGCAATATCCCTCTTCATACCTGGCCAGTAATGGTACTGTCTGAGATCGGCATGCATCTTCTTCACACCAGGGTGCGCTGAATAGGGTGCCTTATGTGCTTCAATCATAACCAGATCCTGAAGATCCCCATTCTTTGGCACATAAACACTACCTCGGTACCTCATGAGTCCATCAGTGCTAATAGAGTAGCCCTCAAAGCGACCCTCTAACAGATTGCCACTATCAATCACTGCTTTGACATCTAAGAACCAAGGATCTGAAGAAAAGTTCTTAAATATTATATCCTTAAGATCCACTGTGAGGGTCAAAGAAGAAAGTTCATGACGTCTTCTACTAAGTGCATCAGCCACTTTATTTTCCTTACCCTGCATGTACTTCACTTCAAAGTCATATTCACATAGAAATTCCATCCATCTGCGCTGACAAGCATTAAGATTGGGTTGTGTGAATAAATACTGAAGACTTCTATGATTTGTATGCAACTCAAAATGTTGACCCAATAAGAAATGTCTCCATTTGGTCAATGCATGCATTACAGCTGCAAGCTCCAAATCATGCATAGGATAGTTGACTTCATGATTCTTTAATTTCTTGGATTCGTAAGCAATGACTCTACCATCTTGCATCAACACTACTCCTATTCCATCTAATGAAGCATCTGTACAAACAACAAATGCCTTAGATGGATCAGGTACTGCTAACACTGGAGCACTAGTCAAGCATTCCTTGAGATGTTGAAATGCTGCTTCGTACTCCTCTGTCCAAATGAATTGCTTTCCCTTTCTCTGAAGTGATTTGATGGGATGAGCTATTCGAGAGAAATTAGATACAAATCTTCTATAGTAGCTAGCTAATCCCATGAAGCTTCGCACTTCTGAGACATTGGTAGGCATTGGCCACTCAACAATTGCCCTAATCTTGGTCGGATCCACAACTATACCCTCTCATGTGATAATATGACCAAGATAGCAAATGTCAGTTTTGAAAAACTCACACTTCTCAAGACTGGCAAAAAGCTGGTTCCTACGAAGACATTCAAAAACTAGTCTCAAATGCTGCTCATGCTCTTCAAAGGAATCTAAATACACAAGGATGTCTTCTAGAAATACCACAACAAACTTGTCAAGGAAAGTCTTGAATACACCATGCATTAGGCTCATGAAAACTGATGGTGCATTTGTTAGTCCAAAAGGTACTACTGTGAATTCATAATGCCTGTATCTGGTATGAAAGGTTGTCTTGTGGATATCAGCTTCTTGAATCCTTAGTTGATGGTATCCAAATTTGATTTCAATTTTGGAGAACACCTTAGCACCCTTCACTTGATCAAACAAGTCATTGATGTGAGGCAAAGGATATCTATTTCTAATGGTCACTTTATTCAGTTGCCTAAAGTCTATGCACAACCTTAGAGAACCATCCTTCTTTTTGACAAAGATGACAGGCGCCCCCCAAGGTGAGACACTAGGTCTTATGAGCCCTTTTTCTAGCAATTCCTCAAGTTGAACCTTCAGTTCCACTAACTCTTGAGTGGTCATACGGTAAGGAGTCTTAGAAATAGGCTTAGTACCAGGAAAAAGATCAATCCTGAAATCAATTTCTCTTTTAGGAGGGATTCCCAAAATCTCAGTAACAAAGATATTTGAAAACTCCTTCAAAACTAGATGATCCAAGTTGGTACTATAAGAAACTAGTTCATCAAAATCATTGATAGAAACAACAAACAGTTTGCATCCCATGCGCAAGCACTTCTTGAGTTGTTTGGTAGAAACGGTCCTAACTGAAATAGGTCTCTTAATACCTAAAATGTACTTGGCTATTCCAAAATCATCAATACATTTGATGATCTTTTCTCTGCAATCAATGACAGCTGAATGCTATTCCAGCCAATCCATTCCAAGAATAACATCATACAAACCCAAAGGAATAACTCTAAGGCTAACTGAAGTAGTAAAAGTGATGAAGGGTGCTCCCCTTAATACCACAAACACATAATAGACATAGAGAAACAACAACAATAATATGCAAGAACAGAAAATTGGCTTCTTATTATCTCCACAAATGTGGAATTACAAATTTTTAGAATTACAACATGCAAAGCCACATGGGCATTCCCTTACAATATTCTGTAGGACAAAGCCTCAAACTATTACCCAGATCTACTACCCAGAACTATTGTGAACTACCTAAGACAATAATACAGCCTTCCTTATATAGGCAATTCCCTGCTGCCTGGGAAGGTTCCAGAATTTTAGCCAATAAGGCCGACCAAACTTAGAATTATTTTATTTTACATTTCATTACATCATAGTCGGCTCAAGCTAACCTTTGAAACCCGAATAGAAATTTTGAAGAAAATTATTTTCTGCCATTTCAGGTGGCCCAACTTCCGAAGACCATAAGTCATCACCAGTTGACCCGATCGGCTATTATAACCCCATTTCAGAAATGCCACGAAGCGCTCTACAGGCTTAACCCATGCAAGCACCAATCACCCAAATTTTTGACCTCATCCGGGGCCTCTAAAGCCTTCAAAACTGAGTTCAAAGTTTCTGTACCCTGCTGCCAATACCGAAAATCTTCAATATCTTCCAATATACACTTGATCTGGCAATGAAACTTTACTGGCAGACTTGTATGACCAAAATGAACCTCCAAGAAAGAAATCAGATCATTTTGAGCACATACGAAAAATGACCAAAAATAGTAACTTTCCATAAATAGCAGCTCTGCACAAAATAGCCCTTATTGAAAATAAAAATAGAAATATTTTTGGGTGATGCAAGATTGCTCTTACACCCAAGATGCTCCTACATCAGACACCAGGGGTAATTTGAGAAGTGACCCTGTCACGACTCAGGTGTGCAGAGGAAACCCAAGACGGCTAACCTCCTCCTTTGTCAGCCATGATGAATCTTCAACAGGTCGTCCTTTCCACTTATCTCCAAACAAACATCTCAACAAATTTCCCAAACTTCTATTCACCACCTCTGTCTGTCCATCAGTCTGTGGATGATGTGATGAACTGAACTTCAAATCTATCTTCAACTTCTTCCACAACGTACGCTAGAAATATCCAACAAACTTAGTGTCCCGATCTGAAACTATGGTCTTTGGCAAACCATGAAGTCTCACTACTTCTCTGAAAAACAATTCTACTACATGAGCAGCATCATTAGTCTTCTTGCAGGGAATGAAATGTGTCATCTTTGAAAATCTGTCAACTACCACAAAAATTGAATCATGTCCCCGCTGTGTCCTCGGTAAACCAAGAACAAAGTCCATGCTGATATCCTCCCAAAGCTTCTCTGGTACAGATAATGGCTGATACAACCCTGTATTCTGCTTCACTCCTTTTGCCATCTGACATACTCTGCAACTCTGTACAAACTTCTTCACATCTTGCTGCAACTGTGGCCAATAATAATTCTCACTAACCAAACCAAAAGTTTTGTCACGACCAAAATTTCTAGCCAATCCTCCGCTATGCTTCTCCTTGATGAGATTCTCCCTCATAGAACTTTGTGGAATGCACAACTGACTCCCTCTGAATAGCATATCATCCTGGATGATGAAATCCAACCATTTCGTCCTGTCTAGAGTAACAGGTTCTGTACAAGCTCTCCAAGCTTCACCAAAATTAGGATCTTCTGGATACAAATTCTTGAGTTCCTTGAACCCAACCACTTCAATCTGCATTTCTGTCAGCAATAGTTGCCTTCTGCTAAGAGCATCTGCAACCCTATTAGACTTTCCACTCATGTGTTTCAAAACAAATGTATAACTCTGCAAAAACTCAACCCATTTCAAATGCCTCTGATTCAACTTTCCTTGACTATTCAAATATTGCAAAGCTTGATGATCAGTATACAAAACAAACTCCTTAGGAAGCAGATAATGTCTCCACTTCTTTAATGCCTGAACTATAGCATAAAATTCTTGATCATAAACAGAATATTTCCTCTTGGCATCATTTAACTTCTCACTGAAATAAGCAACAGGTTTACCTTCTTGGCTCATAACAGCTCCTATTGCAGTACCACTAGCATCACAATCTACTTGAAACACCTTATTGAAATCTGGAAGTGCTAAAACAGGTTGGTCTGTAACTTTTTGTTTCAATAATTGAAAACTCTTTTCTGCTCCTTTAGTCCACTTAAACTCTTTTCTATCCCCTCTCATTGTTTCAGTCAAGGGTCCACAAATACTGCTAAAATTTCTGATAAAATTTCTATAAAAGATAGCTAGACCATGAAAAGATCTTACCTCAGTAGAGCTCCTTGGAGTAGGCCATTCAAAGATAGCCTGTACCTTCTTTGGGTCCATTTTTAGACCTTCTGCTGAAACTAGAAATCCCAAATACACTAACTCTTTCTTCACAAAATTGCACTTCTTCAAATTAATCAACAATTTCTCTTCTCTCAACTTCTCAAATACCATACGAATATGCATCATATGCTCATCCAATGTCTTACTAAAGATCAAAATATCATCTAGGTAAACAATGACAAACTTACTCAGAAATTCTTTCAGAACCTCGTTCATGAGCCGCATGAAAGTGCTCGGTGCATTGGTTAGCCCAAAAGGCATGACTAACCACTCATATAGTCCTTCCTTTGTCTTGAAGGAAGTCTTCCATTCATCTCCTTCTCTGATCTGAATTTGGTGATATCCACTCTTCAGATCTATCTTTGAGAAATACACAGCTCCACTCAAACAGTCCATAATATCATCCATTCGTGGCAATGGAAACCTATACTTGATTGTGATCTTTTTTATTGCTCTGGAATCTGTACACATCCTCCATTCTCCATTCTTCTTTGGTGCTAATACCACTGGTACAGCACAGGGACTCAGACTCTCACGGATCAATCCTTTCTGTAACAGTTCATGTACTTGTCTGTTCAACTCCTCACTTTCTGCAGGTGTCATTCTATGTGCTGCCTTATTCAGCAAACTCACTCCTAGGATCAAGTCCATCTGATGACTGATCTTCATGAATGGCGGTAATCCATCAGGCACGTTATCAGATACAATATCCTGAAACTCATTCAACAAATCTGCTACTTCTATAGGAACATCTTCTACTTTCTCTTTACCAGCTTTTGGAATTAAAGAAAAACACACATGCTCATGCCTCATACCATCTAGAAAATTTCTTCCATCAAAAAAAGTTATCTTTGCATTACCACATACCTTTTTTTCAGTCTCCTTCAATGGTTTTATCTTATGCCGCACTCCATCCTTTGTCAGGGAATAGGTATTCACACAACCATCATGTACAACACATTTGTCAAACTGCCATGGTCTACCCAACAACATATGACATGCATCCATAGATATGATATCACACAGTACCTCATCTTGGTATCCACCAATCTTGAACTTCACTAGGCATTGTTCATTGACCATGACCTTGTGGTCATCCTGTACCCAGGCAATCCGATATGGATGTGGGTGTTTCTGTCTCTTGAGCTTCAACTTTTTCACCATCTCTTCTGACACCAAATTGTCAGTGCTTCCACTATCGATGATCACATCACAACATTTACCTTCACACTTGCACTTGGTGCGAAACAAGCTCCTCCTTTTCTCAGGTTCATTCTCACCACTCAATAGGAATCTTCTATTAATCAACGTTTCTCCTCTTTCAGCATCTTCAGAATTTGATGATCTGGCATCTTCATCTACATATGCAACTCTGGCCTGGCCTTCATTTCTTCTGTCTATTTTGCCTTGGTGCTGAGGACATTCAAATGCCCTATGGCCTTCTTCTCCACAGTGAAAACATGTTCCAGGGAAGCCTCCTCTTCCAGATCCTTGTCCTCTTCCTCTTCCTCTCTGATCTCTATTATTCTGATCCTGGAAGTGATTGGAATTATTTTCCACGCTAATTCTGACTACTACTAGCCTCATCCTTCTTTTTCAGATCTTCATTTCGGCCACCATATGACCATCCACCAGATCATCCACCGCGACCTCTTCCGTTTTGTCTGCTCTCGAACTTCTTGTTCAGCTTTTCCTCTACTTTTAGGGAAAATTGGTATGCCTCCTCAATACTGCTCATTCGAACCAGATTCAACTCCTCCTGAATGCTTGGCCTTAACCCATTAAGGTATCAGGCAACTTTCTCCTTATCAGCTTCTGCATGGCCTGTTCTGATGAGAAGTCGATAGAACTCTTCTGTATACTCCTGAACAGATCTTCCTGCTTGCTTCAAACTCTGCATTTTCTTCAGTAGGTCAAGCTCATAATCAACAAGAATGAACTGTCACTTCAATTTATCCACCATCTGATCCCATCTCGTGATTTTCTCCTTTCCCCTTCTATTTCGCTCCAACTGAATCTCTTGCCACCATATCTTCGCATGACCTTTCAGTCTGGCCTTCGTAAATTTGACCCTATCAGGATCCTCGACATCTTCATACTCAAAATATTCTTCACATTCATTGATCCAGTCGATCAATTCCTCTGGGTTAAGATTTTGAGAAAATGTAGGAACCTCAATCTTAGGTCTTTTCCCAATCTTGGAAATTGCCTGAAAAAGTCTTTCTTCCTCCTGGTTCACAATTTCAACTTCTCCTTCTTGATATTCTTCTTCGGCTTCATCCTCGCTTTCATCTCTGACATTAAGATTCATTCCTCTGTGAATCTCTTCTTGCAATGCTCGCACTTGTCTCTGCAGCTCTCTAACCTCAAGTGTCACAGCACCAGCTCTTCTGCCACGTTCTCTTCATGGAGGCATTTTCGCGATGCATGCTGAAACCCTAACCACGGTCCTGGTGCAAACTGCCTCACAGTCGGCGATCTATTTACACACTCAAGAAAACCTACCCTGATACCACTTGATGAAGGGTGCTCCCCTTAATACCACAAACACATAATAGACATAGAGAAACAACAACAATAATATGCAAGAATAGAAAATTGGCTTCTTATTATCTCCGCAAATGTGGAATTACAAATTTTCAGAATTACAACATGCAAAGCCACATGGGCATTCCCTTACAATATTCTGTAGGACAAAGCCTCGAACTATTACCCAGATCTACTACCCAGAACTATTTTGAACTACCTAAGACAATAATACAGCCTTCCTTATATAGGCAATTCCCCGCCGCCTGGGAAGGTTCCAGAATTTTAGCCAATAAGGCCGACCAAACTTAGAATTAAATTTATTTTACATTTCATTACATCATAGTCAGCTCAAGATAACCTTTGAAACCTGAACAGAAATTTTGAAGAAAATTATTTTCTTCCATTTCAGGTGGCCCAACTTCCGAAGACCATAAGTCATCACCAGTTGACCCGATCGGCTATTATAACCCCATTTTGGAAATGCCACGAAGCGCTGTACAGGTATGACCCACGCAAGCACCCGTCACCCAAATTTTCGACCTCATCCGGGGCCTCTAAAGCCTTCAAAACTGAGTTCAAAGTTTTTGTACCCTGTTGCCAATACCAAAATTTTTTAATATCTTCCAATATACACTTGATCTGGCAATGAAACTTTACTGGCAGACTTGTATGACCAAAATGAACCTCCAAGAAAGAAATCAGATCATTCTGAGCACATACGAAAATGACCAAAAATAGTAACTTTCCATAAATAGCAGCTCTGCACAAAATAGCCCTTATTGAAAATAAAAATAGAAATATTTTTGGGTGATGCAAGATTGCTCTTACACCCAGGATGCTCCTGCATCAAAAAGCCTTAAGTCAAATCTTACAATCTACAACCACTAACTCTGTTTCTACCTTAGATCCTGATGCCAACTCAACTTGCCACGCCCACTCAGCTTTATTCACAAGAATTTGACATTGTTTAACCAAATTTAAAGAAATAAATGAGTCGGTGGCCCCAGAACCAAACAAAATGGAAATTTTCTTACCTTGGCAATTACCTTTTGTTTTGATTATGGTATTCTGATGATCAGCCTGCCTTTGATCTATGGTAGCAAAAATATAGTGGTTCCTTCCAGAATCACCTACAGTGGCCTTAGAACCTGCTGCCCTAGATCTACCTTGGTTGTTGCCACGAAGGGGACAATTCCACTGAAAATGACCCAACTGCCCACAGTGGTAACATTCTACTCCTGTCTTGATACTCTTTTACTGCACAAAAATTGCTGGAGGAGATACATTGCTCTACTGTCCACTTTGTGAAGACAAAAATGATTTGGGCTGCTCAGGTACTTTGAAACTCTTGTTGGACTTAGAGAACTTTCCAAACTTCCTTTTCATGAACTTGCCACTAGAACCACCTGAAGCTGCCCTTGAATTGCCTTGAGAAAATCTCTGGTTCTTGCTACTATTCTGAACAAGAGGATTCGCTGCACTCTTGATCGCACCTCCACTAAAATGTAACTTCATCTCAGTCAATTTGGCTTGATTAGAGGCTTCTTGAATAGTTTTAGGCTTGAAAGTATGTACTTCTCCAATTTTGGGATTTAATACCCTAATAAAATGCTGTACTAATGGCTTTTCATGTTCTACCCAACCGGAGTACTTTTTTAACTCAAAGAATCTCCTCTCATACATATCCACCGTAGCATTACCTTGAGAGATATTGAAAAATTCCTCAGATCTAGCCTGCTGCCAGTATTCTGACATGAACCTCTCACAAAACCTTTCAACAAACAATTCCCAGGTGACTTGAGAAATGTTGACTCCAAGATGCTCAAGTTCCATGTTCCACCATATGGAAGCAAAGGATCTGAGCTGCATAACAATCTAGCAAACTCTAACATTACTCTGATAATCATGGAGGATAAAACATCTTTCGATGTTTAGCAGCCATGCTTCAGTGGTGGTACCTTCCTCGGTTCCATAAAAGATAGGTCCTTTGAACTTAGAAAGGTCCTTCAACTAAGCCCTTGCAATAGGATTCTCAGCAACAGCTGGGTTTACATTAGGAACTTGAACCACATTAGCATTTGCATTTGCTCCCCCACCGAGAACATTATTCCTAGCTTCAATATCATCAAGTCTATCAAGTATCCATTAGAGAACTTTAGCCTAAGGTTCTCTCTGATCACCTTGATCAGCTCCAAACCCACCTTGGTGATCTTGCCCTCTACCCTGGCCACATCCTGGACGTCTGCCCCTACCTCTGCCAACTCCAGCATCAACTGGATCACCGCACCCACGGGCACCTCTTGTGACAGGAGGCATGCTCAAGACCTTAAATAATAAAATAGAAAGAAAATCATTAACGGAAGCAAAGAGATATAACCCCTTTTCTAAACCCCGAGCACCTAGTGTTCAAACCAAACTGTGATACCAATGTAACACCCCATCATACTAATCAAATAAAAAAAAACAACCACAAGAGAACCAATGAAATTAACTCAAACAACACAACAATTTTTTTTATTAACAAGGTACAACATAGCACCGAATTACAAATCAACTGACATAATCAGTTATTTAAATATCCAAGGTAATCAATTACATGAGAGTATATCAATATACTCAACATTTAATACAAATATACTAAGAGTTCCAGAATACATCTAATTGATCCTAGATATCCTAAGCACTATTCTGATAACAAGTAACCAGGTAATAATCTATTTTCCATAAATCTTTACAGCAGTCAACCATTCCCCCAAAAACATAGTTTTCCTCATCTAGAATCCTGAAAACACCAAAATATAAAACAACCACAACAAACAGGGCTTAGTCAAAAAGACTAAGATGATGGAATACCTCCAAAGCATCTACATCATATAGGTTAAAACCTTAACAAAATAATCTGAACCATGCATATAAAAAAAAACATATTTCATCATTACAAGAAGCATTTCATTTCTAATCAGCATAAATAAACTGGCAAAGAAAATGACAAGGTGATGATCCACTAGCTTTGGGTATCTACATAAGAGTCAATGATCAGTAACCAATAGGAAACTCGAAGAATTCATTATGCTAGCCTTGTTCTTTCGAAGCAATAAGGTAAAACCATTCCCTTACTTCACCAACATGTGCAAGTAATCAGGGCAACAAATTTTATCTTTTTAAATGAAACCCATGACCCATGAATTATTAAATTATCACTTAGTAATTAACTGACAGATATTCTTTCGCCTTTAGGCTCTAGACAAAAGTCAGCTTCCCATACTAAGGATCACACTTGCATTATCTTAAAACACTTCATACTACCAAAATAGCAAACCATAGTAAAAATTTGAATTACCAATTCAATTATTAATGTTTACTTAACAACTGAATCCATAATACTGAAACAACCATTTAAAATTTCCACATACATCCATGAAACCACTTTCCAAAAATAGCCACAACAAGCATCTTCTTTTCATCACTCAAAGAATAACTTAAGCAAAATTTCCAATGCTATTCCTAGAAATTTAAACAATATTAATATCCAATTCCTAATATCTAATTGCAATTTTAATAATAGAAAAATGATAACATCCAATTCTATTATCAACTGTTCAATACAATAATACCTAAGATTCAATTCCATTCTTCTGTCACATTCTAACTAATAGAGTTATTTGTGAATCCATAGAAAGTTAACAATCAACTTTAATACCAAAGAATAATGCAGAATTTACACAATAACTACATAATTACCACCCATATACAAATACACTTGTTCAATTCTATTATCTCTATTACCAAATCACTTATGTACATACTTGTAGGCGTAGACACATATATATACATATGTATATACACTCATGATACGTGTATATACATATACATTCCTACAAATATATATATGTATGCACATACTTATAGGCTCACACACATATATATACATATGTATATACACTCAAGGTATGTGTATATACATATATACATATATGTTCCTATAAGTATATATATATATATTTATGTACCCTTGTATAAATACAGAGTTTGAAGCACTACATCAAATTTGTAATACAATCAGAAAACATGAAATCAAATATTCCAATCTAAATATGAATTATCAGTTACTGATACAACTCCAAAATTCTAAAGACAGCTAATATACTGCAACAGTATCCATCAAATAGCCTTCAGACCAAAGTCATAACTAAATCTACGAAAGAAATAATGTGTCAACAGAGACTTTCATTATAGACCCCCACTTCAACTGAGAATACCATAGTACCAAGAAACAAAACCATGTTCTATTTCTTGCTACAACAAAATCATCTAAAAGAATTTGATTCCTAATAAAACTTACCAACAGACCCAACAATCCTCAAAAACAATAGCTGTAGTAATAGTAACTAGAACTTAATTCCCTCCATCTAGAGCACAGAACTGTGAACGTTCATATCAACCACTAACACCAGAGACCGATACATATATCATACAATGATTGTTCTCTACAAAACCTCGTGGTAACCAAATCTCCCATCTCCCGAGCCCAATACTACAAGCTACTAGACAGAGAGAAGCATTCTACTAAATCTCCAATCATGACTTAACAAAGCTTCCCTATACCCATGCTTGACAAGACAAGAAAGTCAACTACAACATTCTAACAGTGGCATCAAAATGAACATTAGCTGTGTTTACTAAACAAAATAAACTATCAACTAAATAATATGAAATCGGGTACAAAAAATGAATTCACTTAATGTTCCAATATTGCCAAGAAAACTTCTCACCATGGTTACACACCCATTCCAACCTAGGAACCACAGAACTTGATAACTAAACCAATTAGAGAATGCAATATAACCAGAATACTCAAAACCCAAATACCTAGCGACAAGACCAATATCAATACCAGGACAAACTAATCCCGAGCACAAAATAACATTCCCAAAGCTCGGTAAAAAAAAACTAGTAGTAGAGAGGCGACAGCTTCACAATCTTCACTCTCCATTGCTACTTCCTTACACAATACATTATCGTTCCCACTACTAAGATCATGACAACTGACATGAAACAGTGAAACACACAAACCCCCAAACTTAGGAAACCTTACGCTTCCACACTCCTATAAAATAGTATCACCATTTTGACAAACTCAAAACCCATATTCTAAACAACTGAACCAAAAACACACAACCAAAATACCAATATCAAATAGTGAACATAACACTGCAATGTGCAAAACCACACACATTTTGAAAGACATTTCTACAGTATACAAGAACATTTTAATCACATTGCATAACCTGAATATAAACCATTTAAATGAAATTTTATAACCACATTCATATAGAAAGCAAGAGTTGAGTTAGAGAATGCCCCTGACTTTATAACAGAGTGGGGGTGTTCTGAACTTGAAGTTGAAGCCAAAGACCTCGCTCCCAACTAGCGAGCTACACCAAAATCAAATCCTTGCTCAGTAAAGCTAAACCCACCGAAAAAGTCCAAGAACCAAGCAATGAAACTAAGCACCCCGTGACAGAGCTCATTTCATAAGCACCAAAAACCGAATAGTGCTTCCAAAAGATAGCTCAAAAACCAGAAATAGAACCGTGAAATGCAAAATGGAGAATCCCATTATGAATGCACAAGTATACAACCATATTCCTCTCCAAACTGAATAGAATGACTCCATTTCCGCAACCTTTCCAGGCATCAAACCCATTACCTCAACAGAGAAAAACCTTGCCAAAGCAAATGACCGATAGTGAATTGAAGTCATTCAATTCCCATAAACATGCCGTAGCTGCATTAAAGTCCAAACTTATCTTTCACTACCACCTTCACTAAACATAGCGACAGCTGTCACTGCAGTACACATACTTACCGAGAACTCCCACTTACCCATGCTCAGAGTAAATTCACATGTGCATATAACAACCAATTTCCCACTACACATTCAAACATAGAAAAAAAAAAAAAATATCTTGGCACAGTGAACTTATTATGACATAGCCACATTAATCCTAGTTCACGACATGATAGGGAGTATCTCAAAGCCATAACCAATGTTAAACAATTTACTAATCTTAACTTGCTAACCATAATAAAAAGAATGTTAGGATATTATTAATCCCCCTTCCAGTTTAACACATATCATCCCACTAACTCATTCTAACATAATAGACTTATTTATATTCTTTTAAATTTGAATTTTCACTTAACAATTGATACTAACATAATAATATTATTTATACACTAGCATTAATCATAAAATTAACCATATTTTCCTTCACAATAACAGACCAATATAACATCAAAATTCTCATTAAAGAAAACTTAATTGTAGAATTGGAATTCCTCATCCTTCTTCCTAAGTAACACAAATTTCCAAGTACCAAAGTCAACAGAGAAATTGATAATTAAGAAAAGATAGTGTTTGCAGTTATTTAATTAAATCCAATGTCATAGTCTAACCAAAGATTAACAATTAATAGCCAAACTAAATATCCCTAATCTTTCTAAGATATAAATCGAAGTTAAAACAAAGTTATAATCCACTTCTAACCAAAAGAGTCTGAACATATCAAATCCGAACCAAGACATAAATCCATCCTAGAAGAACTAAATAAAGATGCAGAATAAAAAAAACCAAGCCAGAAGCAGATAGGGGCATGACATATTACAATTCCATCCAAGTTGCTATTTTTGTACACATCACATATAGACATTCCCCTGATAGCACAAAAGATGAGTGAAAGATAATCAGAGAGTACCATTCTAATATGAGTGACGATAGGTCTCACTCTCATGAGTTTGTTCAAGATTGTTTCCAAAACTATTTTGACTTCTTGTAGGAAAATGGAAGTGCTATGCATAGGCATCTCATTTGGTCAGATAATTGCATAGGTCAATTTAAGAATGCTAGAATGTTTTATTGGTTGTGTAGAATTCATGTGGAGAGAGGTGTACCTCATATTTTGAGTTTTTTTGAGTTAGGGCATGGGAAAGGGGAGCATGATGGAGCAGGTGCATGTGTGAAGAGAGCTCTAGTTAAGGAGCAATTGAGGATTTTAGGTGTTGTACTTCTTGATGCTTATTCTATTGTTGATTGGTGTACTTTAGCATTGTCATAGGGGGGACTCTTCATTCTATAGTGAGTAGATTCTTTTGGTTGGTTGAGGAGGGAACTATAGGAGATAGATTGGATTGTCAAATAGTGAAAGACTCTTAAAAAATGCATTCATTCAAAAGCTCCAATAGTAGTACATGGACCATTTGGACACGAGAGTTGGCTTGTTTTTGCCCCATGTGTTTTTAGTATGATTGGGATCATTGTGAGTCAAGTGAGTGGGTGGATACATGGGTTCCATACTATCTAAATCCTTTATCTTTGATAGTCTCTATAAGAAATGGTGACATGGACACTTCAATTGAGTATGACCATCTTTCAGATCTTTTGCAGCCAGGAGATGATTTTGCATTGGTTGCACTGCAGGGGAAAGATGAGAGGTCAGAATATTGGTTAGCACATTGTGTATGAGATAAAAAAAAGATTATACAACCAATGACAAATGGTGATGGGTTCACATATCCTACTAGTTTAGTTGTTGTTGCGGGAACATGGTTGTGAACATACATGATTAGAAAGAATGGAATTCTTGCATTTGAAGACTATGAGAATCACAAAACTATTCTCATGTATTCACACCTTGTTATAGCAAGAAATTTCAAGTTGTCAAAACATCAAGTAAGACCAAAGACAAAAGAACTTTGGACTATTAGTACTGTTGATCATGAAGCACTATTGGAGACCCTGAAGCAAATAGATGACCCTTCATGAACACTTGAATAGGTAATAGGTTAACTTAGCGTAATGTCTTCTAAGTTCGTTAAGCTTAATTTCAATACATTAATTTCACCTTTCTTAGATTGTATTTTGAGTCATTAAAATTAGTTTTGTATGTGGATTGTAACTTTTGCAAGAGCACCTATGAAGACACTTATTGTCACCATGGATCCAATTAGAGAAAGAAGGACAAAAGGATCCTTAATGGTTAATTGAGATCTTTTGAAGCCTATAATAGCAATTTGTAACAATCAATTTGATTTAAAAGTTAAATGTCCTAGAAGTATTGATAAGGACTTATGACCAAAATCATGTATGGGTGGCCAATAGTGCCAACAAGGGATCTAAGTATACATTTTCTCAGAAAAAGGCAACAAAAACACATAATTTTTTATTGTTTACTTATTTCATTTGCATGGTTTTAATTCTTACATGTTTGATTGTTGTTTCTAATGCTTTAAGGATATTATTTTTTATCATTTCAAATAATCTTTGATGCTTTGAAAGTTCATTTGAATCAAATAGATACATACATGATAGATGTAAATGATTTATTGTGTAGTGAGGGTCAATTGAAAGTAGCACCACATTGTATCTTTGAAACTGTATGTCCTAGCATTGAACCGTCTACTCCATCAGCTCTAGTTGGCTGGGTAATTGCTAGTGACAACCCCATTCCGCCTACAAAGTCACTGGAATTCTCGCAACCATGCTCAACCCAAGTGACCCCAAGGTGCACTAAGCACAATTAGGTAGAAATCTTGTGATGCTCATATCTTGGACCTTGTGAGAGGTATTGACAAACCATTAGGGGCTACAAGATCATGATACTGAGGTCTACAATAACTTCTCTTAGTTTTGGGTGATTCAACTTCATTTGCATTTGGCAATGTGATCTCAATCGATGCTAAAACTTGTAGTGAGGGTTAGTTGAAAGTAGCACCACATTGTATCTTTCAAACCGTCCATCCTGGCATCGAACCATTTTCTCCATCGTCTCTAGTTAGCCTAGTAAATGCTAGTGATAACCCCATTCCACCCACATAGTCATTGGAATGCTCATAACCATGCTCATATCTCAAACCTCATGAAAGGTATCAAAAAATTATCTAGGGCTATAGGATCATGTTTCCAAGGTCTACAATAACCTCTCTCAGTATTGGGCAATTTGACTTTGTTTGCATTTGAAAGGCAATCTCAGTCGATTACAAAACTTGTAGTGATGGTCAGTTGAAAGTAGCTTTTTAGTGTATCTTTCAAACCGTCCATCCTGGCACTAAACCATTTTCTCCATTAGCTCCATTTGGTAGGGTAAATTCCAGTGACAACCCCGTTCCACCCACAGAGTTAGTGGAACACTCGCGACCACACTCGACCCAAGTGACCTGAAGGTGCACTAAGCATGATTGGGCAGTGATCTTCCAAGGCTCATGTCTTAGACCTTGTGAGAGGTATTGAAAAAATATTAGGGGCTACGGGATCATTTTTCTAAGGTCTATAATAACCTCTCTTGGTTTTGGGCAATTCAACTTCATTTGTATTTGGCAAGGAGATCTCAGTCGATGCCAAAACTTATAGTGAGGGTAAGTTGAAAGTAGCTCCGCAAAGTATCTTTCAAAAAGTCCATCCTAGCATTGAATCATCTAGTCCATCAGCTCTAGTTGGCCAGGTAAACACCACTGACAACCTTGTTCTTCCCATGGAGTCACTGGAATGCTCACGACCATGCTTGACCTAAGTGACCCCAAGGTGCATGAAGTACAATTGGGCAGCAATATTCCAAGGCTTGTATCTTGGACTTCGTGAGAGGTATCAAAAAACTACTAGTGGCTACAGGATCTTGTTTTTGAGGTCTACAATAACCTCTCTCAGTTTTGGGTGATTCAATTGCATTTGCATTTGGCAAGGCAATCTTAGTCGATACCAAAACTTATAATGAGGGTTAGTTGAAAGTATCTCCCCAATGTATCTTTCAAACTGTCCATCCGAGCATCAAACTATCTACTTCATTAGATCTGGTTGGCTAGGTAAATGTTGTTGAAAACCCTATTCTGCCCACAGAGTCACTTGAATGCTTGCGACCATGCTTGACCCAAGTGACCCCAAGGTGCACTAAGCATGATTGGGTAGTGATCTTTCGAGGCTTGTATCTCACACCTTGTGAGAGGTATCAACAAATCATTAGAGGCTATGAGATCATGTTTCTGAGGTCTATAATGATCTTTGTCATTTTTGGGCGATTTGATTTCATTTTCATTTGGAAAGGCAATCTCAGTCTATGCCAAAACTTGCATTGAGGGTCAGTTGAAAGTAGCTCTATAGTTTATCTTTCAAACCGTCCATCTTGGCATCGAACCATTTTCTCCATCGACTATGGTTGGCCATATTAATCAGTGACAACCCTGTTCCACCCATGGAGTCACTAGAAGGCTAGCGACCACACTCAACCCAAGTGATCCAAGGTATGTGACTGAGGATAAAAAATTCATTACATCTCTTAATTTATTACACCTACATAAATTAGTACATCTGGGTAATTTATTACATCTATTATAAAAAAATGAAACTAATTGACATATAAATTCAACAAGATATAATAAAAATCATAATGATAATCATAGTCAAGATATAACTTCACCATTCAATTCCATAAACATGAATAATAAATATGTATACAAAAGATGACACAAATATAACATAAAAATGAACATGTTCTATATATAGAAAGTATCAAATGTATCAAAAGTATCTCCATATACAAACATGGCACATGCCATTTCAAAATGTCTACAAAATCAATGTTTCAAGGTGTATAATGTGGCATACATGCCATCTCAAAATGTACCAAGTGGCATCTCTAAATGACCACAAAACTAAAACTACATCCTATGCCATAGGGGGATCATCAAAATGTAGCCTATTTGAAGAAGTGTTTGGCTATGATTGATCCTGCATCAAAAATGAGTTCAAACCCAAGTTAGATTGCTTAGTTTATATGATTTGTACACACACACACACACACACACACATATAATTCATAATTCAAACACTAATTTAATTAAAATTATAATTGAATACAAACATATGTACTTAACCTCTCGATCACCTACCACGATTAGGTGTCCTACACACACACACACACACACATATATATATAATTCATACTTCAAACACTAATTTAATTGAAATTATAATTGAATACAAACATTTGTACCTGGCCTCTCAGTCACCTACCACAATTAGGTGTCCTAGCATAAGTCTTTGGTAGTAAAGGGACAATGCCACCAATACCAACTCTGACCTATAAATATATATTTGTAATAATGAGATTAGTAGAGTGGTGCAACATAGAGTAATAAATCTACAAAATAGGATGATAGCATAATAAAATTACAAATTGATTGAACTAAAATTAAAACTTACATCTACTAATCCCTCCTCTAGAATAGTGGGCTGAGTCAACAAAGATATGAAAGATTTTCATGGGCCCTCCCTCACACTGGGAGTAACCTATGAGAGTAAAAACATTGTCAATTATATATAAATGTACTTCATCATAACAACCTTGGTTACAAAATATAAATAACAATATGTAAAAGTCTATGTACAATCGGGCTATCACTCTGAATCAAGATGCTTGTCAGCCTAGGCTCTCGAACCTGTGTTAGGACATCATCAAGAGCCACACCCTATACAATAAAGTGCAAGTAAAATATTTATTACCACACACAAGTGGCATACTTATGCATGCATAATTAATCTTAAACAATTAATTACCTTTCCTTTGTTGAAACATGAAGAAGGAACCCCCTCGTGCCCCCCACTGACATCAGCTGTAGCCTGCAAGAGTACAATAAGATGATAATATATTAGTAAATGTATGAATTTTATTGCTCTAATTGATAGATATTTAAGCATGTACACCAAATGATATAAAAAAAATAATGGGTACATAATTTATAATATATCATATAGGTGTCAAGGCCAAATGAAATGGCTAAAAGTGTGGAGTCATCCACTTGTCTCAACTCCTCCTTTATCATCGACTGAACATAAATAGAAAAAAATAATATACATAAGTGCTTGCAATCATTAAAACTAATCTAAATAAATAAATTATTTTTAAATTAAATAAGTCATGTGACAAATTTATTTATAATGTTTACTCTTACAGTATCAATAGGATTCCATGGTTATGCGTACCCCTCCTTAGCACTCTCATGCGACGTAGATGCTCCATGAGGTGTTGTAGCCTCTATAGCTACATCTCTTATATCCTCCTCACCAATAACATACTGATATGTATCAGCATCAGTAAGATGTCTGAGGCACAAATTTGTGCACATAATGCAAGTATGGGGCACACATACATGTGAACTACTGCCAGATGTTGATACACGAGCATCATCCACACCAGAAGGCAACAATGACCTGATCTGCATGATCAACTGATCACTCAATGATTGAATGGCCCTAATACTCTATGAAGAAGCCTCTACAATGATATTAGGATGTTGCACTGGAGGAGGGCCTGTGACATCAGTGGGGGGACAAAGGTAGTGGCCTTTTTGCATTAGGAAAATGGCCTAGTCTGAGGAGATCCTCCACCTACACCCATGTTGGGTCTCATGATCTAATAATTAACATTGTGAACAAGCATGAACTCATCTTACAATTTTTTTATGAAATAGAAAGGGAGCTCCAAATTTCTATGGGGTGGTTTATCAAAAGACATCCACCAGCTATCCCAAAAGTGTGTGTGCATTGCTTCATTTGTGCACCATTTTATTAATAATTTGGGCTTTTTGGGGTCAATTTTTAATCTGGTTTTAGGATTAACAAAAATGAAGGCTATATCTTCCTTAGTTATATTAAGGGTCGCAACCCCATCATGGTCAAGCTCGTCATCAAATTGGGCATGCATATCATCATAGCAATGAAGAACAACATTATGTTGCTGCATAAGGGTGTCAATGTTTTCAATAATGGTATTTAGGGTGGCAAGCATAGGAGCTATCATAGGTATATACTGATACATATTTTTGAAGCCCTGTATAGTGTTTAAGTTCTCTTGTATCAAATCCTCTAAAGATTGAGGGTTTTGAAGTGGTTTTGGTTTGTTTTGGGGATCATTCTTTGGTGGGGGAGGGTTCTTATCTTCATTATTGTCAACCATGCCTGCCTAAATAATAAAAATATATAAATTTCAAATTCATTTCATATATTATTAAAAAAATCAATACAAAACCCCATTTTAACCAAAAAAACTACATTTAACATGAAAATGAAAGAAATTAATCAAGATATAGCAAGAATTTACTTACCAGATAAATTGCGGAGTCAAATTTGTTGTTGGAGAAATTAGGTAACCAAAAATATCATGTATAGGATAATTGGAGCCATTTTCTAAACTCAAAACATGGAGAGAAATGAGAAAAATGACTCGTGGATTTTGATTTATGCCACAGGTTTCGAGTACCTGATTAGGCTTGTGCTTTGGTGTCAAGTTTTCCTAGGTGTACTTATACCTAGGCCTACTAAATATTCAACATACATTTTTGTGTGCTTTTGGATGATTGAAAAAGTGGATTTCTTTATATCGCCACCTTTTGGCCCCTCATGATCTTGCACATACCCCTTACCTAGGTGCCTTGCATCGTACTCTCCCACAAATAAAAGCTCAAGTCACTCCTATGACTAAGATGAAATGTGAGATGCCAATCTTCTTGAATTATGTAGCTTCAACCCATGTAGCTTCTTATTCAAGTTTGTGCTTCCACTGGATGAGGTGTTGCATGTACACCTTATGTCTAGTGGTCTTCTTGACCTTTGAGTCTGAGACCTTCTTAGCTTCCAACTACACCTTGGGAGGTAGTACATGAGGTTCTACATTAGCATGAATCCCTGCACTATTGACATCCATCTTAGTGAGAGGACCCTTAAATTTGATCAAATCAGATACATTGAACACCGGGGAGATGTTCAATCGACTTGGCAGGTCTAATTTGTATGCTTTAGCCCCATATTTGGCTAGGAATTTGTAGGGACCCACTCTCTTCATCTAAAAATTTGTAGACACACCTTTGTACAACCTTGACTTGTTCAAATAAACCATGACACTATCCCCTACTTCAAACTGAACATTCTTTATTTTCTCATATATCTTGGCCTTCAACTTTTGAGTTGATTCTAGGATGTTCTTCCTAACCCGTTCTTGGATCTCCTTCATGGTTTGAGTGAAGTCTTCAAAATGACCACTCCTATACTCCATGAATCCAAGGTCTTTGAGCTCACATACACCTCTTGGGTGCATCCAATAAACAATCTCAAAGGGACTCTTGTCGGTGGTCCTATTCATACTATCATTGTATGAATACTCTGCTTGGGGAAGACCCACATCCCATGTCTTCCCATACTCTTTGGTTAGGCACCTCAACAATTTTCCTAGGACTCTGTTGACCACCTTAGTTTGGCCATTAGTTTAAAGTTGGTAAGTTGAACAAATGAGAGATTAGTACCCAATCTACTCCACAATGTTTTCCAAAAATAGCTCATAAACTTGACATCTCTATCTGAAACAATGCTTAGGGGTAGTCCATAGATCCTTACAATTTCTTTAAAGAACAAATGAGAAATGCTACTACCATCATGTGTAGTCCTCCAAGGTATAAAATGCCCCATCTTACTAAATTTTTCTACCACAACATAGATGTTGTCATGACCATGCTTTGTCTTGGGTAAGCCCACAATGAAATCCATGCTCACACACTCCCATGGTCTATTTGGGACTGATAAAGGTTAGTACAAACCTACATTTCTAGATCCTTCTTTTTCCTTCATGCACACTACACATTGCTCAACATACTTGGTTACATCCCTAACCAACTTTGGCCTATGGAAAAATCTTTGCACAAGATCTATGGTTTTGTTCACCCCAAAATGACCACTCGAGATGCATATATGCTTTTCCTCTATGAGGTTTTCCCTCATGGATCCCTTGGGAACACACAACTAATTTCCCCTAAATAACAAACCACTTTTCAAGGTAAAATCAGAAAACTTTATATGGAAATGATTCTGAAAATCAGAGCATACTATGTAGGCTTCACCAAAGTCTTCAACATCCTTATAGAGGTCTTTGAAACTCTCTATCCAAATTCTACTTAGCTTCACTTATTGGATGGTTAGAAACCTCCTATGTAGTGCATCTACAACCTTATTCAACTACCCCTTTTTATGCTTGATTGTGAAAGTGAATGCTTGAAGATATTCCATCCACTTTAGGTGTCTATTGCTCAATTTATCTTGTGTTTATGTAGCCAAGGCCCTGGTTGTTAGTAAACACTACAAACTCCTTTGCTAGCAAGTAATGTCTCTGATGCAGGAGCATCCTGGGTGTAAGAGCAATCTTGCATCACCCAAAAATATTTCTATTTTTATATTCAGTAAGGGCTATTTTGTGCAGAGCTACTATTTATGGAAAGTTACTATTTTTGGTAATTTTGGTATGTGCTCAGAATAATATGATTTCTTTCTTGGAGGTTCATTTTGGTCATATAAGTCTTCCAGTAAAGTTTCATTGCCAGATCAAGTGTATATTGGAAGATATTGAAGATTTTTGGTATTGGCAGCAGGGTACAGAAACTTTGAACTCAGTTTTGAAGGCTTTAGAGGCCCCGGATGAGGTCAAAAATTTGGGTGACGGGCACTTGCGCGGGTCAAGCCCGTAGAGTTCTTTGTGGCATTTTTGAAATGGGGTTATAATAGCCGAGCGGGTCAACGGGTGATGACTTAAGGTCTTCGGACGTTGGACCACCTGAAATGGCAGAAAATAATTTTCTTCAAAATTTCTGTTCGGGTTTCAAAGGTTATCTTGAGCTGACTATGATGTAATAAAATGTAAAATAAAATAATGCTAAGTTTGGTCGGCCTTATTGGCTAAAATTCTGGAACCTTCCCAGGCGATGGAAAAATTGCCTATGTAAGGAAGGCTATATTATTGTCTTAGGCAGTTCAGAATAGTTCTGGGTAGTAGATCTGGGTATTGATTTGAGGCTTTGTCCTACAGAATATTGTAAGGAATGCCCATGTGGCTTTGCATATTGTAATTCTGAAAGTTTGTAATTCCACATTTGTGGAGATAATAAGAAGCCAATTTTCTGTTCTTGCATATTATTGTTGTTGTTTCTCTATTTCTGTTATGTGTTTGTGGTATTAAGGGGGGCACCCTTCATCAAGTGGTATCAGAGCAGGGGTTCTTGAGTGTGTAAACAGATCGTCGACTGTGAGGTAGTTTGCACCAGGACCGTGGTTAGGGTTTTAGCGCGCATCATGAAAATGCCTCCACGAAGAGAACGTGGCGGAAGACCTGGTGTTGTGACACCTGAGGTTAGAGAGTTGCACAGACAAGTGCGAGCATTGCAAGAAGAGATTCATAGAGGAATGAATCTTAATGTCAGAGATGAAAGGGAGGATGAAGCTGAAGAAGAATATCAAGAAGGAGAAGTTGAAATTGTGAACCAGGAGGAAGAAAGACTTTTTTGGGCGATTTCCAAGATTGGGAAAAGACCTAAGATTGAGCTTCCTACATTTTCTCAAAATCTTAACCCAGAGGAATTGATCAACTGGATCAATGAATGTGAGGAATATTTTGAGTATGAAGATGTTGAAGATCCTGATAGGGTCAAATTTGCGAAGGCCAGATTGAAAGGTCATGTGAAGATCTGGTGGCAAGAAATTCAATTGAAGCGAAATAGAAGAGGGAAAGATAAAATCACAAGATGGGATCAGATGGTGGATAAATTGAAGTGACAGTTCATTCCTGTTGATTATGAGCTTGACCTACTAAAGAAAATGTAGAGTTTGAAGCAAGCAGGAAGATCTATTCAAGAGTATACAGAGGAGTTCTATCGACTTCTCATCAGAACAGGCCATGTAGAAGCTGATAAGGAGAAAGTTTCCTGATACCTTAATGGGTTAAGGCCAAGCATCCAGGAGGAGCTGAATCTGGTTCGAATGAACAGTATTGAAGAGGCATACCAGTTTGCCCTAAAAGTAGAGGAAAAGCTGAACAAGAAGTTTGAGAGCAGACTAAATGGAAGAGGTCGCGGTGGACGATGTGGTGGATGATCATATGGTGGCCGAAATGAAGATCCGAAAAAGAAGGATGAGGCCAGTAGCAGTCAGAATCAGTGAGGAAATAATT
The DNA here is from genome assembly GCA_027943335.1 of Chamaecyparis obtusa. NCBI lineage: Eukaryota > Viridiplantae > Streptophyta > Pinopsida > Cupressales > Cupressaceae > Chamaecyparis > Chamaecyparis obtusa. The sequence continues at coordinate 154,129 of BSBK01000718.1, read as the reverse complement.
CCAATCGCTTCCAGGATCAGAATAATAGAGATCAGAGAGGAAGAGGAAGAGGACAAGGATCTAGAAGAGGTGGCTTCCATGGAACATGTTTTCACTGTGGAGAAGAAGGTCATAGGGAATTTGAATGTCCTCAGCGCCAAGGTAGAACAGATAGGAGAAATGAAGGCCAGGCCAGAGTTACACATGTAGATGAAGATGCCAGATCATCAAATTCTAAAGATGCTGAAAGAGGAGAAACATTGATTAACAGAAGAGTCCTGTTGAGTGGTGAGAATGAACCTGAGCAAAGGAGGAGCCTGTTTCGCACCAGGTGCAAGTGTGAAGGTAAATGTTGTGATGTGATTATTGATAGTGGAAGCACTAAAAATTTGGTGTCAGAAGAGATGGTGACAAAGTTGAAGCTCAAGAGACAGAAACACCCACATCCATATCGGATTGCCTTGGTACAGGATGACCACAGGGTCATGGTCAATGAACAATGCCTGGTGAAGTTCAAGATTGACGGATACCAATATGAGGTATTGTGTGATATCATATCTATGGATGCATGTCATATGTTGTTGGGTAGACCATGGCAGTTTGACAGATGTGTTGTACATGATGGCCATGCGAATACCTATTCCCTGACAAAGGATGGAGTGCGGCATAAGCTAAAGCCATTGAAGGAGACCGAAGAAAAGGTATGTGGTAATGCAAGGATAACTTTTGTTGATGGAAGAAATTTCCTAGATGGTATGAGGCATGAGCATGTATGTTTTGCTTTAATTCCAAAAGCTGGTAAAGAGGAAGTAGAAGATGTTCCTGTAGAAGTTGTAGATTTGTTGAATGAGTTTCAGGATATTGTATCTGATAACATGCCTGATGGATTACCACCAGTCAGAAAGATCAGTCATCAGATGGACTTGATCCCAGGAGCGAGTTTGCTAAATAAGGTAGCACACAGAATGACACCTGCAGAAAGTGAGGAGTTGAACAGACAAGTACATGAACTATTATAGAAAGGATTGATCCATGAGAGTCTGAGTCCCTATGCTGTACCAGCGGTATTAGCACCAAAGAAGAATGGAGAATGGAGGATGTGTATGGATTCTAGGGAAATAAACAAGATCACAATCAAGTACAGGTTTCCATTGCCACGAATGGATGATATTATGGACTGTTTGAGTGGAGCTGTGTATTTCTCAAAGATAGATCTGAAGAGTGGATATCATCAGATTCGGATCAGAGAAGGAGATGAATGGAAGACTACCTTCAAGACAAAGGAAGGACTGTATGAGTGGTTAGTCATGCCTTTTGGGCTAACCAATGCACCGAGCACTTTCATGCGGCTCATGAACGAGGTTCTGAGAGAATTTCTGGGTAAGTTTGTCATTGTTTACCTAGATGATATTTTGATCTTTAGTAAGACATTGGATGAGCATATGATGCATATTCGTATGGTATTTGAAAAGTTGAGAGAAGAAAAATTGTTGATTAATTTGAAGAAGTGCAGTTTTGTGAAGAAAGAGTTGGTGTATTTGGGGTTTGTAGTTTCAGGAGAAGGTCTAAAAATGGACCCAGAGAAGGTACAGGCTATCCTTGAATGGCCTATGCCAAGGAGTGCTACTGAGGTAAGATCTTTTCATGGTCTAGCTAGCTTTTATAGAAATTTTATTAGAAATTTTAGCAGTATTTGTGGACCCTTGACTGAAACAATGAGAGGGGATAGAAAAGAGTTTAAGTGGACTAATGGGGCAGAAAAGAGTTTTCAATTGTTGAAATGAAAAGTTACAGAACAACCTGTTTTAGCACTTCCAGATTTTAATAAAGTGTTTCAAGTAGATTGTGATGCTAGTGGTACTGCAATAGGAGCTGTTATGAGCCAAGAAGGTAAACCTGTTGCTTATTTCAGTGAGAAGTTAAATGATGCCAAGAAGAAATATTCTGTTTATGATCAGGAATTTTATGCTATAGTTCAGGCATTAAAGAAGTGGAGATATTATCTGCTTCCTAAGGATTTTGTTTTGTATACTGATCATCAAGCTTTGCAATATTTGAATAGTCAAGGAAAATTGAATCAAAGGCATTTGAAATGGGTTGAGTTTTTGCAGAGTTATACATTTGTTTTGAAACACAGGAGTGGAAAGTCTAATAGGGTTGCAGATGCTCTTAGTAGAAGGCAACTATTGCTGACAGAAATGTAGATTGAAGTGGTTGGGTTCAAGGAACTCAAGAATTTGTATCCAGAGGATCCTGATTTTGGTGAAGCTTGGCAAGCTTGTACAGAACCTGTTACTCTAGACAGGACGAAATGGCTGGATTTCATCATCCAGGATGATATGCTATTCAAAGGGAGTCAATTGTGCATTCCATGAAGTTCTATGAGGGAGAATCTCATCAAGGAGAAGCATAGCGGAGGATTGGTTGGATATTTTGGTCATGACAAAACCCTTTCTTTGGTTAGTGAGAATTACTATTGGCCACAGTTGTAGCAAGATGTGAAGAAGTTTGTACAGAGTTGCAGAGTATGTCAGATGGCGAAAGGAGTGAAGTAGAATACAGGGTTGTATCAGCCATTACCTATACCAGAGAAGCCTTGGGAGGATATCAGCATGAACTTTGTTCTTGGTTTACCGAGGACTCAGCGGGGACATGATTCAATTTTTGTGGTGGTTGACAGATTTTTAAAGATGACACATTTCATTCCCTGCAAGAAGACTAATGATGCTATTCATGTAGCTGAATTGTTTTTTAGAGAAGTAGTGAGACTTCATGGTTTGCCAAAGACCATAGTTTCAGATCGGGACACTAAGTTTGTTGGATATTTCTGGCGTACATTGTGGAAGAAGTTGAAGACAGATTTCAAATTCAATTCATCACATCATCCACAGACTGATGGACAGACAGAGGTGGTGAATAGGAGTTTGGAAAATTTGCTGAGATGTTTGGTTGGAGATAAGCCAACAAGATGGGATTTGATTTTACCACAGGCAGAATTTGCATACAATAATTCTATCAATAGGAGCACTAGTAAATCACCATTCCAAATTGTATATGGAAGTAGTCCAAGAAATGCATCTGAATTGAGAAAGATAGATAAAGGAGAAATAAGTAGTGTTGAAGTTGACGATTTTACAGAACATTTGAAGAACATCCATGAGGAGGTGAGAAAGCATATTGCCAAGATGAATGCACAGTATAAGGCTAAGGCAGATGTGAAAAGGAGGCATAAGGAATTTTAGGTTGATGATGAAGTTATGGTTCATTTGCAGAAGGAGCGGTTTCTGGTTGGTACATATAACAAGTTGAAAATGAAGAAGTTTGGGCCATGTAAGATACTGAAGAAGCATGATTCAGGAAATGCATATGAGGTAGAATTGCCTAGTGAGCTGAATATTTCACCAGTGTTTAACATTTTAGATTTGACAGAGTATCACGAAGGAGGTGTTGAGGATGAGGTTGCAGCAGCACAGTGGAGTATTCCATTTTCCAGTTCAGATATCAAGGAGATTGAAGACATACTGGATAGTCATGTTGGTAGAAGCACAAGGAATAGGACATATGAAGAGTATTTGGTCAAATGGAAAGGATGACCTGTTGAAGATTCATCATGGCTAACAAAGGAGGAGGTTAACCATCTTGGTTTTCCTCTGCACACCTAAGTCGTGACAGGGTCACTTCTCAAATTACCCTGGGTGTCTGATGCAGGAGCATCCTGGGTGTAAGAGCAATCTTGCATCACCCAAAAATATTTCTATTTTTATATTCAGTAAGGGCTATTTTGTGTAGAGCTGCTATTTATGGAAAGTTACTATTTTTGGTAATTTTTGTATGTGCTCAGAATGATATGATTTCTTTCTTGGAGGTTCATTTTGGTCATATAAGTCTGCCAGTAAAGTTTCATTGCCAGATCAAGTGTATATTGGAAGATATTGAAGATTTTCGGTATTGGCAGCAGGGTACAGAAACTTTGAACTTAGTTTTGAAGGCTTTAGAGGCCCTGAATGAGGTCAAAAATTAGGGTGACGGGTGCTTGCACAAGTCAGGCCTATAGAGCGCTTCGTGGCATTTCTGAAATGGGGTTATAATAGCCGAGCGGGTCAACGGGTGATGACTTATGGTCTTCGGAAGTTGGACCACCTGAAATGGCAGAAAATAATTTTCTTCAAAATTTCTGTTCAGGTTTCAAAGGTTATCTTGAGCTGACTATGATGTAATAAAATGTAAAATAAAATAATGCTAAGTTTGGTCGGCCTTATTGGCTAAAATTCTGGAACCTTCCCAGGCGGTGGAAAAATTGCCTATATAAGGAAGGCTGTATTATTGTCTTAGGCAGTTCAGAATAGTTTTGGGTAGTAGATCTAGGTATTGATTTGAGGCTTTTTCCTACAGAATATTGTAAGGAATGCCCATGTGGCTTTGCATATTGTAATTCTGAAAGTTTGTAATTCCACATTTGTGGAGATAATAAGAAGCCAATTTTCTGTTCTTGCATATTATTGTTGTTGTTTCTCTATTTCTGTTATGTGTTTGTGGTATTAAGGGGGGCACCCTTCATTAGTCTCGACTTTCTTAGAGATTGTACCAAGGCATACATATCCAAATCATAAGAAGAGTACTTATTACCTTCATTTAGTTTCTCACTAAAGAAGGCTACTAGCCTACCTTCTTTTCTTAACACACCCCCTACTGCCATTCCACTAGCATCACACTCCAAGGTGAAAAATTTGTAAAAGATCAAAAGCCTAAGGATAGGTTGTGTTGCTACTTGTTCTTTCAACCTTTTGAATGCTTGATCTTCTGCAGGAGTCCATCTAAACTTGGTCTTGAGACAACCTTTAATAGTGTCCACCATTGGTGCACAAATACCCCTAAACTGCCTTATGAACTTTCTGTAAAATAGAGCTAACCCATGAAAGATCCTTACCTCTGTTGCTGTGGTTGGTGTAGGCCAACTTAAGATATCTTCTACCTTACTTGGATCCATTTTTAATGATCCATGGGATAATACAAACCCCAAGTAAACAATCTCTTATTTGGGGAACTCACACTTTTCTAGGTTGATGGATAACTTCTCCTCCTACAACCTTTTTAGGACCATCTCCACATGTTTTAAATTCTTTGTTGTTATCTTACTGAAAATGAGTATATGATCTAGATATACTTGTTAGAAAGTAAAGTCCACCAAGATAACTGAGAGGGGGGGGTGAATCAGTTATCTAGTAATTATAACCTTTATCAACTTCAATAGCATTTAACCATGTAAGAAATGTAATTACCAACCATAGAAAGATATTCATACACAATGACACAATAACACAAGCTATGTTGACTAGGGAACCTCTTGATCAAAGAGTAAACCCTGGTGGGAATGACTTCCACAAAAGATGCACTAATATAAATATTCCTTGCGAAAGGATGGACTCTGTTAGGAGTGTTATGAAATACATTCTGTACATATGAATCCCTATTAGGAGATTTTGAATCCCTGTCAAAAGATTCTAACCCTGTTAGGAGTTATGGAAGCCAGAAGCACCCACTGCCCAAACAACTTCAGGGTAAGATCACTGAATGCACTATCCAAATGACCTTAATATTATTTAGCAGGATAATATGAAATATGTTACCTTCTTACTGTGCCAAACCGCACTCACTACTACACTAGATCTCAATTCCAGATCTTTGTACTTCGCATGTCTTCCTTCACAATTTCACTTTCACAACTTCATTATCTCTTTTCTTCACTTCATGCTCACATTCACATTCAACCATACCATTCTCACACTTCTTTCACATTGCTACTCCTTTTACAATAAAGAAAAAAATTCCTTACTTTATACCACACTCAAATAATTACAAATGAGTTGGCACACAAATACAAAATAAAAGTTTCCACACGCTACATCAAAATTACACAAAACTGTCAGCTTCTAGATGTAACAACTCTTCACTCATGTGACCTTAAAGTTTGTGCTATGAACCACATCACTATCAATGTGTCTCCACCTTCCTTTTAACTGTGCAAAACCAGATTCCATCCTGATTAGGAGATATCATCCAATTTCCACAAACCGCTAGTGAGGAACATTGCCTAAATACTGCTTCCACCAAAATGCTCATAAATTTTATGAATAAATGAATTTCTATCTATGCTCTTAACCATAGACAAATAACATATCAAAGAGTATAACCTCAACATCACATAGCTTTATCTGCGATATCACACGTGCACTAATCAAAACACTATCTACTTCTCTGCTAGTCTCCTGAAGATCACCGTGTTGACATCAATGACAATCATAGTCATGAATGCAACAACAACTGCCAACATCCAACATTCATTCCTAACAATCTCCCCCATTGGCATTGATGGAAACATAGATGAAAAACATCTAATGTTTCAAAAAATCTAATACTATTGCTCTGACAAACATTTCAAATCTTGCTTCATTATCCTATTTAGTTCTCTCCAATAGATGGTACAAGTGGTTTTTCATGTACACTTCTCCCCCATTGACATCAATGACAGAAATTTCATCACTATGTCAACAACAACTCAATGTCAATAGACACTATTCAGAAAAATACATTCACAAGAGTCCTCATGACTTAGCTCACATACTCCCCCATAGAGGAACTACCAACATCCAATCTAGAAAGATAGATAGGGCTCATATACCACTGGATAGATGAAACCAACTGCATCATTACTCAAAAGTAGGCTAGGGCATAAACCCAAGAATACCTCTCAAATACTCAAATGTATTATTAGGCAAAGGCTTTGTAAATATGTTTGCTATCTATTCCTTTGTGCTTATGTACTCCAATTTGACTTCTTTTTTAGAAAATTTCTCTCTTACAACATGATACTTGATCTCTATATGCTTAGTCTTAGAATGTAAAATAGGATTCTTAAACATACTAACTCTATTGGTGTTGTCACAATGTATGACAATAGGCTCAATAAACTTAATTCCAATATCCTTCAGCATCTGCTTCATCCAAATTATCTGGTTACAATTGTTTGCTACTACTACATACACTGCTTCTTCTGTGCTTTGTGAAATACAATTCTGCTTCTTGCTTAGCCAAGAAACTAATCTTCCTCCAAGAAAAAAGGCTCCACCACTGGTGCTTTTCTTGTCATCAACACTACCTCCCCAATCAGCATTTGTATATGCACATAGGGTAAGATCATCAAATTTTTCATACCATAATCCATAGTCCATTGTACCTCTTAAATATCTCAGTATCCTCTTTACTGCTGCATAATGTGACTCTCTAGGTTCAGCTTGAAATCTTGCTACCATTCCAACTGAATTTTGTATATCTGGTCTAGTATGTGTTAAGTACTGTAATCCTCCAATCATGGATCTATATTTCTTCTACTCAATTGTAAGTGTTTCATCTTCACTAGGTAGTTTATGTCCTATAACCATAGGTGTTCCAACTAGTTTATAGTTCTCCATTCCAAATATTTTTAGAAAATCATTCAAGTACTTTGTCTGACATACAAAGATACCATCACTATTCTATGTTATCTGTAATCCCAAAAAGTATTTCATCTCACCAATCATACTCATTTCAAATTCTCTCTTCATTTCATCAGCAAATTTGTCACTAGCTTCATCTTCTCCTCCAAAGATAATGTCATCAACAAAAATAACTATAATCAGCAAACCATTTTCAATTTCTTTTGTATACAGATTGCTATCAGTTGTTCCTTTAGTAAATCCCAATTTCAACAAATACTTATCCAGTCTAGCATACCAAGTTCTAGGTGCTTGCTTTAGTCCATATAATGCTTTTTTTAGTTTACATACCATGTCTCCTTCTTGAGTCAAAGGAAAACCTTCAGGCTGCTCAATGTAGACTTCTTCTTCCAATTCTCCATTTAGAAATGTTGACTTCACATCCATGTGATACACTTTGAATTTCTTAAAAGATGCATAGGCCAAGAACATTCTTACTACAATTCTTGCCATAGGTGCAAAATTTTCTTCATAGTCAATTCCTTCTTGCTACGAGTATCCTTTAGAAACTAATCTTGCTTTGTTTCTTACTACTTCTCCTTGTTCATTCATCTTGTTTCTGAATACCCATTTAGTTCCAATCACATTCTTGTCTTTAGGTCTAGGGACCAATTCCCATGTCTTGTTCTTTTCAATTTGATCTATTTCTTCTTTCATCTTCACAAGCTTCACTAGTAGATTTAGGTTCAATTTGAGAAATCAAACATAAATGTACCTTATTCCAAGTCAGAACTCCTTTGTCCAAACTTCCAATAACTTGTTCAATAGGATGATGTCTTGATATATACCTGTTCGGTGTCATAGTTACAGATCTTGCTTCAACTATAGATTCTTCTCTAGATTCCTCTGTGGTTTCTTTTACTGGACTCTCATTCAATAATTCACTATCAATCTCATAGAATAATTCAGTAGTTTCAATGTTAGGCTAAGGATGAGCTTCTTGATCAGATTCATAGTCAAGCATTCTTTCTTGAATTTTAAACTTCTCATCAACTTTAACATTTGCGCTTTCAACAATAGTTTTAGTTCTCTTATTGTAACATATATATGATTTTCTCTTCAAAGAATATCCAAGAAAAATACCTTCATCAATTCTAGGATCAAACTTTCCAATATCATCATCTCTCTTTATATAACATTTGCTTCCAAAAATTCTAAATACTTAACTGAGGGTGCATGTCCAAACCATAATTCATAAGGTGTCTTATCTGTGTCTGCTCTAATTTGTACTCTGTTCATTGTATATACTGCTGTATTCACTGCTTCTCTCCAAAATGTTTTCACTAAATAATTCTCAAATAACATAGCTCTTGCTACTTCAGTCACTGACCTATTTCTTCTTTCTGCAATACCATTTTGTTCAAGTGTTCTAGAGGCTAAAAACTATCTCTTAATACCATTCACTTCAGAAAAAGTGTTAAACTCTCTAGAAGTAAATTCTCCACCTCTATTAGATCTCAAACATTTAATCTTTATTCCAGATTCATTCTCAAATTTATTCTTAATGATCTTAAACTTATCAAATCCTTCAAATTTTTCTTTCAGAAATGCAATCCACATCATTCTTGTAAAATCATCAACAAGAATCATAAAATACCTTTCTCCATAAAATCCTCTAGTCCTGGTAGGACCGCTTAAGTCTCTATGAACAATCTCCAACTTCTCTACCGATGTGAACTTCTTACTAGGAAATGAACTTCTCTTTTGCTTAGCCATCACACATTCTTTGCAAATCATGTTAGTAGGCTTCATAATTTTAGGCAAATCCCTTACTACAAGTGTAGTACTTACTTTCACAATGTTATCAAAGTTTATATGACAAAACCTTCTATGCCACAACCAACTGTCATCAATTTTAGTAATCAAGCATGTCATCTCAATAGGATTCAACTAAAATACATTACCTCTGGTTCTAGATCCAGTTCCAATCAGATTTCCATCTTTATCCTTTATCACACAAGTTTTCTCAATAAACCAAACTTGATATCCCTTATCCACTAACTATCCAACACTCAAAAGATTACGTTTCAATCCATCAAAAAAGTAAACATCATCAGTATTAGTCTTTCCATCAAGAGTAATAGATCCTATACCTTTAATCAAACAAGGTGCATTGTTACCAACTCTAACAATTCCTCCATCATAGTTGTTAAACTTTATGAACTTCTTCATGTCACCAGTCATATGATGTGAACAACCACTATCTATAATCCAATCAACTTTCTTTTCAACTTGAGAAACTAATGCTTTTTTCCTCCTTAACATCAGATTCAAAATTCTCTTCTTTAATTGCTACAAATCCTATTTCATCATTAATCTCAGTATCAATTTCACTCAAAGTTCTTTCTATACTAGCTTCAAGATCTTCATCATTAGCATAATAAAATTCCTTAGATCTTCTAGGCTTAAAATTATTTCTGTACTTCTTAACTCTCTTAGGACACTTAGATGCAAAATGACCATATTCTTGACAAGTCCAACATTTAAAAATTTTCTTACCGTTTGGTTCTCTTTTCACAAGCAAGGCAATACCTTCTTCAATCTTCTTATCTTCTTCATTTCTAGATTTGTTGCTACTAGCATAATCTCCACTCACACTGGTACTTCTTGACAAAGTAGGATGAATATTAAGAGCACTGAATGCTGTCTCCATTCTAGGTAAGTCTCTTGATTCCCTTAGGTTCATTTCCACTGCTTTCAATCTTCCAAGAAGAGTCTCTCTTGTAAAGTTTGTAGTACAAGGTATAGCTTGTTCAATCATCTATGTTGTCTACTTAAATACAAGAGTCAATGTCCTCAAAATTTTCCATATCACTTCATTCTCTATCTTTGTTCCTCCACAAGCTTTTATTCCTGCAACAATTTCTAACATTCTACCAATATAGCTTCTAATAGATTCATCGTCCATCATTCTTATATCTTCAAATGCACATATACAATTATGTAATCTAGCTCTCTTTACATGTTCATCACCTTCAAAAGTAGAGTGTAAAACTTTCCAAATTTCATGGGCTTTTGTTAAACATTTTACCTAACTATATTCATTCTCCAGAAGTGCTGTCAAAAGTGCTTCTCTTGCAAGTATGTACATGAATAGATCTAGATCATCTTTAGATCCTCTCTCAAGATTATCTTCTCCAATGATAGTCTTTTCATTCTTTGTAATCAACCAATAACCTGGTCCTAAACATAGTAGACGTGTCTTCATCTTCTCTTTCCAGCTGTCAAAATTTACTCCATCATACGTAGGGATTTCTTTCCTAAAATTCACCATGGATCTCCTTAAGTTGTTAAAATTTTCTTTTAAGGACCTACTACTTTGATACCAATTGTTAGAAAGTAAAGTCCACCAAGATAGCTGAGAGGGGGGGGGGGGGGTTGAATCAGTTATCTAATAATTATAACCTTTATCAACTTCAACAACATTTAACCATGTAAGCAATGTAATTACCAACCATAGAAAGATATTCATACACAATGACACAATAACACAAGATATCTTGACTAGGGAACCTCTTGATCAAAGAGTAAACCCCGGTGGGAATGATGCCCACAAAAGATGCACTAATATAAATATTCCTTATGAAAGGATGGAATCTGTTAGGAGTCTTATGAAATACATTCAGTACATATGAATCCCTATTAGGAGATTTTGAATCCTTGTTAAAAGATTCTAACCCTGTTAGGAGTTATGGAAGATAGAAGGACCCACTGCCCAAACAACTTCAGGGTAAGATCACTGAACACACTATCCAAATGACCTTAATATTATTCAGTAGAACAATATGAAATATGTTACCTTCTTACTATGCCAACCCACCCTCACTGCTACACCAGATCTCAATTCCAGATCTCTGTACTTCGCATGTCTTCCTTCACAATTTCACTTTCACAACTTCATTAGCTCTTTTCTTCACTTCATGCTCACATTCGCATTCAACCATACCATTCTCAGACTTCTTTCACATTAATAATCCTTTTAAAATAAAGAAAAAAATTCCTTACTTTATACCACACTCAAATAATTACAAATGAGTCGGCACACAAATACAAAATAAAAGTTTCCACCCACTACATCGGAATTACATAAAACTGTCAGCTTCCAGATGTAAGAACTCTTCACTCATGTGACCTCAAAGTTTTCATTGTGAACCATGTCACTATCAATGTGTCTCCAGCTTCCCTTTAACTGCACAAGACCAGATTTCATCCTGATTAGGAGATATCATCCGATTTCCACAAACCGCTACTCAGGAACACTGCCTGAATACTGCTTCCACCAAAATACCCATAACTTTTATGAATAAATGAATTTGTGTCTGCGCTCTTAACCATAGACAAATAACATATCAAAGAGTATAACCTCAAGATCGCATAGCTATATCTACAATATCACACATGCGCTAATCAAAACACTATCTACTTCTCTGCTAGTCTCCAAAAGATCACTGTGTTGACATCAATGACAATCATAGTCATGAATGCAACAACAACTACTACAGAATGATTGCCAACATCTAGCATTATTTCCTAACAATACTACCACAAATATCCCTGTGAAATCCTTAAGCACTTCATTCATGAGCCCCATGAATGTGCTAGGTGCATTTGAGAGGCCAAATGGCATAACTCTCCACTCATATAGCCCATCGATTGTCTTAAAGGTTTTCTTCCACTCATCTCAATCCTTGATTCTTTTTTTATGGTATCCACTTTTAAGGTCCAATTTGGTGAAGTACATTTCCCCTCCAATATAGTCCATTAAATCTTCAATTCTAGGTATGGGGAACCTATACTACATTATGATCCTATTTATGGCACTTGAGTCTATATAGAGCCTCCACTTTCCACCCTTTTTAGATGCTAACACAACTGAGACTGCACAAGCGCTTATTCTTTTCCTAATAAACCCCTAGTCCAAAATATTTTGTACTTGTGTAGCGACATCCAATTTTTTCTCTAGAACGAGCTTGTAATCTACCTTATTAGGAAATGATGCACCTAGTACAAACTCTATCTAATGACATATCACTCTCCTAGGAGGTAAGACTGTTGGGGTACCATCATTGACTATGTCTTTGTACTTCTCAAGCAACTCTTGAATTGATGATGGAAATGACTATTTTTTGGTTTTCTCCTCCTCTTTGGGTTTGAGTAGAATAACATACTCACCACTATCCTTATCCTTGAGGGCTTTGACAAAATCTTTTCTTCTACTCATCAAGATGCTAGGATTCTTGGACTGAGATTCATCCTCTTCCAACAAGGACTAAATCTTGAAAGTCTTGTTATCTTTCTTGAAAGATATGGAGTTCTCATTTCCATCATACACTACATTCCTATCAAATTGCCAAGGCCTGCCTAACAGCCAGTGACATGCATCCATAGGAAACACATCACAAAGTAGCTTGTCCTTATACCCTACAATAGAAAACTCCACCCAAGTCTACTCATTCACCAACACACTCAGAGCCCTTTATTCAGCCATGTCACCTTGTATGGATTGACATGAGGGATCTTCTCCAATTTTAGCTTGTTCATAGCTTCTTTTGATATGATATTGTCAGTGGAGTCTGAATCCATAATCACCTTACATACTTTGCCAAGGATTCTACACATCATCCTAAACAAGGCTCTCATATGATTGGGTTTATCCTTAACTGGCAGTCTGATCAAAATCCTCTTGAACATTACATTTTCTCCCATTTTTGATTCAATATGGTCAACCTCAGGTGTCTTAAATTTTTTTTTGTATTCATGGGCATATGCAATCCTCTTTCCACTATCTGATGAGGTAGGCTTATTAGGGCACTTATAAGCCGTGTGACCCAACTGGCCACAATTGTAACATTTCATACTTGCAAAGTATGAGTTTCTCTTGGTTGTACCTCTTCCTCTATTAGGGCCTCCTTGTGTACCTCTACCTCTAGAAGGACCCCCTCTTGGATTGGTTTCACCTCCATGCTCGGTTAGCTTGGATTTTCCTTGGTTTCTCTACTCATTACCCCTACCTTGATAACCACCTCGGTGACCCAATCAATCTCTACCTCCACCTCTACCCCTATTATTGGAGTCTCCCTTCTTCTTGTTCCTCTCTTCAACCTTGAGAGCTAACTCATGGCACTTTTGATCAACGGTTGGAGTCCAAAAGCTTATATCCTCCTGGATGTTCCATTTGAGACCACTCAAATATCTAGCTACCTTAATGGATTCCTCTTCTTAGATCTTGGACCTAAGACATAGCTTTTGAAACTCCTCTATATAAGAAGCCACATCTAAGTCCTTTTGTATTAATTCTTGTCTCTTCTTATGAAGTTGCATTTCATAGTCTTCAGATAGGTATTTTGATGCATTCAAGGATCAGAGAAACCAATTAAGGACTGTCCAAACTTCTAGTCAACCAATATGTAGTAGAAATACATAATAATAAAAATAGATTTGAAATAAAATAGTAGTCTTTATTCATCAAATCACTGATTAAATGAAATGTGTTGGGCTATAAGGCCTTCCTGGTTACAGCCAATTACAATACAAGAAACAATTCTACAAGATCAGCTAGCCTAGGTTTGCAACATGATAGGACACTGGTAGGCACTCCAAGAAAGATCTGAACTTGTACTCAAACTTCCAAGCAATCTTTATGCTACCTAAGCTCGCAAGCTACTAACTCTGCTTTCACAGATCCACACATCTACTACTACCCTAAACAACTACCCAAACATCTCTTTAAATACTAAACCCTAGCCACAAGTTGGCTTTACAAATAATTAAATCCCAAAAGGTATTCGGCTCCCAAATATACAAATATTAAATGCCAAACATCATTCAGGTCACAAGTAACTTCAAAAGTATATAATTCAACAAGATAGCCTCCAGATCCGCATAGGATAATGCAACACGCTAGATCTAGGTCCCCACATGTCCAATGGTCAATCCATAACTTGAGGAATGTGACCCAGACTAAATGCACCAGTAAGCCAAGCCAAATCTTCAAGAACAACCATCGGTAAGACAAACTACCAAGTGCCAGAAAATTTACCAAGAAAACATACCAACCGAGCTCCACAAGCATTACTAAGTACTAGCTATGTCAAGTCTCCTTCAATGATAGTGCTCCCATTAGCGACTGAGTCCTCTAGTGACCAAGCCACTTCAGCAATGGAGCAATAGACATAAACACCAAGACCTCATCGGTAACCGAGCACTAAGCAACAAAACAACAAGTCACCAAGTGACCAACATGAACTGAGATCCACTAGAACTTCCAATTGACAATCACCACCAAGATCATTGAGCTCCATCAGTGAAGAAAAACAAACTTTGACTGAGAACTATCACCCAAATAACTGAGTAAAATAAGGTCTTTATCGAGCTCATCCACCTCCTTGACTAAGTACCAAAAAATCACAAGGAACCGAGCAAGAAGCCAAGATGCCACTACATTAGACTCCCAAGGTACAAAGAAAAGTGTGTCCCACACTTTCTCACCAAAGGGAACATCTGAAAACAATCAACTCCACTTCATCTTCACCAAAGGTTTCCACTCCATCATAGGAAAGAGAACCAATCTGCAACCCAACCAATCATTATGTTCAACATCCTGAACAAACTAAGCCATCAATCCATCACCAAGGATAAAGGAAGAATCCCATCTTAGAATCTCATCACCAGAGTTATCATTGTCAACTAGTAACTCAAGTTTGCAACCAACAAACAACATCTACACCACAAAAATGAACAAAAGCAATTCGGTAACACCAACATCACCAAGGTGTTCAACAACAGGAAACTCTACACCAACAATAATATGATTAGGCACAACCAGATGCTCTACAATTTCCATGTTAGGCACAACCATCTAAACATAAAAACCAATCTTCTCACTAGCCTCAACAAGATCAGCAACATCATCGGTATGCACAAGTAATTAAGAAACAAGAACAAGTTTCTCTACAGGTTTCATGTCAGACTCCACCAACTGACCATCAAAACCAATTTCACATACCTCTTCAACCTCCAAACTGTCACAGGAAACCTTGTTAAGATGTCTTCTCTCACCAACCAGCCTACGAACTGGCCAAACAACTTTCCTTTAGATCGGCATACTCCAATTCCAGTAAGCTCTACAAAGCTCAACAATACCTTCCCTCACAAGGTTCTTAACTTGATTATCCATGTGGTTTAGCAAATGCACTTCCAATCAAGAAAACCACTCAGAAATCACATCACCAAGGTCCAATCCTCTCGGAGACATCTCCAAATATCATCAAAAAACTTCTACAACAAACCCTAACACCAACCACCTTGTGACAACCTCCAAGTTGTATGCAAGTCAAATTGCAACCTGCCACCTTGCATGGACAACCAGGGCACAATTTCACAAGTTCAATGTCACGAATCTGTAACTCAGATTGCACACAATCTCTTCACCAACAAGATCAACTTCCCAAGATCAACCTTGCTAGGTCAACCTTCTACTCCAACAAGATAAAACTTCAGCTCTGATACCACCTGAAGTAGTCAAGGATCAGAGAATCCAATTAAGGACTATCCAAACTTGCAACCAACCAATATGTAGTGGAAATACACAACAATAGCAACAGATCTAAAATAAAATAGTAGTCTTTATTCATCAAATCACTGATTACATGCAATGTGCCCGGTTGTAATCCCTTCCCAATTATGACCAAATACAATGCAAGAAAAATCTCTACAAGATCACATAGGATCCAACATGCTTCTCCTCAGCTAGCCCAGGTCTACAACACAATAGGACACTAGTAGGCACTCCAAGAAAGATCTGAACCTATACTCAAACTTCCAAATAATCTTTTTGCTACCTAAGCTCGCAAGCTACTAACTCTTCTTTCATAGATCCACACATCTACTACTGCCCTAAAAAACTACCCAAACATCTCTTTAAATACTAAGCCCCAGCCACAAGTTGACTTTACAAACAATTAAATCCCAAAAGCCAATCGGATCCCAAATATAAAAATATTAAATGCCAAACATCATTCGACTCATAAATAACTTCAAAAATATCTAATTCACCAAGTTGGCCTCTAGATCCACATAGGATAATGTAATACACTAGATCTATTACCCCACACATCCAACAGTTAATCCATAAATCAAGGAACATGACCCATATTAAATGCACCAATTGGCCAAGCCGAATCTCCAAGAACAACCGGCAATAAGCCAAACTACCAAGTGCCAGGAAATCTACTGAGCAAACATACCAACCAAGCTCCAAAAGCATTACCAAGCACCAACTATGTTGACTCTCCTTCAATGACCAAGCTCCCATCAGTGATTGAGTCCTCCAGTGACTGAGCAATAGACATAAACACCAAGACCTCATTGGTAACTGAGCACTGAGCAACAAAACACCAAGTCACCAAGTGACCAACATCAACTGAGATCCACCAAAACTTCCAATTGAGAATCACCACCAAGATCACCGAGCTCCATTGGTGAAGAAAAACAAACTTTGACCGAGAACTATCACCCAAATAATAGAGTAAAAGAAGGTCTTTATTGAGCTCATCCACCTCCTTGACTGAGTACCAGAAAATCACAAGGAACTGAACAAGAAGCTAGGATGCCACTGCATCATAGTTTTCCTTCACCTCGGTCACCATGGCTTTCCAATTTTCTATAGGTAGTTTTCCCATCCTAAATCTTTCATCTTGCAGGTACTTCCACCATGTTAAGGCTGATCCTCTTAATCTTAATTTGGAAACCTTGATCTTTTGGGCTTCTGTCACACCCTCACACTCAAAATAGTTTTCCATCCCCTCAATCCATTCCATGAATCTTTCAATTTATATTTTCCCACTAAACAATGGTAGTCCTTCAAATGCCTTTGCATTCAATGCTTTGATTGCTTTCAAGAATGGTTCCTCATTCATTGGAGGGTCTGGTTTAGGGATGATATCATCTTCATCCACAAGATTTTTACCTCTATCACTATTTTCAACATCTTTATTCTATTCTAGGGATCTCTGATCAACTACTTCTTGGAGTTTGATCCTCATCTCATCCATGGCATTTTCAAGGAGTCTATTTCTCTCCTTTTTCTCTTCCACCTCTCTAGCTATCTCTACATTTGTCACCATAGTGCTCTCCCTATTGATTCACCAATATATAGAGACATACACTGATATCCAAATCTTTAACCCTGCTTTGATACCAATTTGGTGTAACACAAGTCTTGCTCTCTCTATCCTAGCCTCTTCTAGCATCACACAAGGCTATATTTCTAGCCTATAGGGCACTGACCTAGTATCCTCACAAGGATTCACAATTTGCAATCCTTTTCCATTCAACTTTCTAAAATGAATGTTGAATCAAGCTTCCTTCATATCTCTCCATGGATGCCTTCTAGCACTATCATCCTCAAAATATGGATTTTCTTTGTTTGCATTGACCCTCAAATGGAGAGAAGGGTTACTTCATTTAGAATAAGGGTCTAAAATCCTGTTTGATTCCACTTATTTCAAGGAAAACCCTATCACTATCAAGATTTCCTTGCTGACTGTCCCAAAAAGGGCTACAAGGGTATTAGGCCTAATTGGACACCTTTTAGCTTCTAGCACAAAAATTATCCTAACAAGGCACAAACAATTGTAGATTTGAGTACCCTTTTGGAAGGGCTTTCAGATTCTCTAGTCTCCTTCCTCCAACCTATCCATACAAGGGTTTCCTTGTTCTTTGACTGAACTAGTGAGGGTCTGATGTTTCTCATTCCCAAACCTTTCACCAAGGCTTCTCATTTCTGGACATGATTTCTAACACATCTAGCCTCCTCTCCACATGCTTGGATTGAAGCAATGAATGCTTTCAATCACTCTTCATAGCTCTGCAACACACTGTGATCCCTAGCCATGCACTCCTAGCTTGCCTAGGGAATCACCTTAATAATGCTTCCCATGCTTTCTAGGGCCCATCCTTGTAGCATTATGTTACATAAGGAGTCTAGTCATGGATCCCAAAGGACTGTAGAATTTGTATGGTGGGAGAGTGAGCTAGCACTCCATTTTACAAAATTCTATCTCGACCAACCTGAGATAGGCTAGGAAACAAAAGATTAAAGAACTAATGCTAAGACCTATCAAAATCATCAACTACCACCACTAATAATCAAATAACATACTAATCTAACACATGCAATAGTTACAGTCACTCCATTAATCAATTTACTAGCTCTGTTAAACAAAATCATTCAAGTTCTACATAAAGATTAGATAGTAAAATCTCACTCTAGACCTTGATTTCCACACATCCCAACTCCCTATGCTCTAAATTAGGGTATTTCAACATTAAATACCCAATCCCATGAGTTAGGACCTTTGGGTCAAGATTTGGGCCTTCTTGAGCCATTTCCTAGGTTTTATGAAATATTTTCATAACAACTTTTAAAGTTGTCATGACAACTTTCAAAGTTGTCACAACACTTTTAGTGGCTTAGCAAACCACTTGGTCACACCCTTGTGTGACTCACTACTAACCATTATAAGGTCCTTAAGACCATATTCAACCTCTGAAAACATCAAAGAGGCAATTCACAACATTCTACAACATTTTCTACTTACTTGGCACTTTGGCTAAGT
>BSBK01000718.1:127500-130000 GCA_027943335.1 Chamaecyparis obtusa | reverse complement strand
AACCATATTAGACTTTCCACTCCTGTCTTTCAAAACAAATGTATAACTCTGCAAAAACTCAACCCATTTCAAATGCCTTTGATTTAATTTTCTTTGACTATTCAAATATTGCAAAGCTTGATGATCAGTATACAAAACAAAAATCTTTAGGAAGTAGATAATGTCTCCACTTCTTTAATGCCTGAACTATAGCATAAAATTTTTGATCATAAAAAGAATATTTTCTCTTGGCATCATTTAACTTCTCACTGAAATAAAGCAACAGGTTTACCTTCTTGGCTCATAACAGCTCCTATTGCAGTACCACTAGCATCACAATCTACTGGAAACACCTTATTGAAATATGGAAGTGCTAAAATAGATTGTTCTGTAACTTTTTGTTTGAATAATTCAAAACTCTTTTCTGCCTCCTTTAGTCCACTTAAACTCTTTTCTATCCCCTCTCATTGTTTCAGTCAAGGGTCCACAAATACTGCTAAAATTTTTGATAAACTTTCTGTAAAAGCTAGCTAGACCATAAAAAGATCTTACCTCAGTAGCACTCCTTGGAGTAGGCCATTCAAGGATAGCCTGTACCTTCTCTGGGTCCATTTTTAGACCTTCTGCTGAAACTACAAATCCCAAATACACTAACTCTTTCTTCACAAAACTGCACTTCTTCAAATTAATCAACAATTTCTCTTCTCTCAACTTCTCAAATACCATACGAATATGCATCATATGCTCTTCCAATGTCTTACTAAATATCAAAAATATCATCTAGGTAAACAATGACAAATTTACCAAGAATTCTTTCAGAACCTCTTTCATGAGCCGCATGAAAGTGCTCGGTGCATTGGTTAGCCCAAAAGGCATGACTAACCACTCATATAGTCCTTCCTTTGTCTTGAAGGCAGTCTTCCATTCATCTCCTTCTCTGAGCCAAATCTGGTGATATCCACTCTTCAGATCTATCTTTGAGAAATACACAGCTCCACTCAAACAGTCCATAATATCATCCATTTGTGGCAATGGAAACCTATACTTGATTGTGATCTTGTTTATTGCTCTGAAATCTATACACATCCTCCATTCTCCATTCTTCTTTGGTGCTAATACCACTGGTACAAACACAGGGACTCAGACTCTCACGGATCAATCCTTTCTATAACAATTCATGTACTTGTCTGTTTAACTCCTCACTTTCTGCAGGTGTCATTCTGTGTGCTACCTTATTCGGCAAACTCACTCCTGGGATCAAGTCCATCTGATGACTGATCTTCCTAACTGGTGGTAATCCATCAGGCACGTTATCGAATACAATATCTTGAAACTCATTCAACAAATCTACAACTTCTACAGGAACATCTTCTACTTTCTCTTTACCAGCTTTTGGAATTAAAGAAAAACATACATGCTCATGCCTCATACCATCTAAGAAATTTCTTCCATCAACAAAAGTTATCCTTGCATTACCACATACCTTTTCTTCAGTCTCCTTCAATGGTTTTAGCTTATGCCGCACTCCATCCTTTGTCAGGGAATAGGTATTCGCACGGACCATCATGTACAACACATCTGTCAAACTGCCATGGTCTACCCAACAACATATGACATGCATCCATAGATATGATATCACACAATACGCCTCATCTTGGTATCCACCAATCTTGAACTTCACCAGGTATTGTTCATTGACCATGACCTTATGGTCATCCTGTACCCAAGCAATCCGATATGGATGTGGGTGTTTCTGTCTCTTGAGCTTCAACTTTGTCACCATCTCTTCTGACACCCAAATTGTCAGTGCTTCCACTATCAATGATCACATCACAACATTTACCTTTACACTTGCACCTGGTGCGAAACAGGCTCCTCCTTTGCTCAGGTTCATTCTCACCACTCAACAGGTCTCTTCTGTTAATCAACGTTTCTCCTTTTTCAGCATCTTCAAAATTTGATGATCTGGCATCTTCATCTACATGTGCAACTCTGGCCTAGCCTTCATTTCTTCTGTCTGTTTCTGCCTTGGCGCTGAGGACATTCAAATGTCCTATGACCTTCTTCTCCACAGTGAAAACATGTTCCATGGAAGCCTCCTCTTCCAGATCCTTGTCCTCTTCCTCTTCCTCTCTGATCTCTATTATTTTGATCCTGGAAGTGATTGGAATTATTTCCACGCTAATTCTGACTACTACTGGCCTCATCTTCATTTCGGCCACCATATGACCGTCCACCAGATCATCCACCGCGACCTCTTCCATTTTGTCTGCTCTCGAACTTCTTGTTCATCTTTTCCTCTACTTTTAGGGCAAATTGGTATGCCTCCTCAATACTGCTCATTCAAACCAGATTCAACTCCTCCTGAATGCTTGGCCTTAACCCATTAAGGTATCGGGCAACTTTCTCCTTATCAGCTTCTGCATGGCTTGTTCTAATGAGGAGTCGATAGAACTCCTCTATATACTCCTGAACAGATCTTCCAGCTTGCTTCAAACTTTGCATTTTCTTTAGTAGATCA
>BSBK01000718.1:120000-122500 GCA_027943335.1 Chamaecyparis obtusa | reverse complement strand
ATGGAATGCCCATGTGGCTTTGCATATTGTAATTCTAAAATTTTGTAATTCCACATTTATGGAGATAATAAGAAGCTAATTTTCTGTTCTTGCATATTATTGTTGTTGTTTCTCTATTTTTGTTATGTGTTTGTGGTATTAAGGAGAGCACCCTTCATCAAGTGATATCACAGCAGGAGTTCTTGAGTGTGTAAACAGATCGTCGACTATGAGGTAGTTTGCACTAGGACCGTGGTTAGAGTTTCAGCGCGCATTGAAAAAATACCTCCACGAAGAGAACGTGGCGGAAGAGCTGGTGCTGTGACACCTGAGGTTAGAGAGCTGCAAAGATAAGTTCGAGCATTGCAAGAAGAGATTCGTAGAGGAATTAATCTTAATGTCAGAGACGAAAGTGAGGATGAAGCCGAAGAAAAATATCAAGAAGGAGAAGCTGAAATTGTGAGCCATGAGGAAGAAAATTTTTTTTGGGCGATTTCCAAGATTGGGAAAAGACCTAAGATTGAGGTTCCTACGTTTTCTGGAAATCTTAACCCAGAGGAATTGATCAACTAGATCAATGAATATAAGGAATATTTTGAGTATGAAGATATTGAGGATCTTGATAAGGTCAAATTTGTGAAGGCCAGACTGAAAGGTCATGCGAAGATCTGGTGGCAAGAAATTCAATTGGAGTGAAATAGAAGAGGGAAAGATAAAATCACAAGATGAGATCGGATGGTGGATAAACTAAAGCAACAGTTCATTCTTGTTGATTATGAGATTAACCTACTAAAAAAAATGCAAAGTTTGAAGCAAGCAGGAAGATTTGTTCAGGAGTATACAGAGGAGTTATATCGACTCCTCATCAGAACAGGCCATGTAGAAGCTAATAAGGAGAAATTTGTCTGATACCTTAATGGGTTAAGGCCAATCATTCAGGAGGAGTTGAATTTGGTTCGAATGAACAGTATTGAGGAGGCATACCAGTTTCCCCTAAAAGTAGAGGAAAAGTTGAACAAGAAGTTTGAGAGAAGACAAAATGGAAGAGGTCATGGTGGAAGATCTGGTGGACGGTCATGTGGTGGCCGGAATGAAGATCCAAAAAAAAAGGATGAGGCCAGTAGCAGCCAGAATTAAAGAGGAAACAATTTCAATCGTTTCCAAGATCAGAATAATAGAGATCAGAGAGAAAGAGGAAGAGGACAAGGATCTGGAAGAGGAGGCTTCCATGGAACATATTTTCACTGTGGAGAAGAAGGTCATAGGGCATTTGAATGTCCTCAGTGCCAAGGCAGAACAGATAGGAGAAATAAAGGCCAGGCCAGAGTTGCACATGTAGATGAAGATGCTAGATCCTCAAATTTTGAAGATGCTGAAAGAGGAGAAACGCTAATTAACAAAAGTGTCTTGCTGAGTGGTGAGAATGAACCTGAACAAAGGAGGAGCTTATTTCGCACTAGATGCAAGTGTGAGGGTAAATGTTGTCATGTGATTATCGATAGTGGAAGCAATGACAATTTAGTGTCAAAAGAGATGGTGACAAAGTTAAAGCTCAAGAGATAGAAACACCCACATCCATATCAGATTACCTGGGTGCAGGATGACCACAAGGTCATGGTCAGTGAACAGTGCTTGGTAAAGTTCAAGATCAGTGGGTACCAAGATGAGGTACTACGTGATATCATCTCTATGGATGCATGCCATATGTTGTTGGGTAGACCGTGGTAGTTTGAAAGATGTGTTGTACACGATGGTCGTGCGAATACCTATTCCCTAACAAAGGATGGAGTGCGACATAAACTAAAACCATTGAAGGAGACCGAAGAAAAGGTATGTGGTAATGCAAGAATAAAATTTGTTGATGAAAGAAAATTTCTAGATGGTATGAGGCATGAGCATGTGTGTTTTGCTTTAATTTCAAAAGCTAGTAAAGAAGAAGTAGAGGATGTACCTGTAGAGGTTGTAGATTTGTTGAATGAGTTTTAAAATATTATATCTGATAATGTACCTGATGGATTACCACCCATAAGGAAGATCAATTATCAGATAGATTTCATTCTAGGAGCCAGTTTGCCAAATAAGGCAGCACATAGAGTGACACCAGTGAAAAGTGAAGAGTTGAACAGACAAGTACATGAGTTGTTACAGAAAGGATTGATTGGGGAGAGCCTGAGCCCATGTGCTGTACCAGTAGTATTAGCAACAAAGAAGAATGGAGAATGGAGAATGTGTACAAATTTTTGAGCAATAAATAATATCACAATCAAATATAAGTTTTCATTGCCACGAATGGATGATATTATGGACTGTTTGAGTGGAGCTGTGTATTTCTAAAGATAGATCTGAAGAGTGGATATCACTAGATTCGGATCAGAGAAGAAGATGAATGAAAGACTTCCTTCAAGACAAAGGAAGGACTGTATGAGTGGTTAGTCATGCCTTTTGCGCTAACCAATGCACTGAGCACTTTCATGTGGCTCATGAATGAGGTTCTGAAAGAATTTTTGAAAACATTTGTCAT
>BSBK01000718.1:97500-115000 GCA_027943335.1 Chamaecyparis obtusa | reverse complement strand
GCAGACTTATATGACCAAAATGAACCTCCAAGAAAGAAATCAGATCATTCTGAGCACATACAAAAATTACCAAAAATAGTAACTTTCCATAAATAGCAGCTCTGCACAAAATAGCCCTTATTGAATATAAAAATAGAAATATTTTTTTTTTGGGTGATGCAAGATTGCTCTTACACCTAGGATGCTCCTGCATCAGACACCCGGGGTAATTTGAGAAGTGACCCTGTCATGACTCAGTTGTATAGAGGAAAACCAAGACGGTTAACCTCCTCCTTTGTTAGCCATGATGAATCTTCAACAGGTTGTCCTTTCCATTTGACCAAATACTCTTCATATGTCCTATTCCTTGTACTTCTGCCAACATGACTATCTAGTATGTCTTTAATCTCCTTGATATCTGAACTGGTTGTTGGAATATTCCACTGTGCTGCTGCAACCTCATCTTCAACACCTCCTTCATGATACTCTGTCAAATCTAAAATGTTAAACACTGGTGAAATATTCAGCCCTAGTAGGCAATTCTACCTCATATGCATTTCTCAAATCATGCTTCTTCAGTATCTTACATGGCCCAAACTTCTTCATTTTTAACTTGTTATATGTACCAACCGAAAACTGCTCCTTCCGCAAATGAACCATGACTTCATCTCCAACCTGAAATTCTTTATGCCTCCTTTTCACATCTGCCTTAGCCTTATACTGTGCATTCATCTTGGCAATATGCTTCCTCACCTCCTCATGGATGTTCTTCAAATGTTCTGCAAAATCCTCAGCTTCAGCACTACTTATTTCTCCTTTATCTATCTTCCTCAATTCAGATGCATTTCTTGGACTACTTCCATATACAATTTGGAATGGTGATTTACCAGTGCTCCTGTTGATAAAATTATTGTATGCAAATTCTGCCTGTGGTAAAATCAAATCCCATCTTGTTGGCTTATCTCCAACCAAAAATCTCAGCAAATTTTCCAAACTTCTATTCACCACCTCTGTCTGTGGATGATGTGATGAACTGAACTTCAAATCTATCTTCAACTTCTTCCACAATGTCCGCTAGAAATATCCAACAAACTTAGTATCTCAATCTGAAACTATGGTCTTTGGCAAACCATGTAGTCTCACCACTTCTCTGAAAAATAATCCTGCTACATGAACAGCATCATTAGTCTTCTTGCAGGGAATGAAATGTGTCATCTTCGAAAATCTGTCAACTACTACAAAAATTGAATCATGTCCCCACTGTGTCCTCGGTAAACCAAGAACAAAGTCCATACTGATATCCTCCCAAGGCTTCTCTGGTACAGGTAATGGTTGATACATCCTTGTATTTTTCTTTACTCCTTTCGTCATCTGACATATTCTGTAACTTTGTACAAACTTTTTCACATCTTGCTGCAATTGTGGCCAATAATAATTTTCACCAACCAAAGAAAAAGTTTTATCACGACCAAAATGTCCATCCAATCCTCCGCTATGCTTCTCCTTGATGAGATTCTCCCTCATAGAACTTCGTGGAATGCACAACTGACTCCCTTTGAATAGCATATCATCCTGTATGATGAAATCTAACCATTTCATCCTGCCTAGATGATGCAGGAGCATCCTGGGTGTAAGAGCAATCTTGCATCACCCAAAAAAAATATATTTCTATTTTTATATTCAATAAGGGCTATTTTGTGTAGAGCTGCTATTTATGGAAAGTTACTATTTTTGGTAATTTTCGTATGTGCTCAGAATGATCTGTTTTCTTTCTTGGAAGTTCATTTTGGTCATATAAGTCTGCTAGTAAAGTTTCATTGCTAGATCAAGTGTATATTGGAAGATATTGAAGATTTTTGGTATTGGCAGTAGGGTACAAAAACTTTGAACTTAATTTTAGATGCTTTAGATGCCTCGAATGAGGTCAAAAAATTCGGGACAGGCACTTGCGCCAATTAACCCTGTAGAGCACTTTGTGGCATTTCTGAAATGGGGTTATAATAGCCGATCGGGTCAATTGGTGATGACTTATGGTCTTGGGAAGTTGGGCCACCTGAAATGGCAAAAAATAATTTTTTTAAAAATTTTTGTTCGAGTTTCAAAGATTATCTTGAGCCGACTATGATGTAATAAAATATAAAATAAAATAATTCTAAGTTTGGTCGGCCTTATTGGCTAAAATTTTGGAACCTTCCCAGGGGGTAAAAAATTGCCTATATAAAGAAGGTTGTATTATTGTCTTAGGCAGTTCAGAATAGTTCTGGGTAGTAGATCTGGGTAATAGTTTGAGGCTTTGTCCTACAGAATATTGTAAGGGAATGCCCATGTGGCTTTGCATATTGTAATTCTGAAAGTTTGTAATTCCACATTTGTGGAGATAATAAGAAGCCAATTTTCTGTTCTTGCATATTGTTGTTGTTTCTCTATTTCTGTTATGTGTTTGTGGTATTAAGGGGAGCACCCTTCATAAAGTGGTATCAGAGCAGGAGTTCTTGAGTGTGTAAACAGATCACCGACTGTGAGGCAATTTTCACTAGGTCTATGGCTAGGGTTTCAGCGCGCATCACGAAAATGCCTCCATGAAGGGAACGTGGCGGAAGAGCTGGTGTTGTAACACCTAAGGTTAGAGAGCTGCAGAGACAAGTGCGAGCATTGCAAGAAGAGATTCGCAGATGAATGAATCTTAATGTCAAAGATGAAAGCGAGGATGAAGCCGAAGAAGAATATCAAGAAGGAGAAGTCGAAATTGTGAACCAGGAGGAAGAAAGATTTTTTCGGGCGATTTCTAATATTGGGAAAAAACCTAAGATTGAGGTTCCTACATTTTCTGAAAATCTTAACCCAGAGGAATTGATCGACTGGATCAATGAATGTGAGGAGTATTTTGAGTATGAAGATGTTGAGGATCCTGATAGGGTCAAATTTGCGAAGGCCAGACTGAAAGGTCATGAGAAGATCTGGTAGAAAGAAATTCAATTGGAGCGAAATAGAAGAGGGAAAGATAAAATCACAAGATGAGATCGGATGGTGGATAAATTGAAGCGACAGTTCATTCCTATTGATTATGAGCTTGACCTACTAAAGAAAATGCAAAGTTTGAAGTAAGCAGGAAGATCTGTTCAGGAGTATACAAAAGAGTTCTATTGACTCCTCATCAGAACGGGCTATGTAGAAGCTGATAAGGAGAAAGTTGCCCGTTACCTTAATGGGTTGAGGCTGAGCATTCAAGAGGAGCTGAATCTGGTTCAAATGAACAGTATTGAAGAGGCATACTAGTTTGCCCTAAAAGTAGAGAAAAAGTTGAACAAGAAATTTGAGAGCAGACAAAACGGAAGAGGTCACGGTAGAAGATCTGGTGGACGGTCATATGGTGGCTGAAATGAAGATCCAAGAAAGAAGGATGAGGCCAGTAGTAGTCAGAATCAGCGAGGAAATAATTCCAGTCACTTCTAGGATCAGAATAATAGAGATTAGAGAGGAAGAGGAAGAGGACAAGGATCTGGAAGAGGTGGCTTCCGTGGAACATGTTTTCAATGTGGAGAAGAAGGTCATAGGGCATTTGAATGTCCTCAACACTAAGGAAGAATAGACAGGAGAAATGAAGGCCAGGCCAGAGTTGCACATGTAGATGAAGATGCTAGATCATCAAATTTTGAAGATGCTAAAAGAGGAGAAACATTGATTAACAGAAGAGTCCTGTTGAGTGGTGAGAATGAACCTGAGCAAAGGAGGAGCCTGTTCTGCACCAGGTGCAAGTGTGAAGGTAAATGTTGTGATGTGATCATTGATAGTGGAAGCACTGACAATTTGGTGTCAGAAGAGATGGTGACAAAGTTGAATCTCAAGAGACAGAAACACCCACATCCATATCGGATTGCCTGGGTACAGGATGACCACAAGGTCATGGTCAATGAACAATGCCTGGTGAAGTTCAAGATTGGCGGATACCAAGATGAGGTATTGTGTGATATCATATCTATGGATGCATGTCATATGTTGTTGGGTAGACCATGGCAGTTTGACAGATGTGATGTACATGATGGTCGTGCGAATACCTATTCCCTGACAAAAGATGGAGTGTGACATAAGCTAAAACCATTGAAGGAGACTAAAAAAAAGGTATGTGGTAATGCAAGGATATCTTTTGTTGATGGAAGAAATTTCTTAGATGGTATGAGGCATGAGCATGTATTTTTTTGCTTTAATTTTAAAAGCTGGTAAAGAGGAAGTAGAAGATGTTCCTGTAGAATTTACAAATTTGTTGAATAAGTTTCACGATATTGTATCCGATAACATACCTGATGGATTACCACTAGTCAGGAAGATCAGTCATCAGATAGACTTGATCTCATGAGTGAGTTTGCCGAATAAGGTAGCACACAGAATGACACCTGCAGAAAGTGAGGAGTTGAACAGACAAGTACATGAACTGTTATAGAAAGGATTGATCCGTGAGAGTCTGAGTCCTTGTGCTATACTAGTGGTATTAGCACCAAAGAAGAATGGAGAATGGAGGATGTGTACAGATTCTAGGGCAATAAATAAGATCACAATCAAGTACAGGTTTTCATTGCCACGAATAGATGATATTATGGACTGTTTGAGTGGAGCTGTGTATTTCTCAAAGATAGATCTGAAGAGTTGATATCATCAGATTCGGATCAGAGAAGGAGATGAATGGAAGACTGCCTTCAAGACAAAGGAAGGACTATATGAGTGGTTAGTTATGCCTTTTGGGCTAACCAATGCATCGAGCTATTTCATGGGGCTCATGAACGAGGTTCTGAAAGAATTTCTGAGTAAGTTTGTCATTATTTACCTAGATGATATTTTGGTCTTTAGTAAGACATTGGATGAGCATATGATGCATATTCGTATGGTATTTGAGAAGTTGAGAGAAGAGAAATTGTTGATTAATTTGAAGAAGTGCAGTTTTGTGAAGAAAGAGTTGGTGTATTTGGGGTTTGTAGTTTCAAGAGAAGGTCTAAAAATGGACCTAGAGAAGGTACAGGCTATCCTTGAATGGCCTACTCCAAGGAGTGCTACTGAGGTAAGATCTTTTCATGGTTTAGCTAGCTTTTACAGAAAGTTTATCAAAAATTTTAGCAGTATTTGTGGACCCTTGACTGAAACAATGAGAGGGGATAGAAAAGAGTTTAAGTGGACTAATGGGGTAGAAAAGAGTTTTCGATTATTGAAATAAAAAGTTACAGAATAACCTGTTTTAACACTTCCAAATTTTAATAAGGTGTTTCAAGTAGATTGTGATGCTAGTGGTACTGCAATAGGAGCTCTTATGAGCCAAGAAGGTAAACCTGTTGCTTATTTCAGTGAGAAGTTAAATGATGCCAAGAAGAAATATTCTATTTATGATCAAGAATTTTATGCTATAGTTCAGGCATTAAAGAAGTGGAGACATTATCTACTTCCTAAAGAGTTTGTTTTGTATACTGATCATCAAGCTTTGCAATATTTGAATAGTAAAGGAAAATTGAATCAAAGGCATTTGAAATGGGGTGAGTTTTTGCAGAGTTATACATTTGTTTTGAAACACAGGAGTGGAAAGTCTAATAGGGTTGCGGATGCTCTTAGCAGAAGGCAACTATTGCTGACAAAAATGCAGATTGAAGTGGTTGGGTTCAAGGAACTCAAGAATTTGTATCTAGAGGATCCTGATTTTGGTGAAGCTTGGAAAGCTTTTACAGAACCTGTTACTCTAGACAGGATGAAATGGCTAGATTTCATCATCCAGGATGATATGCTATTCAGAGGGAGTCATTTGTGCATTCAATGAAGTTCTATGAGGGAGAATCTCATCAAGGAGAAGCATAGCGGAGGATTGGCTGGACATTTTGGTCGTGACAAAACTCTTTCTTTGGTTAGTGAGAATTATTATTGGCCACAGTTGCAGCAAAATGTGAAGAAGTTTGTACAGAGTTGCAGAGTATGTCAGATGGCGAAAGGAGTGAAGCAGAATACAGGGTTGTATCAGCCATTACCTGTACCAGAGAAGCCTTGGGAGGATATCAGCATGGACTTTATTCTTGGTTTACCGAGGACTCAGCGGGGACATGATTTAATTTTTGTGGTGGTTGATAGATTTTCAAAAATGACACATTTCATTCCCTGCAAGAAGACTAATGATGCTGTTCATGTAGCAGAATTGTTTTTCAGAGAAGTAGTGAGACTTCATGGTTTGCCAAAGACCATAGTTTCAGATCGGGACACTAAGTTTGTTGGATATTTTTGGCTTACATTGTGGAAGAAGTTGAAGACAGATTTGAAGTTCAGTTCATCACATCATCCACAGACTGATGGACAGATAGAGGTGGTGAATAGGAGTCTGGAAAATTTGCTGAGATGTTTGGTTGGAGATAAGCCAACAAGATGGAATTTGATTTTACCACAGGTAAAATTTGCATACAATAATTATGTCAATAGGAGCACTGGTAAATCACCATTCCAAATTGTATACGGAAGTAGTCCAAGAAATGCATCTGAATTGAGAAAGACAAATAAAAGAGAAATAAGTAGTGCTGAAGCTGAAGATTTTGCAGAACACTTGAAAAACATCCATGAGGAGGTGAGGAAGCATATTACCAAGATGAATGCATAGTATAAGGCTAAGGCAGATGAGAAAAGGAGGTATAAGAAATTTCAGGTTGATGATGAAGTCATGGTTCATTTGCGGAAGGAGCGGTTTCCAGTTGGTACATATAACAAGCTGAAAATGAAGAAGTTTGGACCATGTATGATACTGAAGAAACATGATTCAGGAAATGCATATGAGGTAGAATTACCTACTGAGCTAAATATTTCACCAGTGTTTAACATTTCAGATCCGACAGAGTATCATGAAGGACGTGTTGAAGATGAGATCACAGCAGCACAGTGGAGTATTCCAGCAACTAGTTCAGACACTAAGGAGATCAAAGATATACTGGACAGTCGTGTTGGTAGAAGCACAAGGAACAGGACATATGAATAATATCTGGTCAAGTGGAAAGGACGACTTGTTGAAGATTCATCGTGGCTGACAAAGGAGGAGGTTAGCCATCTTGGTTTTCCTCTGCACACCTAAGTCGTGACACGGTCACTCCTCAAATTACCCTGGATGTCTGATGCAGGAGCATCCTGGGTGTAAGAGCAATCTTGCATCAGTTAAAAAAAATATATTTCTTTTTTTATATTCAATAAGGGCTATTTTGTGTAGAGATTCTATTTATGGAAAGTTACTATTTTTGATAATTTTTGTATGTGCTCAGAATGATTTGATTTCTTTCTTGGAGGTTCATTTTGGTCATATAAGTCTGCCAGTAAAGTTTCATTGCCAGATCAAGTGTATATTGGAAGATATTGAAGATTTTCGGTATTGGCAGCAGGGTACAGAAACTTTGAACTCAGTTTTGGAGGCTTTAAAGGCCCCGGATGAGATCAAAAAATTAGGTGATAGGTGCTTGTGCTGGTCAAGCCTGTAGAGCAGTTCGTGGCATTTTCGAAATGGGGTTATAATAGCCGATCGGGTCAACTGGTGATGACTTATGGTCTTCGAAAGTTGGGCCACCTGAAATGGCAGAAAATAATTTTCTTCAAAATTTCTGTTCGGGTTTCAAAGGTTATCTTGAGCCGACTATGATGTAATAAAATGTAAAATAAAATAATTCTAAGTTTGGTCGGCCTTATTGGCTAAAATTCTGGAACCTTCCCAGGCGGTGGAAAATGGCCTATATAAGGAAAGTTGTATTATTGTCTTAGGCAGTTCAGAATAGTTCTGGGTAGTAGATCTGGGTAATAGTTCGAGGCTTTGTCCTACATAATATTGTAAGGGAATGCCCATGTGGCTTTGCATATTGTAATTCTGAAAGTTTGTAATTCCACATTTGTGGAGATAATAAGAAGCCAATTTTCTGTTCTTGCATATTGTTGTTGTTTCTCTATTTCTGTTATATGTTTGTGGTATTAAGGGGAGCACCCTTCATCACTAGAGTAACAGGTTTTGTACAAGCTTTCCAAGCTTCACCAAAATCAGGATCCTCTAGATACAAATTTTTGAGTTCCTTGAACCCAACTATTTCAATCTGCATTTTTGTCAGCAATAGTTGCCTTCTGCTAAGAGCATCTGCAACCCTATTAGACTTTCCACTCCTGTGTTTCAAAATAAATGTATAACTCTACAAAAACTCAACCCATTTCAAATGTCTTTGATTCAATTTTACTTGACCATTCAAATATTGCAAAGCTTGATGATCAGTATACAAAACAAACTCTTTAGGAAGTAGATAATGTCTCCACTTCTTTAATGCCTCAACTATAGCATAAAATTCCTGATCATAGATAGAATATTTTCTCTTGGCATCATTTAACTTCTCACTGAAATAAGCAACATGTTTACCTTCTTGGCTCATAATAGCTCCTATTGCAGTACCACTAGCATCACAATCTACTTGAAACACCTTATTAAAATCTAGAAGTGCTAAAATAGGTTGTTTTGTAACTTTTTATTTCAATAATTGAAAACTCTTTTCTGCCCTATTAGTCCACTTAAAACTCTTTTCTATCCCCTCTCATTGTTTCAGTCAAGGGTCCAAAAATACTGCTAAAATTTTTGATAAACTTTCTGTAAAAGCTAGCCAAACCATGAAAAAATCTTACCTCAGTAGCACTCCTTGGAGTAGGCCATTCAAGGATAGCCTGTACTTTCTCTGGGTCCATTTTTAGACCTTCTGCTGAAACTACAAATCCCAAATATACTAACTCTTTCTTCACAAAACTGCACTTCTTCAAATTAATCAACAATTTCTCATCTCTCAACTTCTCAAAAATCATACGAATATGCATCATGTGTTCCTCCAATGTCTTGCTAAAAATCAAAATATCATGTAGGTAAACAATGACAAACTTACCCAAAAATTCTTTCAGAACCTCATTCATGAGCTGTATGAAAGTGCTCGGTGCATTGGTTAGCCCAAAAGGCATGACTAACCACTCATATAGTCCTTCCTTTGTTTTGAAGGTAGTCTTCCATTCATCTCCTTCTCTGATCCGAATCTGGTGATATCCACTCTTCAGATCTATTTTTGAAAAATACACAGCTCCACTCAAACAATCTATAATATCATCCATTCATAGCAATAGAAATCTATACTTGATTGTGATCTTGTTTATTGCTCTGGAATATGTACACATCCTCCAATCTCTATTTTTCTTTGGTGCTAATACCGCTGGTACAGCATAGGGACTCAGACTCTCTCGAATCAACCCCTTCTGCAATAACTCATGTACTTGTCTGTTCAACTCTTCACTTTCTGCTGGTGTCATTCTATGTGCTACCTTGTTTGGCAAACTAGCTCATGGAATTAAATCCATCTGATGACTGATCTTCCTTACCGGTGGTAATCCATCAGGTACATTATCATATACAATATCTTGAAACTCATTCAACAAATTTGCAACCTCTACAAGTACATCCTCTACTTTTTCTTTACCAACTTTTGGAATTAAAGCAAAACACACATGCTCATGCCTCATACCATCTAGAAATTTTCTTCCATCAACAAATGTTATTCTTGCATTACCACATACCTTTTCTTTGATCTCCTTCAATGGCTTTAGCTTATGTCTCACTCCATCCTTTGTCAGGGAATAGGTATTCGCATGACCATCATGTACAACACATCTGTCAAACTACTACGGTCTACCCAATAACATATGACATGCATCCATAGAGATGATATCACATAGTACCTCATCTTGGTACCCGCCGATCTTGAACTTTACCAGGCACTATTCACTGACTATGACCTTTCGGTCATCCTGCACCCAGGCAATCCGATATGGATGTGGGTGTTTCTGTCTCTTGAGCTTCAACTTTGTCACCATCTCTTCTGACACCAAATTGTCAGTGCTTCCACTATCGATAATCACATCACAGCATTTACCCTCACACTTGCATCGAGTGCGAAACAGGCTCCTCCTTTGTTCACATTTGTTCTCACCACTCAGCAAGACTCTTCTGTTAATTAGTGTTTCTCCTCTTTCAGCATCTTCAGAATTTGATGATCTAGCATCTTCATCTACATGTGCAATTTTGGCCTGGCTTTCATTTCTCCTGTCTGTTCTGCCTTGGCGCTGAGGACATTCAAATGCCCTATGACCTTCTTCTCCACAGTGAAAATATGTTCCACGGAAGCCTCCTCTTCTAGATCCTTGTCCTCTTCCTCTTCCTGTCTGATCTCTATTACTCTGATCCTGAAAATGATTGAAATTATTTTCTCTCTAATTCTGACTGCTACTAGCCTCATCCTTCTTTTTCGGATCTTCATTTTGGCCACCATATGACCGTGCGCTAGATCTTCCACCATGACCTCTTCCATTTTGTCTGTTCTCAAACTTCTTGTTCAGCTTTTCCTCTACTTTTAGGGCAAACTGGTATGCCTCTTCAATACTGTTCATTCAAACTAGATTCAGCTCCTCCTGAATGCTTGGCCTTAACCCATTAAGGTATCAGGCAACTTTCTCTTTATCAGCATCTGCATGGCCTGTTCTGATGAGAAGTTGATAGAACTCCTCTGTATACTCCTGAACAGATCTTCCTGCTTGCTTCAAATTTTGCATTTTCTTTAGTAGGTCAAGCTCATAATCAACAAGAATGAACTGTCGCTTCAATTTATCCACCATCTGATCCCATCTTGTGATTTTATCTTTCCCTCTTCTATTTCACTCCAATTGAATTTCTTGCCACCAGATCTTCGCATGACCTTTCAGTCTGGCCTTCACAAATTTGACCCTATCAGGATCCTCAACATCTTCGTACTCAAAATATTCCTCACATTCATTGATCCAGTCGATCAATTTTTCTGGGTTAAGATTTTCAGAAAATGTAGGAACCTCAATTTTAGGTCTTTTCCCAATCTTAGAAATGGCCCGAAAAAGTCTTTCTTCCTCCTGGTTTACAATTTTGATTTCTCCTTCTTGATATTCTTCTTCAGCTTCATCCTCGTTTTCATCTCTAACATTAAGATTCATTCCTCTGCGAATCTCTTCTTGCAATGCTCGCACTTGTCTCTGGAGCTCTCTAACCTCAGGTGTCACAGCACTAGCTGTTCTGCCATGTTCTCTTCGTGGAGGCATTTTCATGATGCGTGCTGAAACCCTAACCACGGTCTTGGTGCAAACTGCCTCATAGTCGGTGATCTGTTTACACACTCAAGAACTCTTGCTTTGATACCAGTTGATGAATGATGCTCCCCTTAATACCACAAACACATAACAGAAATAGGGAAACAACAACAAATTGCAAGAACAGAAAATTGGCTTCTTATTATCTCCACAAATGTGGAATTAAAAACTTTCTGAATTACAATATGCAAAGCCACATGGGCATTCCCTTACAATATTCTGTAGGACAAAGCCTCGAATCAATACCCAGATCTTCTACCCAGAACTATTCTAAACTGCCTAAGATAATAATACAACCTTCCTTATATAGACAATTTCCACCGCCCGAGAAGGTTTCAGAAATTTAGCCCTAAGGGCCGACCAAAACTTAGAATTATTTTATTTTTTAATTTATTACATCAAAGTCGGCTCAAAATAACTTTTGAAACCCGAACAGAAGTTTTGAAGGAAAATTATTTTCTGCCATTTCAGGCACCCGACTTTCGGAGACCATAAGTCATCACCAGTTGACCCGATTGACTATTATAGCCCCATTTCAGAAATGCCACGAAGCACTCTACAGGCTTAACTGGTGCAAGTTCTTATCACCCAAATTTTTGACCTCATCCGGGGCCTCTAAAGCCTTCAAAACTAAGTTCAAAATTTTTGTACCCTGCTGCCAATATCGAAAATCTTCAATATCTTCAAAACTACACCTGATCTAGCCATGAAACTTTGCTGGCAGACTTATATGACCAAAATGAACCTCCAAGAAAGAAATCAGATCATTTTGAGCACATACGAAAATTACCAAAAATAGTAACTTTCCATAAATAGCAGCTCTGCACAAAATAGCCGTTATTGAATATAAAAATAAAAATATTTTTTTTTTGGTGAAGCAAGATTGCTCTTACACCCAGGATGCTCCTGCATCAATATATATAGACACATGTATATAGAATTGAAAATATTGAATAATATTAAAAATAAAAGTATATATATATATATATGTATATATATATATATATATATATATATATGTATATATATATATATATATATGTATATATGTATATATATATATATATGCACACACACACACACATATATATATATATTTATATGTATATATGTGTGTGTGTGTGTGTGTGTGTGTGTGATGAAGGGTGCTACCCTTAATACCACAAACACATAACAAAAATAGAGAAACAAAAACAATATGCAAGAATAGAAAATTGGCTTCTTATTATCTCCACAAATGTGGAATTACAAACTTTCAGAATTACAATATGCAAAGCCACATGGGCATTCCCTTACAATATTCTGTAGACAAAGTCTCGAACTATTACCCAGATCTATTACCCAGACTATTCTAAATTGCCTAAGACAATAATGCAGCCTTCCTTATATAGGCAATTTTCTACCGCCTGGAAGGTTCCAGAATTTTAGCCAATAAGGCTGACCAAACTTAGAATTATTTTATTTTACATTTTATTACATCATAGTCGGCTCAAGATAACCTTTGAAACCTGAACAGAAATTTTGAAGAAAATTATTTTTCGCCATTTCAGGTGGTCCAACTTTCGAAGACCATAAGTCATCACCAGTTGACCCGATCGGCTATTATAACCCCATTTCAGAAATGCCACGAAGCGCTCTACAGGCTTGACCCACGCAAGCGCCCGTCACCCAAATTTTTAACTTCATCCGGGGCCTCTAAAGCTTTCAAAACTAAGTTCAAAGTTTCTGTACCCTGCTGCCAATACTGAAAATCTTCAATATCTTCCAACATGCACTTGATCTGGAAATGAAACTTTACTGGCAGACTTATATGACCAAAATGAACCTCCAAGAAAGAAATTAGATCATTCTGAGGATAGACAAAAATTATCAAAAATAGTAACTTTCCATAAATAGCAGCTCTGCACAGGATAGCCCTTATTGAATTCAAAAACAAAAATATTTTTGTGTGATGCAAGATTGCTCTTACACCCAGGATGCTCCTGCATTAGACACCCAGGGTAATTTGAGAAGTGACCCTGTCATGACTCAGGTGTGCAGAGGAAAACCAAGATGGCTAACCTCCTCTTTTGTCAGCCATGATGAATCTTCAACAGGTCATCCTTTCCACTTGACCAGATATTCTTTATATGTCCTGTTCCTTGTGCTTCTGCCAACACGACTGTCCAGTATATCTTCGATCTCCTTAGTGTCTGAACTAGTTGATGGAATACTCCACTGTGCTGCTGTGATCTCATCTTCAACACCTCCTTCATGATACTCTGTCAGATTTGAAATGTTAAACACTGGTGAAATATTTAGCTCAGTAGGCAATTCTGACCTCATATGCGTTTCCTGAATCATGTTTCTTCAGTATCTTACATGGCCCAAACTTTTTCATTTTCAGCTTGTTATATGTACAACTGGAAACCGCTCCTTCCGCAAATGAACCATGACTTCATCACCAACTTGAAATTCCTTATACCTCATTTTCTCATCTGACTTAGCCTTATACTGTCCGTTCATTTTGGTAATATGCTTCCTCACCTCCCCATGGATGTTCTTCAAGTGTTGTGCAAAATCCTCAGCTTCAGCACTACTTATTTCTCTTTTATCTATCTTCCTCAATTCAGATGCATTTCTTGGACTGCTTCCATATACAATCTGGAATGGTGATTTACCAGTGCTCCTGTCGACAGAATTATTGTATACAAATTTTGCCTGTGGTAAAATCAAATCCCATCTTGTTGGCTTATTTCCAACCAAGCATCTCAGTAGATTTCCCAAACTTCTATTCACCACCTCTGTCTGTCCATCAGTCTGTGGATGATGTGATGAACTGAACTTCAAATCTGTCTTCAACTTCTTCCACAATGTCCGCCAAAAATATTTAACAAACTTAGTATCTCGATCTGAAACTATGGTCTTTGGCAAGCCATGTAGTCTCACCACTTCTCTAAAAAATAATTTTGCTACATGAACAGCATCATTAGTCTTCTTGCAGGGAATGAAATGTGCCATCTTTGAAAATCTGTCAACCACCACAAAAATTGAATCATGTCCCTGCTGAGTCCTCGGTAAACCAAGAACAAAGTCCATACTGATATCCTCCCAAGCTTCTCTGGTATAGGTAATGGCTGATACAACATTGTATTCTACTTCACTCCTTTCGCCATCTGACATACTCTGCAACTCTGTACAAACTTCTTCACATCTTGCTGCAATTGTGGCCAATAATAATTGTCACCAACCAAAGCAAGGGTTTTATCACGACCAAAATGTCCAACCAATCCTCCTCTATGCGTCTCCTTGATGAGATTCTCCCTCATAGAACTTTGTAGAATGCACAACTGACTCCCTCTGAATAGCATATCATCTTGGATGATAAAATCCAGCCATTTCGTCCTATCTACAGTAACAGGTTCTGTACAAGCCTTCCAAGCTTCACCAAAATCAGGATCCTCTGGATACAAATTCTTGAGTTCCTTGAACCCAACCACTTCAATCTGCATTTCTGTCAGCAATAGCTAC
Source organism: Chamaecyparis obtusa (assembly GCA_027943335.1). NCBI lineage: Eukaryota > Viridiplantae > Streptophyta > Pinopsida > Cupressales > Cupressaceae > Chamaecyparis > Chamaecyparis obtusa. Next base: position 100,333 of record BSBK01000718.1, on the reverse strand, counting down.
CTTCTGCTAAGAGCATCTGCAACCCTATTAGACTTTCCACTCTTGTGTTTCAAAACAAATGTATAACTCTGCAAAATCTCAACGCATTTCAAATGCCTTTGATTCAGTTTTCCTTGACTATTCAAATATTGCAAAGCTTGATGATCAGTATACAAAACAAACTCCTTAGGAAGCAGATAATGTCTCTACTTCTTTAATGCCTGAACTATAGCATAAAATTTCTGATCATAAACAGAATATTTCCTCTTGGCATCATTTAACTTCTCACTGAAATAAGCAACAGGTTTACCTTCTTGGCTCATAACAGCTCCTATTGCAGTACCACTAGCATCACAATCTACTTAAAACACCTTATTAAAATCTGGAAGTGCTAAAATTGGTTATTCTGTAACTTTTTATTTCAACAATTGAAAACTCTTTTCTGTCCCATTAGTCCATTTAAACTCTTTTCTATCCCTTCTCATTGTTTCAGTCAAGGGTCCACAAATACTGCTAAAATTTCTGATAAACTTTCTGTAAAAGCTAGCTAGACCATGAAAGGATCTTACCTCAGTAGCACTCGTTGGAGTAGGCCATTCAAGGATAGCCTGTACCTTCTTTGGGTCCATTTTTAGACCTTCTCCTGAAACTACAAACCCCAAATACACCAACTCTTTCTTCACAAAACTGCACTTCTTCAAATTAATCAACAATTTCTCTTCTCTCAACTTCTCAAATACCATACGAATATGCATCATATGCTCATCCAATGTCTTACTAAAGATCAAAATATCATCTAGGTAAACAATGACAAACTTACTCAGAAATTCTTTCAGAACCTCGTTCATGAGCCGCATGAAAGTGCTCAGTGCATTGGTTAGCCCAAAAGGCATGACTAACCACTCATACAATCCTTCCTTTGTCTTGAAGGCAGTCTTCCATTCATCTCCTTCTCTGATCCGAATCTGATGATATCACTTTTCAGATCTATCTTTGAGAAATACACAGCTCCACTCAAACAGTCCATAATATCATCCATTCGTGGCAATGGAAACCTGTACTTGATTGTGATCTTGTTTATTGCCCTAGAATCTGTACACATCCTCCATTCTCTATTCTTCTTTGGTGCTAATACTGCTGGTACAGTACAGGGACTTAGTCTCTCACGGATCAATCTTTTCTGTAACAGTTCATGTACTTGTCTGTTCAACTCCTCACTTTTTGTAGATGTCATTTTGTGTGCTGCCTATTCGGAAAACTCGCTCCTGGGATCAAGTCCATCCGATGACTGATCTTCCTGACTGGTGGTAATCCATCAGGCACGTTTATTGGATACAATATCCTGAAACTCATTCAACAAATCTGCAACTTCTACAGGAACATCTTCTACTTTCTCTTTACTAGCTTTTAAAATTAAAGAAAAATATACATGCTCACGCCTCATACCATCTAAGAAATTTCTTCCATCAACAAAAGTTATCCTTGCATTACCACATACCTTTTCTTTAGTCTCCTTCAATGGTTTTAGCTTATGTCGCACTCCATCCTTTGTCAAGGAATAGGTATTCGCATGACCATCATGTACAACACATCTGTCAAACTGCCATGGTCTACCCAACAACATATGACATGCATCCATAGATATAATATCACACAATACCTCATCTTGGTATCCGCCAATCTTGAACTTCACTAGGCATTGTTCATTAACCATGACCTTGTGGTCATCCTGTACCCAGGCAATCCGATATGGATGTGGGTGTTTCTGTCTCTTGAGCTTCAACTTTGTCACCATCTCTTCTGACACCAAATTGTCAGTGCTTCCACTATCAATAGTCACATCACAACATTTACCTTCGCACTTGCACTTGGTGCGAATAGGTTCCTTCTTTGCTCAGGTTCATTCTCACCACTCAACAGGACTCTTCTGTAATCAACATTTCTCCTCTTTCAGCATCTTCAGAATTTGATGATCTGGCATCTTCATCTACATGTGCAACTCTGGCCTGGCCTTCATTTCTCCTGTCTGTTCTTCCTTGGTGCTGAGGACATTCAAATGCCCTATGACCTTCTTCTCCACAGTGAAAATATGTTCCACGGAAGCCACCTCTTCCAGATCCTTGTCCTCTTCCTCTTCCTCTCTGATCTCTATTATTCTGATCTTGGAAATGATTGGAATTCTTTCCTCGCTGATTCTGACTGCTACTGGCCTCATCATTCTTTTTTAGATCTTCATTTCAGCTACCATATGACCGTCCACCAGATCGTCCACCACGACCTCTTCCATTTTGTCTGCTCTCAAACTTCTTGTTCAGCTTTTCCTCTACTTTTAGGGCAAACTGGTATGCCTCCTCAATACTGTTCATTTCGAACCAGATTCAACTCCTCCTAAATGATTGGCCTTAACCATTAAGGTATTGGGCAACTTTCTTCTTATCAGCTCTGCATGGCTTGTTCTGATGAGGAGTCGATAGAAATCCTCTGTATACTCCTGAACAGATCTTCCTGCTTGCTTCAAACTTTGCATTTTCTTTAGTAGGTCAAGCTCATAATCAACAGGAATGAACTGTTGCTTCAATATATCCACCATCCGATCCCATCTCGTGATTTTATCTTTCCTCTTCTATTTCGCTCTAATTGAATTTCTTGCCACCGGATCTTCGCATGACCTTTCAGTCTGGCCTTCGCAAATTTGACCCTATCAGGATCCTCAACATCTTCATACTCAAAATATTCCTCACATTCATTGATCCAGTCGATCAATTTTCTTCTGGGTTAAGATTTCTAGAAAATGTAGGAACCTCAATCTTAGGTCTTTTCCCAATCTTAGAAATGGGCCGAAAAAGTCTTTCTT